>SNQJ01S0002523.1:263615-285586 GCA_010110895.2 Picea sitchensis
CTAGCTAATTGGGAGCATGTGTAGTCAAGCTTACAATTTTGTCTTCTAGATCAAGTCAAGCTTCCACTTGCTAGCTAATTGGGAGAATGTACAATCATTTTAACCCAACTATATCTACCACAAATCCTAGGAAAGTCATATTCAAGTATGGACTATTTAAATTCAAGGAGATGAAAACACTACTTCTTGGCATGCACCCTCATCATTGAACCTTACCCTAGTAACTACCCCATTTCCTAAATTCAAAGAACATTTTCCTAAGTTTTTCATTAATGACTTTAATTCTGTGAATAATAATCTTCATGTTTTTCCAAATACATGTCATAACATAAACGCCAGTGATAACGATATTTACATGTGCCATTTTGTGATTTCCTTAGAGGGAAAGGTTGAAGTTGACTTCTTTGACATAGCCCCGTAGGCCTTATCCACTTAGGTTTATCATTGTAACTGGTCCAAATTGACATTTAACAAAGGGGAGACCATCAAATCTTTCAACCTCCACTTTAGCAAGATTTATAATCAGATTCCTAAAGTCATCAAGCCTCACAATCAAGTAGCTTTGATGCACAACTACAACACCTTGCCACATCCCTATCATAATTGATTGGAGGAAAGAATATTAATAATCATGGTTCATCCTTGTAGACATTCTTGGAATATGAGGAACAAGCCTTGAGGAAAAATGCACCTCTTGAGGATCTTGGTAGGAAAACAAACATTTCAGTTGTTTTACAATTAGTTCAAGACATGAAAAATAGAATGTTATCTTTTAGGAGGAAGATGATTACCCAATCAATCCCCAAATCCTCAATGCAAGCCATCCTCTAGAATCAACCTCAAAATTTCCATCCTAAAACCATACTTTCCCACACTTAGTGTCATTATTATGAGGATCATCATGATGAGAATACCTGTGAAGTCAAGAGGAATACTAAAGGAATAATTGTTGGTAAGAAACTTGATCAAACTACTTCTACCTTGGATTGGGTTGAGGAGGAAGAGGTTTTGGTTGTCACTACAAGAGGTCAAGCTTGCAATAAAATAAATAAATAAATAAAACACTAACTCTATTGTTAATAATTAGAATAATCAATTTTATTTTTTTTGCTATCAAATAACCTACTTTAAATTCTTATCATAATCATAATTGACATATTTCTAACACTATATAGGAACATCAAACTTCCTCCCCCTCCCCCTCCTTTTATAGGTATAATATTATGGATGAGTTGGCATGTATTAAGGCTAGTGATACTTTACTTGACATGGTTTGTACCCTCAAACAACAAGAAAACATTATAAAATTCTTGGTTGGTACCTCCATACCTAGATATCAACCTCATCCCATGACCTCCACTGCTAACATGATCACTATGATTGAATAATGTCCCTTGAAAATATGTCATGGTTATGGCTCCTTTCAGGCCCACAATCAAGTACCCCCCATTTTATGTATCCATGAATATCATGGATAAGATAACACATTTTTTCCTCATTGAAGGTGGTTCTAGACTAAATCTCATGTCAAAAACAATAATGGAGTAGTTTAGCTTGTATTGTACTAATAAAAACCCTTGAAACATGTTTCCTTTTAACAAGTAGTAGCAAGTTACTATTAGAGAGATCAAGGATTTGTCCTTGGTCCCTTTCTCTCATCTTGAAGTCCAAATGACTATAACATTAAGTGATGGATATGGGGATGAGAAATTACTCAATAATCCTTGGCTATGATTGGCAATCCTTAACTAGTGGGTACTTATCCATGGATGGTACATACATGATTATCCAAAGAGGTTTGAAGAATTTAATCATTTATTGAAAAGGAAGGATATCACCTTACATAAAAAGTATCTTGTATCCCAATGTGAAATTTGTGGAGATCGACCTTGGCATTTACTCTATCTTCGTTGAAGAGGAGACTATAGTCCCTCTTAAATCTACTGCTAATTTTGATGATTAGATGTGTCACATGCATTTTGACAATGCCTCTTCTAGAGAAAGTAGTGGTATTAGGGTTGTATCATATTCTCTTATAGGTAAAGTTCATCATTTTTATTTTAGCATTAAATTTACATGCACTAATAATAATTTTTAATTTGAAACCCTTCTATTAAGGTTAGAGAAAGATGCTAACTTAGGATGTAGCTACCTGAGCATTTTTAGCGATTCTAAGATGATCATTAATATTATCAAGAGAGTTTATACTCTACTCCACGAGATTCTAAAGTGTTTTACCCAATAGGTTTGGAGCCAAATTACAAACTTTATATCCTTCAACCCGACCCACATACATAGAGAACCAAATTTTGTAGCTTATAAACTCATTTCATATGCTACTAGACTTGATAGTAAATCATTGTATGATTGCCTAGATTTCACTATCATATCCTAATTATATTGGTCTCACATCCGTGATAATATAAAATATTGGAAAAAAATTATTAATGATGAAGGCATTTGTGCCTTTCTATTTGATGAACAAGAGCCTGATAATGCTGCAATCGTTCATCTTGAGGAAAATGTTTTTCTCAAGGGGTTAGTACCCTTGGAAGAAACCCTTTCCCCAAGTGAGTAAAGAAGATAAAACCAATATTCTCAAGTATCCTTAGGGAGGATATTATAAGATACCATCCCTATAAATATTGTCTCTGAGAATGAACCAAGAACCTTGCATATAGGAGCTAATTGTTTCAAGTCAGAGAAGTAGTAGTTCACTACTTTATTTAAGGAATTTAGAGATATATTTTTCTAGTCATATGTTGAATTTCACGTTTTTGACCCAATAATAATTTATCATGCAATTCCCATTAAAAAAACCATCATACCTATCAAACAAATACAAAGATTGGTCAACCCTACTCTAGAAGCCACTATCTGTAAGGAAGTGGAAAAAATGCTTGATGGCAACATTATTTTTCCCATAAAATACTTGGAGTGGATAGAAAATATATTCCTAGTCCATAAGAAAAATGGGTACATTCACTTATATGTGGACCTCCATGCTCTTAATAAGGAAAGCTTGAAGGATAATCTTTCTCTCCCGAACATGGAAATGATCTTGTAGCAGGTTGTAGGATCATAGATGATATATCTCCTTAACAATTTATTAGGATACAATTAGATTCAATTCAAGAGAGAAAACCATTAGAAGACCACATTCATCGCCCAATGAGGCACCTTCACTTATGAACATATGTCATTCAACTTGAATAATGTAGGTGTTAAATTCTAGAGAGATATGCATATAGATTTCTATGATTTGATCAGTGAGATACTTTAGATTTACCTCGATGACCTTACTATCCACTCCAAAATACAAGGTGATGATTTTAATCACCTAAGGAAAGTATTTCACGTTGCAGAAAATATTTCATGTTCCTTAACCCAACCAAGTCCTTTTTGGTATTTCCTTAGGGAAATGTCTTAGACACTTTATTTCTAATTTTGGCATAAGTAGAGATCCTAAAAGGGTCCATCTAGTGCAAAATGTTCCTCATCCTTCTTCAAAGAAGGGAATATAGTCCTTCATGGGAAAGATCAATTTAATGAGGAGGTTTATACCCACGTTTTTTAGGATGGTTAAAACTATCCATAACTTTCTTAAGAAGGACCAAGCATTTTCCTAGATGCTCAACACTGAAAAAGGCCTTTGTTGAAATAAAACAATATATTTCTTATACACCTGTGCTTTCCAAACCTAATTTTTGAAAGGAATTTATCATCTAAACTAACACTACTGAGGATTCCATCTCAACTATGCTCTTACAAAAGGATGAATTTTTTTTAAACAACACATAGCTCTTATGGATCTTTCTAATGTTGAATTGAAGTATTCCTTGATTCAAAAATATGGTTTTCCTTTGGTTGAAGCTATTGAAAAAAATTTCCACTTCATTATTGGTAAGCATACTTAAGTAAACGTCCCTTTGCATACTATTAAGTTTTTGTTGTCATAAATCTTCCTTTTAGAAAATCTATTCCATTAGCGCATTGAAATCTAGGAACATGACTTCACCATCTCTACTTATCATACTATAAAGGGGATGGTTATAACCCTTCAATTGGCTTAGCATGTTGAACCAAGTCCAGAGACCAATCACGAACATTCTTTTTTATCTCCTTTGTTTTTCATTGAATGTAAGAATATAGATGTGGTGGATCACCCCTGCTATCAAGATATTGCCTACTATCTCTAGAACATATTCAACCCTCCTCACCTTGAAATCCATGATAAAATAAGGTCGAGGTTAGAATCCTCGAAGTATCTATTTTTGGGCACTTTTCTATTCCATGGATCTCGTGATGGTATTCTCTTGCGATGTATCGACAAAATCTCTAGTTAAAGTATGCTTAAAACTCTTCGTGGTTCAATTGATGATTTTGTCCACATTAGTGGACAATTTGCAATAAAATTCATCACTCATAAAATCTTTCACACTAGTTATTACTAGCCATGATATATCTTTCAGGATTCCTACAAGGTTTTTTATTCTCGTGATGCTTATCCATGATCAATAGGGAGGGATAAATTATCTACAATGCCTTTGTGATTAGTGGTCTCTGATTTCCCCTTTGCTAAGTGGGCCCTTGAATTCATTGGTCCTAGTAATCCTCCCTCACCTATTGGACACACATTCATCCTTACAACCGCTGATTATTTCATGAAATGGTAGAAAGTGGTCTTTGTTATGGAAAGATTTGCCTCACCCTATGCAATCTTGCAGAGAGGGCCTTATTACATTTCCCTATGCAGACTTTTCTTCCCTTTTACTAAAATCTAGAGACAAAAATACAATTTTTTCCACTTGTATGCATCTTGCACACTACACATCAAGCATATATGCAAGATGCTCCACTACAGCCCACGTACATCGACATTTGTGCCAAAAAATGAAAATTAAATGTTGGGTTTCTATGTCACAAAAGGAGATCTCTGATCCTTAGCCTTCCATACACTGGAAACATTCTGAATCGGGCCTTCAGTTCCATTTTGAAGGCTATAAATGGGCCAATTCCGAGCTATGGAAAAGGAGAAAGAATACAACTTTGAGAGCAAAGTTACTGTGGAGAAATTATTTACTTCATATCGAGTCTGCATCCCTTTGTCCTTTAAGTCTGAACATAGTGTTCAGCCCCCAAGCTCTTCCCTTATTGATGGAGAACCTCATTGTCTCCCTTCTATGAGCTTGTCGTTGGTGGAGGATTGAAGTAGTGGAGGCCCAGTTGGAAGGAACTTAGTTTCTCGGTTCCGAACCATGCCGACACAGAAGTCTGTAATATTTTCACTTCTATTGATCATTTATTAATATAAATACTCTCTTCCCATCCAATTGATATGTTACAAATATATGAGTTATTATCCATGGGCATATTTGTTATGTATATTGATGGATTATGCTATCTAATGTGCTAACCTTTTATATCACCACCATATGCTTGTTTTTCTTGTTTGTTGAGAACTTGTTGCAGGTATATAGCTTTGGGTCAAAGTGCTCAATGGTGGACATCATCAAACATCTAGACGAGGTAGGCATCTTTCTTATCTCGCTTGCATATTAGTTTATATAGCATGTTGTTGGGATAAAGTTGATTTCTGTAGTCATTTCCGTATGTTGTGGTTCACCCTAGCCATAGAGAGTTTTTCCTCGTAACAAAATTAGTGACCATAATGGGGATTGAATCTTCTTTCTTAGGGTTTGGAGTACTTTTCTCCTTAGATTGCTCTCGTTTCTATTGTGGTTCTTGTCGTATCATTGCTTGACAGTTATTGTTCACTCTGGGTATGAGTTCTTAGCCTTTCTCCCTTGCCTGGCCTTGTTTTAAATCATATACACGCCTTTTGCCTAGACAGACACGTACATATGCTGGTTGTCTCACTGCAAGCTATGCATATACGCTATGTTTTCCTGAACAAACGTGTACATCAGTTTGCCTTGCCTTTTTGCCTGGTCTGGAGTTTGTTGGGTGTGATTTGATGCTTGTTGAGTCTTCTTAGGTCTCTGTAGTGCCTGTTAAGTGCTTATGGGATGACAAGAAACCCTCTTTTGGTTGAATTTCCAAGAGAAGTCTTTCTCTTCATCTTTTCATTTTTTATTGTCCTTGCACATTGGGCTGGGTGTTTGGTTGCTTGGTATCCTACTTGATTTATCTCTTTTTTATACACAGTAGGGCTACATTCAAGTTACTTTTCAGTCCATACATTTTCAGTTTTGATATATTGAAAATAAAAAAAAATAGGCATTTTGTGAGTAAACTTCTCCAAGGAAATTAAATCAACATATGTGTCTGAGTCAGGGAATGGAGAAATCCATTGTATAATTGGTAAGATTAGGAGGCTCCGCTCACACTGGAGTTAATCACGAGGTCACGCGAAGTTGGTTGAAGGGATATCCCCCCGATACCTTCCTAGCGTCAGAGATATTTCTAAGGATCTATTCATATATGGGGATCTTGTTAGTGCCCTTACCTCCGTGAGAGGTGGTGCTTTCAAGGTTTCAGGCTTTTCTACCTTGCCCATACGGTGGACCTGACTTATGATTGCTCGCATGTGCATTAGTTATACAGTGGCTTATTAGTTGCTTGACTTATGTGTCTCATAGGTTACTTGTAGGGGTTATTGTGCAGGTACCCTGGGTTAGATAAGGGTCGAACAACACACAACCTTTATGGAGGATTACCTCTATGGGGGGATCTGGCCAACTAGTTGTTAATCCCATGAGGGCCCTTATAACTGATTCTGTTACCTCCGATCTTTAGTAAGTATTCTTAGGCCCCTCTTGGGCGAGACATACCTTCTTTAGGGAGGGAGGCCACTCAGCCACTTTATCCTGTTTGCATGCATATTGGTCATTTGACTTTTGGTGTGCTCTTTGATTACTAGTTGGCCTTAGGATATATTTTTATCTTTAAAGTCTTAAGTCATCGTGGAGTCGGACCAGCCTCCCCGTTGATCTCGTCGCTTGTTACAGTTACCACCAAATTTTGAGTCTTTTCCTTCTAAAAGGCGTAGAGTTATTAGGCGTGGTACACACACATCCATCGTTCAGACTTGTGATTCTACAAGGATGAGTATTGAACCTAGTCTTCAGAACACTAGAAGCCCTTCAAATCCCATACCTATTATAGTTAATGGCACCTCTTCGACTCCTACAACCTCTATGGTTGTAGTGCTGGAGGTACCTATCATTACTATGGCCTGACCTATAGTAAATGCTCAATATACCGCCTCGAACCCCTTTGGGTCTATTGGCCACTCATCAGGCTACAATGTTAAGTCCATCCCTATGACTTCTAGTCCCTTTTTTTATGGTATTCCCAACTTCACTTCGCAGTTTTCAAACTCCATCCCAGCTGCTGGACCTAATGCTAGAATTGGGCTTGGTGGCAATACACCTTCCTACACTCCTTTTTTGTTTGGTGGATCTCAAATCCCTCAAATGACTCCTAATATGGGAGGCACTCCTACTTTTAACCCTAGGTCCAATCCTCCTACTTTTGGGTGGAATAATCAACCTGATGGACAAGCTTCAACTCAAGTTCCGTCATGCAACCCCACCTCCTCAGTGTAGATTCTGACCAATACATTTGGCATGATGAATCCACCTCTATCCTCTGGATTCCAACCTGGAGGAGGTCGGTTTCACATTTTGGGAAACCCCCAACACAGATCCAGTTCAGCTAGGGGAAATTTCTATAACCCTCAACAGAATATTCCATCTGGAATGATTCCCAACCAACCTTATATGAATCATCCTGGAGGAGGGCCTTATAATGTCGTACAAGGCCATGGTGTTTACCATAACCCTGGATGGCCTGTAGTTTCGCAAGCACAATCTTTCCCGGGAGGTTGGGGCCAGATGTCACAACTCTGTCTCCCTTTTCTGGCCATGCTTAATCTGCTAGATTTGTCTAAGTTAATGAATGACCCTGTGAGTGACAATCCTACATGCCCCCCCATACCCACCAAACTTCTTTCGGACATCTCGAAGTTTGAGGGTAAGAATGGAGAGGATCCTTGTGATCATGTCACTACCTTTCACCTTTGGTGCTCATCGAACTCCCTTAATGACGATTCTATTCGTTTGAGATTATTTCAACGCACCGTCATCGGAGTTGCTGCAACATGGTATATTGAGCTTCCTAGGGGGGCATATGGGACTTTTAGTCAGTTGGTGTTGGTGTTTCTTAACCATTTCTAGGTTCCCATTCATTATGATGCTGTCTTAAAATTGTTGTCAACTTTATGCCAGGATACCGCCACTCATATGTTGGACCATATCCAGGAGTGGTGTAGACGGAAGAGCTTGATTAAGACCCATATACCCCTGACCTTTCTTTTATAATGGTTTCTTAAGTCTTTTCACATTCCTATCTCGAAGGACGTTGCTACATCCAGGGTTACCACTATGGAAGAAGCAATCTTTAGGGCCCAACACTTAGACTTGATATATGCTTAGTCTAGGATGTTATACCACCTTATTCCCGACGCACTGCAGTTAACTTACGACCCTAGGAAAAATCCCAGACCTCATGCCGATGGCATTGTAGGTGTCGCCAATGTAAAGTCCACAGACTCAGTGACGAACCATTTGAAAGAGTTGTCCTTAAACCAGTCTGTCGGAGGGCCAGTTTTGTCTGTGTCTTCCAACCCCACTCAGTCGGTGGATGTACACTCCATGAAATCATCAGCCAACCCAAATGGTAACTAGCAACCAGGAGGGACTAAGAAGAAAGGACCTGATAACCATAAGGGTGGGAAAAATGGTAATAAATCCAAGGACAATAATAATAATGAAAAGATGGGTAGTAATGTTGGAGAGGGAAAACAAGAAAGAAATAAGGTGAAGTTTCCCTGTAAGCTTTGCACAAATGATCACCTCACCCATTTATGCCCCAAACTTGCAGAAGATGCGAGGATATTATCTCAATCGTCCGTCGTGTTGACGAATCCATTCCCACATAATCAACACCTAGCCTTGAGCTCCTCAAACGTCGAAAATGCGGCTGGTGGGGGTCAAAACCAACAGTCACAAGATGGTGACTATTTATGTATCAATATGGTCGATGCAAAAGTTAATGTAGCCACTCGATCTCGAGATTATAGATCTAAAAAAGCTATTCCTGGTCTAGAATCTCCTCCTCCTCCTCCGGAGATGACTTTACAGATTGAGAAACCAGATCCACCACATCATATTCTGAAAGGAGTACTCAAGTGCTCTACTGATAATCCAAATTCTAGAGCCGCCCAGAACTACTCTATTGTCAAGGACTTGGGTCAAACCCCTTGTGTGATGTCGGCTTTGGAGGTACTCTAGACGTGTCCTTCACAGAGGAATGCCTTACTCTTTTCTTTCGGAGCCCTAGAACCCAATGGCTCAAAAGTCATCAAGTTTGACGTCACAGATGTTAAGCCTCGCTTGCCTTACCATGTGGCTTTCAAAATCCATGTGGAGTACTCAAAGTATACCATCAAGTGTGTGGTTGTTGATGAAGGCGCTGCTACGTGTGTGATGTCCCTAGTTTGTTGGAAAGCTCTCGGTTCTCTGACTCTTTCCAAGTCATCAAACATGTTGACTGCTTTTGTTGGTCATTCCTTCCACCCTCATGGTATTCTCCCTGCCTTTTTGGTCCAGTTAGGTGGGGAGACGGTAGAGGTGGAGGTAGATGTAGTTGATGCGCCTCTTGATTATAACCTATTACTAGGTCGCAATTTGACTTATGCTATGATCGTTGTCGTGTCGTCAGTCTTTCGTACTCTTTATTTTCCTCATGAAGGGAAGATCGTGATGATCGATCAGTTGTCCTTTGTGTGCTCTAGTCCTAATGTATCTCTTGGACCATCGATCCCTGTGATCGAAAATTCTCAGCCGGCAAATGAGAATATCAGTGTCAGAATGTATTCTTCCCTTATGGGCACTTTCGACTTCTCGGCACCGAACCATCATGTTTATGCCATGTCCAGTAGGCCTGTCTCAACAGGAATGTCCATTCCTTTCCGTACTTCTTATTTTAGTGATCTGTGGACCCTACCTTCCCTAATTTCATCTTGTGAAGGTTAGTTGCATGCTGGAATGGCCATGTCACTATCGACAATAGATATTGCGTATTAATTTGTTCTCAACTCTTCCGTCGATCCCGATCCTATTCTCTCACCGACGGACGAGGAGGATCTCGTTCCTAGACCCGTGTGGGCCACTTCGTTGTCTTGTTCACATGATTTCCTCAATGGGACTTTTCCTTTAGACGAATATATCATCGAAGCCATGAATGGTTCTGACAAACCTTGGGATGATATGCATCACCACTCTTATTTTCTCCCAGAGCTTGAAATAATCGAACAATATGACTTTCTATCTACTTTGAGTGAGATAGTCGGTCACACTGTAGTTCCACTTGATATGCACAACATTTATGTCGAAGGAAATATGGAGATCATTTCTCCTACCGTCACGATCGACATCTCTCGTACCCATGGCAAGGTTGAAAATGTAAATAACAGTGCAGATTGTTCGCCAGAAGAAATCCTGATCTACACTGAACTCTTCAAGGAATTCCGAGACGTATTTGCTTGGTCATATGAAGAGATGCTAGGAATCGACCCTCGTATTGTCGAACATGAGATTAAAACTTATCCAGATGATAAACCTGTTTGGAAACGTCTTAGAGCTTTCAACCCTTAAAAGGCCCCTGTTATTAAGACATAGGTGGAGACGCTACTTAATGTTGGCTTCATTTACCCGATTCCCTTGACCAAATGGGTATCCAACCCTGTTCCTGTAGATAAGAAGCAAGGAACCATCCGTGTATGTATGGAATTTCGTGACCTGAACAAGGCCTGTCCTAAAGACAACTTCCCCACACCTTTCATCGATCAGATTCTCGATGAGTGTGCGGGAAGCGAAGTATTTTCTTTTATGGATGGATTTTTAGGATTTAACCAAATTCAAATCAAACCTGAGGATCAAAACAAGATGGCATTTATTTGTCCTTGGGGTACTTTCGCATACCGAAAAATTCCTTTCAGCCTTAAAAACGTCATAGCAACCTTTCAACGTGTCATGACTTTCACTTTTCACGATCTTAAGCACATAGTCGAAGCTTACCTTGATGATCTTGCTGCTCACTCTCGCAAGAGAGCGAATCACATTATACACCTTCGCCTTGTTTTTGAAAGATGTTGTTATTATAGAATCCGGTTGAATCCTCACAAATTCATATTTTGCATTAAGTCTGGTCATATTTTGGGTTTTCTAGTTTATGAGATCAGGATCATGGTAGATCCACTTAAGGTTGAGGCAATACTTCGGTTTCCTCCCCCGCGCATGATTAGACAACTTCAGGGTTTATAGGCGAAATCTAACTTTCTTCATCGGTTTATAGTGAACTATGCCACTATCACTAAAGGTTTCATGCGTCTTTTGAAGAAGGACACCTCTTTTATCTAGGATGAGCAAGCCTAGGAGTCCTTCAATGCTTTGAAAAAAGATTTGGTGTCGACACCTCTGTTGAAGCCTCCTGACTACAGTAGAGATTATTTTCTTTATATCGCTGCGTCTGAGGATATGATTGGTGTGGTTCTAGTTCAGGAGGATGATGAGCTCCGTGAGCACGCCATCTACTATCTTAGTTGAAATTTACTCGGTCTTGAACTTAATTCTACGCACGTTGAAAAGCTAGCTTTGGATGTCGTTCACGCAGTCCAACGTTTGTGTCATTATATATTACTTTTCAAGACTACTGTGGTTGCTGATGTTAATCCATTTCAATACGTCCTTACCCGACGTACCATAGGGGAAAATATAATAAATGGATTGTCATTTTACAAGAGTTTGATCTCGATTTCAGTTCCACGAAATCCAAGAAATCCCTAGTCTTTGCGGAGTTAATATCCAATTTTCCACGATTAGATCAGGACATTATCCACGTTGATTCGTTTGCGGATGAACATGTTTTTCTTGTCTCATCATCTGACCCTTGGTATGGAGACATGCTTCTCTATCTTCAGACCTTGAAGATCCCTCAGCATCTCTCATGAGATGATCGACGACATATAATATACCAAGCTAAGAAATATACTATCGTCGGTGACACTTTGTATCACCGAGGAATAGACGATATCTTGCGTCGTTGTTTAAATCACGAAGAAGACGAGTCTATTCTGAATGATTGCCACAATGGGGCTTGTGGTGTTCATCTATCCGGGCTTGCGGCAGCCCAAAAACTTTTGCGAGTAGATTATTTCTGGCCTACTATCTTTAAATATTATATTGAAGTGGTTAAGAAGTGTCACCCCTACCAGGTTTTCACTTGGAAAATGCACTCGCATCCAACCCCTCTTCACCCAGTCATTATCGTCGGTCCTTTCACCAAGTGGGGGGTTGTTGGCACAGGGGCAGACCCAGGGTTCAATGCTTCAACAAACAAATAACAAAACCCTAACTACCAGCCCTTTCGGCAACACCTGTGAAGCAGATGAAGTCTCACCCGAGGTAGAGGTAGGGGTGGTTGCAGGACCCAAGTGTTTGCAACCTAGATGGGACATAGATCTATGATTAAAACACCTTAACAGATCACTTAGCAGTTATCGTTCATTAGTATTTAGCCTTTTTTTACAACGCAGATAATCCCTAATTACATAGCAACGCAGTATTCACCCAAATCTAATACATTCAAGCACTAAGCACATCAAAATAGGTAAGATCTAGCATTCATTCATATTACTCAGTACTAAGCTATCATATCAGATTCATCTAAGAGTATATTATTACACTAAGCATAAATCTCATGAATAATGTAGCAACCATAAAGCACAAAGAAACCATAACACATGATATACGTGGTTCACCCCTAGCCTGAGGCTACATCCACCAACTCTTCTTCTCTTTATTGCCTTCTATCAATCATCTACATGCACAGAGCCACAAGATCCTACTCCACATAGGACAAGAGATCTATGTGCACTCCGCCAGATCCTCCTTCCCCGAGCTAGGTTGTAGCACAAATCCCTCTTACAATCTACATAAGCTTCTTACATCCACTTGCACTTATTCCTGCAAGTGTCCAACACAAGCTTCTTTGACTCCGATCTTCTTTGCGAGCAACTATTCTTTCTCTTGTTGGATATGCGCTCTCTCCTCTTCGAACTTTGTTTGGAGGTCATATTTTTCCTGCTGTGCAACCCGGCATTGCTCTATGACTTCCTCTTGTATTTGCTTTAGGGCCTTTGTGGCCTGTTCTTTTTCTTCTTGGACACAACGAAGGTGAACTTCGGTCACATCGTCTAGTCTACGGAGTTGGGTAGGATCATCTCCCAACTCTGTTTCTTCTGATGGTGAGGGTGTAGTGGACATTGCGTGGCTGGAGTGAAGGGCATGTTGTACCCCTCACAGTTCTGCTTCAATCCTTTCATACATGGTCTCTTGATTGGCTTAATTTTTATTCAAAATGTCTTCAGAGGCGTCTGATACAGTTGTAATGATTAAGTCGAAGTCATCGAGCGTGAGCACAGTCTGCAGCTTGGTCTTACTAGCTTTTGACTTCCTCCGTGATGATTGTTTCATAGGGGAAACCTTTCTTTTCTTGGATGTCTTAGATTCATCAATGGGATCCTTAGGCGGTGTTTTTTCTCCTTGCTTCTGTTTGTCTTCTTCTCCATTGTTCTCTTATTTTTCTACTTCATCGTCACCTCCTCCACTAGGTGATTCTGAAGCAGTCTCTTCTAATGCGTTGTTAAGCTTTTGTACCTCTTTTATCTTCTTCCTTCTGCTAGTTCCAAGTGTATCATACTCTTCGCGATTGACCACCGGGTTTCTGATTAGTTCGGGGTCAGACAGTTCTGCAGGATCAACAGGGATAAGGAGCTCTGTAAGCCATTCCTTAGTTATTTCTTCTAGGTACTCCTCTGTGAGCTTGTAATAACTATGTAGTACTTCTTTGTGTTCATCTCCGCACATAGTGATATACATAAAATTTCTGTCTACGCAAAACTTCACAAATGGCCTGAACCTGTGCAGGGTGTTCGGTGTCATATGAGGGACAACCTCAATAGCCCTCTTTAACTGCAGGTAGTAGGTGTGGAACACTGTGTTTGACTGCCATTTTTTCCCCATATCACTTGAATACGAGAGCGTGGTGAACTTCGTGACTAAGGGTTCAGATGGCTCTATTTCAGGGAAGGTCGCACCTTCCGGCATCTCCCAAGCAATGAACACGATGACGATAAAAAACCAACTAAAATGGAACTCATAGCCCTGATCCTGAGCTTCGCGGAAATCTTTTTCTAACTGGTTAACTAAGTAGCTTGCCCAGTTCCTTTGTAGCCCCACCACACATTTTCCTACAAGGTCAACAACAAACCTCGTGACCTGCGTGGGCTTGTTCTTTCTTACTAGCTTACCAGCCATCAACTGACAAGCGAGGTGCACTACGCCATTCTAGATGGACACTACCTTGTAGCCTCACTTCCCCTTATCCACATCGTCGTAGGTATCTTTAATCTTTTGCGCCAGGGCACGGTTTGCAGCCTTTCCTGGGTAAAAGTCTTGCGGTTCTGGTCCCTACATGCTCAACCCGGTGATCCGATGGATCAACATCAGGTTCACGGTGATGCGTCTGTCTAGCCACAAATAGCCGCCATGGAAGCACGACAGTAGGAGCTTAACACACGCGTTAACCTCCTGATGCCTTCCAAAATGGGGTATCTTTATTATGTTCAGAATAGTGGACTATGTGAGGTCCATAATCCATGGTTGGGGGATTATCTTTGACTTCTTCCCCTTCATCCTAGTCAGATACCTATGAGGGGCGAGCATGTTGTAGTTCTTGTGATCCCCTATGTTAAATTCATTGATATTTAATGTCATGATCTTATCCAACTGTGGTTTAACTACACGTATCCCCTTCAGGAGATACGTAGTAATCAGAGTGTAATCGAAGTCCCTTGGGACATTGTCACGACTCACCACGCCGGCCAGAGGCAGAATGTAGTCAGGTAGGATTGATGGGATTAGATTCACATTCGCCAAGTCATCGCGATGCTTGGTGCGTTTCTCATTCGCAGCTCGGGATGGTCCAGATCCGCAAGTAGTCGACGAGGAGGCTTGCACTCCTCTCATCGATGAAGCTTGAATCCCTATGGACATTACCTTTTTAGCCATTAGATCGATTACTATTTCTTCTATTGACTATTCTATTGCGCTGAGTTTGTCCGACATGCACGCTCGAGATCGGATAACTTGGGTTGATGAACAACCGCTCAATGCAATAGAACAGGTGGCGAAGTCTCAGTAAACACAACACGATAACAATGAGTTCTCTTGTTGGCTCAAATACAATTCGTAAAATTGTTCTCGGTGCAATAGTCCACAGAATAAGTAGACAACGATGTAACAGATCCCTCCAACGGACAAGAAGCCTTCATCAATGCATTTTTGTCCGTTATGGTGCGGTCCCAATGGTCCAATGGTGAGATTTTTGATCATAATTGTTGTTCTAACTATTTGGGAATGTCAATCTAACGGTCATAATGCCTCCAACAATTATATTGCTCCACCATGGCGAAGTGCCAATCTGAGTTTCTCTGATATGCAGACAAAGTTCAAATTATGGAGACCTTCCTTCTGCGAAGTCTTCTCTATAACTTCTTGTAATTTCTCCAACTTTGCTTTCTTCTTGCTGAGCTTTCTAGCCTTCTTCCCTGTGATCTGCGTCTCAGTATTCCTCTTTCCATTTTGATTCTTATCTCCTCTTGGCATAGTAACTTTGCGTTGTTGGTGGCCTTTCCTAGTGTTCAAGGGAAATACTTCTTCTCTGTCTGGGGTAGGTGCTCTACTCTCCTGTACATATAGGTGTTTCAAGTCTTCTTGTGTTCTTTCAACTTCAACATCCAGATTTCTGGTCCTCAGTAGCTTCGACAGGTTTTCTTGTTCTTTCAGTAAGTGTGCTATTCTCCTAGCCATGAAGTCTCTTAGGTCTTGCTTTTTTCTGTTCTTCTTTTCTTCGGGTCTGATCTTTCTCAATCCAGGTTTTTCCTAGTAAAATAGCAAATGGGGCGTTGTTCTCAATAAATTTAACAACCTCAAATTCTTCCTCTGTCAAAGTTCCATGAGCACTCATAGATATCTGGGTAAGTCTTCCACATAGGGTTATCATCTTTCCTCTAAATAATCTTATTCCTCCCAAGAAAGAACCATAGCAGGATTTCCCAAAATTTCCCAGGTTCTTTCTGCCATGATATTCACATGTGTTTCCTCATCTAGAACACAATCTAGGTTGAAGTCTCCTATTCTTGTTTATATGCACTCTTTTTCTTTGAAGATATCTGGTAAGTTGATATCTCTGTGATCATTCAGGGTTTCTTTCATTTGTAATAATACAGTCTCTGATTCTTTCTGGGGTTCTGCCATGGTCTTAGTTTCTTGGCCTTCCTCAGGGTTTTCTTGTCTCATATTCATTCTTTCAACCTTAGCAATCATTCTAGGGCAATCTAGAACTTCATGGTCCATAGCTTTACAAAAAAGACAACTAGGTCTTCTACCAGGGCATTCCCTATCAAGATGTCCCAGTCTTCTGCAACTATAACAAAGACTTAATCCTCTCTTTCTCTTAAATGATCCCCAACATTTCTTGTACTGCGCACTAGGATCATAGTGGCTAACCTGCAAAAAATTCTTCCTAGGATCTTGCATCCATTTGTTAGTCCAAACATTCTTTCTATGTATAGGAATAACATATCTTTCATTATTTCTATCAGATCTACTCATATCAAACCTTCTTTCGTCTAGTTGTGCCCTAATTTTCAGACTAGGACAAAATTTATCAAACATACCTAGATCCATACTTTCGAAACAAAAATTTCCACTTATCTTACCTTTAACAGAGCACAAATCTTTCAAATCTTATCTCTTCAATAAAAAAAATTCATTGTTCTTACCTTTATCAGAGCAGAAAGATTTAAGATCTTACCTCTTTTCTTCAGATCTACCTCCTCTCTTAGTACAGAGCTTTGCAAGTCAAGTAGAGTATTGTGCACTAGGGAAATAGATCTACGCACAGAGCTTCCTCTTTTCCTCAGTTCCCAACAATCACAGTTTCACATCCCGACAACAAAACCATTTGTTGGCAGAGGGGTAGACCCAGGGTTCAATGCTTCAACAGCGCAACAACAAAACCCTAACTACCGAACCTTTCGACAATACCTACGAAGCAGATGAAGTCTCACTCGAGGTAGAGGCAGGGGTGGTTGTAGGACTCAAGTGTTTGCAACCTAGTTGGGACACATATATGTGATTACAACACCTTAACATAACACTTAACAGTTATCGTTCATTAGTATTTAGCCTTTGTTTACATCGCAGATAATCCCTAATTACAGAGCAGCGTAGTATTCACCCAAATCTAATACATTCAAGCACTAAGCACATCAAAATAGGTCAAATCTAGAATTCATTCATATTACTCAGTACTAAGCTATCATATCAGATTCATCTAAGCATATATTATTACACTAAGCATAAATCTCATGAATAATGTAGCAACCATAAAGCACAAAGCAACCATAACACAGGTTATACATGGTTCACCCCCAGCTTGGGGTTACGTCCACCAACTCTTCTTCTCTTTATTGCCTTATGCCAATCATCTACATTCATAGAGCCACGAGATCCTACTCTGCACAGGACAGGAGATCTGCACTCCGCCAGATCCTCCTTCCCTGAGCTAGGTTGTAGCACAAATCCCTCTTACAATCTACACAAGCTTCTTACATCCACTTGCACTTATCCCTGCAAGTGTCCAACACAGCATGCACAAAGCATTTACAACTATCACTTGCACTTAGCACAACACCACTTGTCTCTTCTAGGTCTCTTTCTTACATCGCTTAGACATCTATTTATACATTACAAAAGGGCCTAAACATGGGTAAACCCATGGGATGACATCCCCATACCCGTTACATAATCCCAAAACCCAAAAATCCCTAAACAAGGGGTCGAGATCCTGTGATCTCCACTTCGACTTGTGCTTCGCCTTCGACATCCTGTCGAAGTCCCAAAAAGGGGTCAAAGGTGACCAAGGATATTCAAAACTTGGTCAAGGGCCAATAGGGGTGGACTTCATTGATTGCAACCCAAATTCAGCTGGGGGGCATCAACACATTATCGTGGTCGTCAACTACTTTACTAAGTGGGTCGAGGCCATGCCTACAGTTAAATATGATGGGAAGACTGCAACCTTTTTTGTATTCAATCAAATTATCACCCGGTTCGGTATCCCGAGTGAGATTGTCACTGATCATGGCAGCCACTTTCAGAAAGAAATTATGGAAAAACCAGTAGCTAAGCTGGGGTTTAGACATGGTCATTCTTCTCCTTATTACCCCTAGGAAAATGGACAAGTAGAGGCCATCAACAAGTCTCTCAGGACCATTTTGCAAAAAACTGTCAGTCGGAGTAAGTCCGACTGGCACATCATGCTATATCCTGTACTCTGGGTATACTGAACCTTGGTCAAGACTACCACCAGATTTTCCCGTTTCCAGTTAGTACACAGTGTGGAGTCAATATTACCTATTGAATGTGAAATCCCTTCTCTTAAGTTGGCAGTCGTGCTCCTACCTGACACTTTCGATCTCGAGCGATGCCTTGTACATCTAGAGAGTCTTGATGGGCAGTGTCGAGATGCCTCTATGACTATCGAGGCGAACACAAGACGTGTCAAGGTTTAGTACGATAAGTTTGTTTGTCCTCGGTTGTACGTCGAGGGTGACTTGGTCCTCTTGTATGATCAAGCCAAAGCACCACTAGGGGCAGGCAAGTTTAAACCCATGTGGAACGGTCCTTATATCATGCAACGTGTGTTAGAAAAAGGAGCCTATGAGTTAGAAGATTATGAAGAGAATAGGTTGGCTGAGCCCAGAAATGGGCTCTAATTAAAAATATATTAAGCTTGATCCCTAGGCTTGGGCAAAACTCTCTGTATACTAATTTAATTTAGTGTATATATCTTTTTTCTTTTCTTCTTCGGGTTGCTTATCGATTTTTCACTTGGTTGACAGATGTCAATGGAGTCTTCGGTCTACCTAGGATTCACAGACGGAGCCATTCGTCATACACAGAACTTGGCTAATCATGCTTTGGATAATCTAAAATGACGAAAACAAATAGTCAAAAGGTATTTTGATAAAAAAAAATCATCATCTGCAACTTTCAATGTTGGTCAAAAGCTTTGTTATGGGATTATACTCATTCTCATATGGGTAAACATACCAAGTTTCAAAATATTTGGTTATAACCTTACATCATTGCTGCCACTATTGTCAATAATTTTTATTTTCTAAAAGATGAGAAATACATATTGTTTTCCTACACTACACTACTAATGGTTTTAAAATATTTTTGCTAGCTATAGAGTTTTATCTTGTTGTATGCATTTAATTTAAATGGGTATCAAAAAAATTTGATGGGTTTAGTAGTGGGGGCGCTACATGACATAATAATGAAGTACTCTTTCATTTCCCCATGAGTATTGTACTCATCCCACACTTCCATAACTACATGAGAAGACTTTCCCACCAACCTCTTACATGCATTCAATGATTGGTTTTGGAGTCAATGGAGGTGGACGAATTTATTTAAGTCACATGGTAGAAAATAAATGAGATCTAAAGATGACACTTAGCAATATAGGATATACTTTCCCATGTGCCTTGTTTCCTCTTTCTCTCCAGTGGAGCCATATCCCCTCTTATTCTTTTTGAAGCCATCTTGGACAACATTTGGCCACATAAATAGAGACTCAAATGCATCATTCTACTCACAACAAGAAACAATAACCAAAAAAACTCAGAGTAAAATGCACAACAAATATATTAGCATTTAACATAAATAAACACAACAAATAAGAAAACTTATCTTAGTAAATATGCAACCCGTTGTAGAGGACGGATGTTACTCCCAACCATAGACTTGTTGTTTCAGTTCTCAACAGCAAGTCACCCGGGCTATGAATCCATAAGAGATGGTGGTCCCTAAGGTTGGATATTGTCCCCTCTCAGCAACTAACTCTCACACATAATTCCAATCCACCATATATATTTTCCCTCAACCTGCACAACCCAAAGAATGGGATCCCCTTCTTTGCCACACAATCCCTCAAGTTATCCCACTTCCCTTCCAACACAGTTTGGATAAGAACTCTCTCAACTAGGGACTCCAAAAATATACAACTGCAACATGAATTCACACAACAGAGAATTACTTGCTCCCTTGACAATTTCTTGAATAGAAAATTACTCCCAGGTCTACATCCTCTCTTCCCATGAAATTATAGCTCCAAAAACAACTACCATACATGCCTCCTATGGTTGAATTCAAGATTTATCACTTAGAACACTCTTGTTGTCTAAAAATATACCTGTAAAAACTGCTCTCATTCTCCATACAAATTTATTTCTTCCCCCATGCCTCCTTGACTCACACCCTTCCCAAGGTTGATTGTACTCAACCCCCATGCTATCAATAACTATGGGATGTGACTTCTCACATGCACCCTCTTACATGAATTCAATGATTCGGATGTAGAACACTCAACAGAAAATAGAAGGTTCAAAGTAATAATAATGTAGAAAAGTGGTTTGGGTTTAATAAACATGGGTGAACTCTCCCGCTTGGACCCCTTCCCTCTCTTGTGGAAATTAATCCCCCAAGCCTTCGTTCATGTCCAAATGTAGCTACGAAATAGATTTTATTTATTTATTATGAGACATCATTTACATATTACATCGCTTGGCCCTCGACCATACATCATATTTACAAAATGTATTGCTAATTTGGGGATTGAAAATGGGGATGTTACATTCCCCTCCCCCTATAATTTGCATTGTCCTTAGTGCACATCACCATACAACTTACACATTGCCCTGTATAAAATGTTACATCAAAATACTTTGATAATTCCATAATTTAATGACTCATGCAACAATTCCAACTAGCAACTCTCTTTTCCCCTCAACGTTCACGTCCCAAGGAATGGGATCTGACATCGGTTGGACATAAAATATCAGAGTTGTGGCTCCAGTAAAGCCAATTTCCAAAATGGAGTCTTCATTTGCTTATGTACAAATGTACATTCGGTTTTCTTTAGAATTTGCAAAAAATTGCATGTATGCTTCACAGATGGCCTCCTCATGTTTCCATGTAGCATCTTCATGATTGTAGAAGGTTCATTGAACGTTTACCAAGCTGATGGATTTGTTCCTAAGAACTTTGAATTTATGTTCCATGATTCATATTGGTTCCACCTGAAAGTCCCCTTTGTGTTCCACTTGGATCACAGTCCAAACAATCACATGGTTAGGATCATGTAGATACTTTTTTAATAAAGACACATGGAACACATTATGGATTCTCATGGATGCAGATAATGCTAGAATGTATGCAACTGGGCCTATCCTTTCTATAACTTGAAATGTCCCATAGTATCTCGCTGTCAACTTTGGGAAACTTCCAAATTTCAGTGAGCTCCTCTTGGCTTTAATTTTTAAAAACACATGCTCTCCCACTTTGAAATTTCTATGTGTTATTATTTTATCAACATAATTCTTCTTCCTATCTTGTGAAACTTTTAAATTGTGCCTAATCTTTACCATATGCTCTTCCATTTCCCTTAACAATTCTAGCCCAATCACTACTCTATTTTTTGGATTATCCTGGCTCACCGGTGTGTTTCATTTTCTACCATACAATGCTTCAAACGAGCTTGTCTTCAATGATTCTCGAGACTCATTATCATAAGAAAACTCAATTAAATGGATATAGTCCTCTCGCCTAGAAGGCTTGTCCATTACATACATTCTCAACATATCTTCAATTATCTAGTTAATGCTCTCTGTCTACCCATCTGAATTTGGGTGATATGTTGTACTAAAATTCAAATTGGTCCAAAATCCTTTAAACAACCCCTTCCAAAAA
>SNQJ01S0002523.1:295178-341462 GCA_010110895.2 Picea sitchensis
ATAAATGCACAATGTGCCATACACTCGACACCCAAGATACTAGAAAACTATTATAGCTGTAAGAGGCCAATATTTTTGTCCTGGAATGAAAAGAGACGTGACTGATTATTTAGCTAGATGCATAGAATGTCGGAAGGTAAAGGTTGAGCATAGACATCCAACGAGATTGTTGCATCCATTGTCCATTCCTTAATAGAAATAGTAAGTTGTTACTATTGATTTCATTACCAAATTTCCCAGGACAACAAGGCACCATGATTCCATCATGGTAGTGGTGGAAAAGATTACAAAGGCTGGACATTTCATTCATGTAAAAGTAACTCATAAGGCAACAAATATTGCAGAAATTTATATGAGAGAAATTTCTAGGCTACATGATGAGTCTAAGGAAATAGTGTCTGATCGAGATCCCAAGTTCACTTCCAATTTTTGGAAGGGGTTGTTTAAAGGATTTTGGACCAATTTGAATTTTAGTACAACATATCACCCAAATTCAGATGGGTAGACAGAGAGCATTAACTAGATAATTGAAGATATGTTGAGAATGTATGTAATGGACAAGCCTTCTAGGCGAGAGGACTATATCCATTTAATTGAGTTTTCTTATGATAATGAGTCTCGAGAATCATTGAAGACAAGCTCGTTTGAAGCATTGTATGGTAGAAAATGAAACACACCGGTGAGCCAGGATAATCCAAAAAATAGAGTAGTGATTGGGCTAGAATTGTTAAGGGAAATGGAAGAGCATATGGTAAAGATTAGGCACAATTTAAAAGTTTCACAAGATAGGAAGAAGAGTTATGTTGATAAAATAATAACACATAGAAATTTCAAAGTGGGAGAGCATGTGTTTTTAAAAATTAAAACCAAGAGGAGCTCACTGAAATTGGGAAGTTTCCCAAAGTTGACAGCGAGATACTATGGGGCATTTGAAGTTATAGAAAGGATAGGCCCAGTTGCATACATTCTAGCATTATCTTCATCCATGAGAATCCATAATGTGTTCCATGTGTCTTTATTAAAAAAGTATCTACATGATCCTAACCATGTGATTGTTTGGACTGTGATCCAAGTGGAACACAATGGGGACTTTCGGGTGGAACTAATATGAATCATGGAACATAAATTCAAAGTGCTTAGGAACAAATCTATCGGCTTGGTAAACGTTCAATGAACCTTCTACAGTCATGAAGATGCTACATGGAAACATGAGGAGGCCATCTGTGAAGCATACATGCATTTTTTTGCAAATTCTAAAGAAAACTGAATGTACATTTGTACATAAGCAAATGCAGACTCCATTTTGGAAATTGGCTTTATTGGAGCCACAACTCTAAGATTTTATGTCCAACCGATGTCAGATCCCATTCCTTGGGATGTGCACGTTGAGGGGAAAAGAGAGTTGCTAGTTGGAATTGTTGCATGAGTCATTAAATTATGGAATTATCAAAGTATTTTGATGTAACATTTGACGATGAAGTAGAAAAAGAAGAGAACAATGGAGAAGAAGACAAGCAGAAGCAAGGAGAAAAAACACCGCCTAAGGATCCCATTGATGAATCTAAGACATCCAAGAAAAGAAAGGTTTCCCCCATGAAACAGTCATCATGGAGGAAGTCAAAATCTAGTAAGACCAAGCTGCAGATTGTGTTCACGCTCGATGACTTCGACTTAATCATCGCAACTGTATCAGACGCCTCGGAAGACATTTTGCATAAAAATTAAGCCAAGCAAGAGACCATGTATGAAAGGATTGAAGTAGAACTATGAGGGGTAAAACGGGCCCTTCACTCCAGTCGCACAATGTCCACTACGCCCTCACCATCAAAAGAAACAGAGTTGGGAGATGATCCTACCCAACTCCGTAGACTAGCCGATGCAATCGAAGTTCACCTTCATTGTGTCCAAGAAGAAAAAGAACAGGCCACAGAGGCCCTAAAGAAAATACAAGAGGAAGTCATAGAGCAACGCCAGGTTGCACAACAGGAAAAATACGACCTCCAAACAAAGTTCGAAGAGGAGAGAGCACAGATCCAGCAAGAGAAAGAATAGTTGCTCACAAAGAAGATCAGAGTCAAAGAATCTTGTGTTGGACAGTTGCAGGGATAAGTGCAAGTGGATGTAAGAAGCTTGTGTAGATTGTAAGAGGGATTTGTGCTACAACCTAGCTCGGGGAAGGAGGATCTGGCGGAGTGTTCATAGATCTCTTTTCCTATGTGGAGTAGGATATTGTGGCTCTGTGCATGTAGATGATTGACAGAAGGCAATAAAGAGAAGAAGAGTTGGTGGATGTAGCCTCAGGCTAGGGGTGAACCACGTATATCATGTGTTATGGTTTCTTTGTGATTTATGGTTGCTACATTATTCATGAGATTTATTCTTAGTGTAATAATATACTCTTAGATGAATCTGATATGATAGCTTAGTACTGAGTAATATGAATGAATGCTAGATCTGACCTATTTTGATGTGCTTAGTGCTTGAATGTATTAGATTTGGGTGAATACTGCGTTGCTCTGTAATTAGGGATTATCTGCGTTGTAAAAAAAGGCTAAATACTAATGAATGATAACTACTAAGTAATCTGTTAAGGTGTTGTAATCATAGATCTGTGTCCCAGCTAGGTTGCAAACACTTGGGTCCTGCAACCACCCCTACCTCTACCTTGGGTGAGACTTCATCTGCTTCGCAAGTGTTGCCGAAAGGGCCGGTAGTTAGGGTTTTGTTGGTTGTTTGTTGAAGCATTGAACCCTGGGTCTGCCCCTGTGCCAACAACCCCCCACTTGGTGAAGGGACCGACAGTAATGACTGGGTGAAGAGGGGCTGGATGCAAGCGCATTTTCCAATTGAAAACCTGGCAGGAGTGACACTTCTTAACCACCTCAATACAATATTTAAATATAGTAGGCCAAAAATAATCTACTCGCAAAATTTTTTGGGTTGCCGCAAGCCCGGATAGATGAACACCACAAGCCCCATTGTGGAAATCATTCAGAATAGACTCGTCTTCTCCGTGATTTAAACAACGACGCAAGATATCGTCTATTCCTCAGTGATACAAAGTGTCACCGATGATAGTATATTTCTTAGCTTGGTATATTATACGTCGTCGGTCATCTCATGAGAGATGTTGAGGGATCTTCAAGGTCTGAAGATAGAGAAGGATGTCTCCATACCAGGGGTCGGATGATGAGACAAGAAAAATGTGTTCATTCGCAAACGAATCAACGTGGATAACATCCCCATCTAATCATGGAAAATCAGATATTAACTCCGCAAAGACTAGGGATTTCTTGGATTTCACGGAACCGAAATCAAGATCAAACTCTTGTAAAATGACAATCCATTTATTATATTTTCCCCTATGATACGTCAGGTAAGGACATATTGAAATGGATTGACATCAACAACCACAGTAGTCTTGAAAAGTAATATATAATGACGCAAACGTTGGACTGCGTGAATGACATCCAAAGCTAGCTTTTCAACGTGTGTATAATTAAGTTCAAGACTGAGTAAATTTCGACTAAGATAGTAGATGACGTGCTCACGGAGCTCATCATCCTCCTGAACCAGAACCACACCAATCATATCCTCAGACGCAACGATATAAAGCAAATAATCTCTACTGTAGTCAAGAGGCTTCAACAAAGGTGTCGACACCAAATCTTTTTTCAAAGCATCGATGGACTCCTGGGCTTGCTCATCCTAGATAAAACGGGTGTCCTTCTTCAAAAGACGCATGCAACCTTTAGTGATAGTGGCATAGTTCACTATAAACCGATGAAGAAAGTTAGCTTTCCCCTATAAACCCTGAAGTTGTCTAATCATGCGCGGGGGAGGAAACCGAAGTATTGCCTCAACCTTAAGTGGATCTACCATGATCCCAGTCTCAGAAACTAGAAAACCCAAAATATGACCAGACTTAATGCAAAATATGCATTTGTGAGGGCTCAACCGGATTCTATAATAACTACTTCTTTCAAAAACAAGGCGAAGGTGTATAATGTGATCCTCTCTCTTGCGAGAGTGAGCAACAAGATCATCAAGGTAAGCTTCGACTATGTGCTTAAGATCGTGAAAAGCAAAAGTCATGACACGTTGAAAGGTTGCTATGACGTTTTTAAGGCCGAAAGACATTTTTCGGTATGCGAAAGTACCCCAAGGACAAATAAATTCCATCTTGTTTTGATCCTCAGGTTTGATTTGAATTTGGTTAAATCCTGAAAATCCATCCATAAAAGAAAGCACTTTGCTTCTCGCACACTCGTCGAGAATCTGATCAATGAAAGGTGTGGGGAAGTTGTCTTTAGGACATGCCTTGTTCAGGTCACAAAATTCCATACATACATGGATGGTTCCTTGCTTCTTATCTATAGGAACAGGGTTGGATACCCATTTGGTCAAGGGAACCGGGTAAATGAAGCCAACATTAAGTAGCTTCTCCACCTATGTCTTAATAACAGGGGCCTTTTAAGGGTTGAAATCTCTAAGACGTTGCCAAACAGGTTTAGCATCTGGATAAGTTTTAATCTCATGTTCGACAATACGAGGGTTGATTCCTAGCATCTCTTCATATGACCAAGCAAATACGTCTCAGAATTCCTTGAAGAGTTCGGTGTAGATCAGGATTTCTTCTGGCGAACAATCTGCACCGATATTTACATTTTCAACCTTGCCAGGGGTATGAGAGATGTCGATCACGACGGTAGGAGAAATGATCTCCATATTTCCTTCGGCATAAATGTTGTGCGTATCAAGTGGAACTACAGCGTGACCGACTATCTCACTCAAAGTAGATAGAAAGTCATATTGTTCGATTATTTCAAGCTCTGGGAGAAAATAAGAGTGGTGATGCATATCATCCCAAGGTTTGTTGGAACCATTCATGGCTTCGATGATATATTCATCCAAAGGAAAAGTCCCATCGAGGAAATCATGTGAACAAGACAACGAAGTGGCCCACACGGGTCTAGGAATGAGATCCTCCTCGTCCGTCGGTGAGAGAATAGGATCGGGATCAACAAAAGAGTTGAGAACAACTTAATACACAATATCTGCTGCCGATAGTGACATGGCCATTCCAGCATGCAACTAACCTTCACAAGATGAAATTGGGGAAGGTAGGGTCCACAGATCACTAAAATAAGAAGTACGGAAAGGAATGGACCTTCCTGTTGAGACAGGCCTACTGGACATGGCATAAACATGATAGTTCGGTGTCGAGAAGTCAAAAGTGCCCATAAGGGAAGAATACATTCTAACACTGATATTCTCATTTGTCGGTTGAGAATTTTCGATCACAGGGATCGATGGTCCAAGAGATGCATTAGGACTAGAGCACGCAAAGGACAACTGATCGATCATCACGATCTTCCCTTCATGAGGAAAATAAAGAGTACGAAAGTCTGATGACATGACAACGATCATAGCATAAGTCAAATTGCAACCTAGTAACAGGTTATAATCAAGAGGCGCATCAACTACCTCTACCTCCACCTCTACCGTCTTCCCACCTAACTGGACCAGAAAGGCAGGGAGAATACCATGAGGGTGGAAGGAATGAATGTCAAAAGAAGTCAACATGTTCAATGGCTTGGAAAGAGTTAGAGAACCGAGAGCTTTCCAACAAACTAGGGACATCACACACGTAGCAGCGCCTTCATCAACAACCGCACACTTGATGGTATAGCTTGAGAACTCCACATGGATTTCGAAAGCCACATGGTAAGACAAGCGAGGCTTAACATCTGTGACGTCAAACTTGATGACTTTTGAGCCATTGGGTTCTAGGGCTCCTAAAGAAGAGAGTAAGGCATTCCTCTGTGAAGAAAACGTCTGGAGTACCTCCAAAGCCGACATCACACAAGGGGTTTGACCCAGGTCCTTGACAATAGAGTAGTTTTGGGCGGCTCTAGAATTTGGATTATCAGTAGAGCACTTGAGTACTCCTTTCGGAATACGATGTGGTGGATCTGGTTTCTCAATCTGTAAAGTGATCTCCGGAGGAGGAGGAGGAGATTCTAGACCAGGAATAGCCTTTTTAGATCTATAATCTCAATATCGAGTGGCTACATTAACTTTTGCATCGACCATATTGATACATAAACGATCGCCATCTTGTGACTGCTGGTTTTGACCCCCACCAGCCGCATTTCCGATGTTTGAGGAGCTCGAGGCTAGGTGTTGATTATGTGGGAATGGATTCGTCAACACGACGGACGATTGAGATAATAGCCTCGCATCTTCTGCAAGTTTGGGGCATAAATGGGTGAGGTGATTGTTTGTGAAAAGCTTACAGGGAAACTTCACCTTACGTCTTTCTTGTTTTCCCTCTCCAACATTACTACCCGTCTTCTCATTATTATTATTGTCCTTGGATTTATTACCATTTTTCCCACCCTTATGGTTATTAGGTCCTTTCTTCTTAGTCCCTCCTGGTTTCTCATTACCATTTGGGTTGGCTGATGATTGCATGGAGTGTACATCCGCCGACTGAGTGGGGTTGGAAGACACAGACAAAGCTGGCCCTCTGATAGACTAGTTTAAGGACAACTCTTTCAAATGGTTCGTCACTGAGTCTGCGGAATTTACATTAGTGAAACCTACAATGCCATCGGCATGAGGTCTAGGATTTTTCCTAGGGTCGTAAGTTAACTGCAGTGTGTCAGGAATAAGGTGGTATAACATCCCAGACTGAGCATATATCAAGTCTAAGTGCTGGGCCCTAAAGATTGCTTCTTCCTTAGTGGTAACCCTGGATGTAGTAATGTCCTTCGAGATAGGAACGTGAAAAGACTTAAGAAACCATTATAAAAGAAAGGTCAGGGGTATAGGGGACTTAATCAACCTCTTTCGTCTACACCACTCCTGGATATGGTCCAACATATGAGTGGCGGTATCCTGGCATAAAGTTGACAACAATTTTAAGACAACATCATAATGAATGGGCAACTATAAATGGTTAAGAAACACCAACACCAACTGACTAAAAGTCCCATATGCCCCCCTAGGAAGTTCAATATACCATTTTGTAACAACTCCGATGACGGTGCGTTGAAATAATCTCAAACGAATAGAATCGTCATTAAGGGAGTTTGATGAGCACCAAAGGTGAAAGGTAGTGACGTGATCACCAGGATCCTCTCCATTCTTACCCTCGAACTTCGAGATGTCCGAAAGAATTTTGGTGGGTATGGGGGGCCATGTAGGATTGTGACTCACAGGGTCATTCATTAACTTAGACAAATCTAGTAGATTAAGCATGGCCAGAAAAGGGAGACAGGGTTGTGACATCTAGCCCCAACCTCTCGAGAAAGATTGTGCTTGCGAAACTACATGCCATCTAGGGTTATGGTAAACACCATGGCCTTGTATGAAATTATAAGGCCCTCCTCTGGGTTGATTCATATAAGGTTGGTTGGGAATCATTCCAGCTGGAATATTCTGTTGAGTGTTATAGAAATTTCCTCCAGCCGAACTAGATCCGGGTTGGGGGTTGCCCAAAACATGAAACTGACCTCCTCCAGGTTGGAATCCGAAGGATAGAGGTGGATTCGTCATGCCAAATGTATTGGTCAGAATCTACACCGAGGAGGTGGGGTTGCATGACGGAACTTGAGTCGAAGCTTGTCTGTCAGGTTGATTATTCCACCCAGAAGTAGGAGGATTGGACCCAGGGTTAAAAGTAGGAGTGCCTCCCATATTAGGAGTCATTTGAGGGATTTGAGATCCACCAAACGAAAAAGGAGTGTAGGGAGGTGTACTGCCCCCAAGCCCAATTCTAGAATTAGGGCCAGCAGCTGGGATGGAGTTTGAAAAATGCGAAGTGAAGTTGGGAATACCATAAAAAAAGGGACTAGAAGTCATAGGGATGGACTTAACATTGTATCCTGATGAGTGGCCAAGAGAACCAAAGGGGTTCGAGGTGGTATATTGAGCATTTACTATAGGTCGAGCCATAGTAATGATAGGTACCTCCGGCACTACAACCATAGAGGTTGTAGGAGTCGAAGAGGTGCCATTAACTATAATAGGTATGGGATTTGAAGGGATCCTAGTGTTCTGAAGACTAGGTTCAATACTCATCCTTGTAGAATCACAAGTGTGAACAATGGATGTGTGTGTACCACGCCTAATAACTCTACGCCTTTTAGAAGGAAAAGACTCGAAATCTGGTGGTAACTGTAACAAGCGACGAGACTGGCGGGGAGGCTGGTCCAACTCCATAATGACTTAAGACTTTAAAGATAAAAATATATCCTAACGCCAACTAGTAATCAAAGAGCACACCAAAAGTCAAACGACCAATATGCATGCAAACGGGATAAAGTGGCTGAGTGGCCTCCCTCCCTAAAGAAGGTATGTCTCGCCCAAGAGGGGCTTGAGAATCCTTGCTAAAGATCGGAGGTAACATAATCAGTTATAAGGGCCCTCATGGGATTAACAACTAGTCGGCCAGATCCCCCCGTAGAGGTAATCCTCCATAAAGGTTGTGTGTTGTTCGACCCTTATCTGACCCAGGGTACCTGTACAATAACCCTTACAAGTAACCTATGAGACACCTAAGTCAAGCAACTAATAAGCCACTGTATAACTAATGCACATGCGAGCAATCATAAGTCAGGTCCACTGTATGGGTAGGGTAGCAAAGCTCGAAACCTTGAAAGCACCGCCTCTCACGGAGGTAAGGGCACTAACAAGATCCCCATATACGAATAGATCCTCAGAAATATCTCTGACGCTAGGAAGATATCGGGGGGATATCCCTTCAACCAACTTCGCGTGACCTCATGATTAACTCCAGTGTGAGCGGAGCCTCCTGATCTTACCAATTATACAATGGATTTCTCCATTCCCTGAATCAGACACATATGTTGATTTAACTTCCTTGGAGAAGTTTACTCACAAAATGCCTATTTTTTATTTTTTTTCAATATAACAAAACTGAAAATGTATGGACTGAAAAGTAACTTGAATGTAGCCCTACTGTGTATAAAAAAGAGATAACTCAAGAAGGATACCAAGCAACCAAACACCCAGCCCAATGTGCAAGGAAAATAAAAAATGAAAAGATGAAGAGAAAGACTTCTCTTGGAAATTCAACCAAAAGAGGGTTTCCTGTCATCCCATAAGCACTTAACAGGCACTACAGAGACCTAAGAAGACTCAACAAGCATCAAATCACACCCAGCAAACACCAGACCAGGAAAAAAGGCAAGGCAAACTGATGTACACGTTTGTTCAGGCAAACAGAGCGTATATACATAGCTTGCAATGAAACAACCAGCGTATGTATGCGTCTGTCTAGGCAAAAGGCACGTATATGCTTTAAAATAAGGCCAGGCAAGGGAGAAAGGCTGAAAACTCATACCCAGAGTGAACAAGAACTGTCAAGCAATGATACTATAAGAACCACAATAGAAACGAGAGCAATCTAAGGAGAAAAGTACTCCAAACCCTAAGAAAGAAGATTAAATCCCCAGTATGGTCGCCAATTTTGTTACGAGGAAAAACTCTCTATGGCTAGGGTGAACCACAACATACGGAAATGACTACAGAAATCAACTCTATCCCAACAACATGCTATATAAACTAATATGCAAGCGAGATAAGAAAGATGCCTACCTCGTATAGATGTTTGATGATGTCCACCATTGAGCACTTTGACCCAAAGCTATATACCTGCAACAAGTTCTCAACAAACAAGAAAAACAAGCATATGGTGGTGATATAAAAGGTTAGCACATTAGATAGCATAATCCATCAATATACATAACAAATATGCCCATGGATAATAACTCATATATTTGTAACATATCAATTGGATGGGAAGAGAGTATTTATATTAATAAATGATCAATAGAAGTGAAAATATTACAGACTTCTGTGTCGGCATGGTTCGGAACCGAGAAACTAAGTTCCTTCCAACTGGGCCTCCACTACTTCAATCCTCCACCAACGACAAGCTCATAGAAGGGAGACAATGAGGTTCTCCATCAATAAGGGAAGAGCTTGGGGGCTGAACACTATGTTCAGACTTAAAGGACAAAGGGATGCAGACTCGATATGAAGTAAATAATTTCTCCACAGTAACTTTGCTCTCAAAGTTGTATTCTTTCTCCTTTTCCATAGCTCGGAATTGGCCCATTTATAGCCTTCAAAATGGAACTGAAGGCCCGATTCAGAATGTTTCCAGTGTATGGAAGGCTAAGGATCAGAGATCTCCTTTTGTGACATAGAAACCCAACATTTAATTTTCATTTTTTGGCACAAATGTCGATGTACGTGGGCTGTAGTGGAGCATCTTGCATATATGCTTGATGTGTAGTGTGCAAGATGCATACAAGTGGAAAAAATTGTATTTTTGTCTCTAGATTTTAGTAAAAGGGAAGAAAAGTCTGCATAGGGAAATGTAATAAGGCCCTCTCTGCAAGATTGCATAGGGTGAGGCAAATCTTTCCATAACAAAGACCACTTTCTACCATTTCATGAAATAATCAGCGGTTGTAAGGATGAATGTGTGTCCAATAGGTGAGGGAGGATTACTAGGACCAATGAATTCAAGGGCCCACTTAGCAAAGGGGAAATCAGAGACCACTAATCACAAAGGCATTGTAGATAATTTATCCCTCCCTATTGATCATGGATAAGCATCACGAGAATAAAAAACCTTGTAGGAATCCTGAAAGATATATCATGGCTAGTAATAACTAGTGTGAAAGATTTTATGAGTGATGAATTTTATTGCAAATTGTCCACTAATGTGGACAAAATCATCAATTGAACCACGAAGAGTTTTAAGCATACTTTAACTAGAGATTTTGTCGATACATCGCAAGAGAATACCATCACGAGATCCATGGAATAGAAAAGTGCCCAAAAATAGATACTTCGAGGATTCTAACCTCGACCTTATTTTATCATGGATTTCAAGGTGAGGAGGGTTGAATATGTTCTAGAGATAGTAGGCAATATCTTGATAGCAGGGGTGATCCACCACATCTATATTCTTACATTCAATGAAAAACAAAGGAGATAAAAAAGAATGTTCGTGATTGGTCTCTGGACTTGGTTCAACATGCTAAGCCAATTGAAGGGTTATAACCATCCCCTTTATAGTATGATAAGTAGAGATGGTGAAGTCATGTTCCTAGATTTCAATGCGCTAATGGAATAGATTTTCTAAAAGGAAGATTTATGACAACAAAAACTTAATAGTATGCAAAGGGACGTTTACTTAAGTATGCTTACCAATAATGAAGTGGAAATTTTTTTCAATAGCTTCAACCAAAGGAAAACCATATTTTTGAATCAAGGAATACTTCAATTCAACATTAGAAAGATCCATAAGAGCTATGTGTTGTTTAAAAAAAATTCATCCTTTTGTAAGAGCATAGTTGAGATGGAATCCTCAGTAGTGTTAGTTTAGATGATAAATTCCTTTCAAAAATTAGGTTTGGAAAGCACAGGTGTATAAGAAATATATTGTTTTATTTCAACAAAGGCCTTTTTCAGTGTTGAGCATCTAGGAAAATGCTTGGTCCTTCTTAAGAAAGTTATGGATAGTTTTAACCATCCTAAAAAACGTGGGTATAAACCTCCTCATTAAATTGATCTTTCCCATGAAGGACTATATTCCCTTCTTTGAAGAAGGATGAGGAACATTTTGCACTAGATGGACCCTTTTAGGATCTCTACTTATGCCAAAATTAGAAATAAAGTGTCTAAGACATTTCCCTAAGGAAATACCAAAAAGGACTTGGTTGGGTTAAGGAACATGAAATATTTTCTGCAACGTGAAATACTTTCCTTAGGTGATTAAAATCATCACCTTGTATTTTGGAGTGGATAGTAAGGTCATCGAGGTAAATCTAAAGTATCTCACTGATCAAATCATAGAAATCTATATGCATATCTCTCTAGAATTTAACACCTACATTATTCAAGTTGAATGACATATGTTCATAAGTGAAGGTGCCTCATTGGGCGATGAATGTGGTCTTCTAATGGTTTTCTCTCTTGAATTGAATCTAATTGTATCCTAATAAATTGTTAAGGAGATATATCATCTATGATCCTACAACCTGCTACAAGATCATTTCCATGTTCGGGAGAGAAAGATTATCCTTCAAGCTTTCCTTATTAAGAGCATGGAGGTCCACATATAAGTGAATGTACCCATTTTTCTTATGGACTAGGAATATATTTTCTATCCACTCCAAGTATTTTATGGGAAAAATAATGTTGCCATCAAGCATTTTTTCCACTTCCTTACAGATAGTGGCTTCTAGAGTAGGGTTGACCAATCTTTGTATTTGTTTGATAGGTATGATGGTTTTTTTAATGGGAATTGCATGATAAATTATTATTGGGTCAAAAACGTGAAATTCAACATATGACTAGAAAAATATATCTCTAAATTCCTTAAATAAAGTAGTGAACTACTACTTCTCTGACTTGAAACAATTAGCTCCTATATGCAAGGTTCTTGGTTCATTCTCAGAGACAATATTTATAGGGATGGTATCTTATAATATCCTCCCTAAGGATACTTGAGAATATTGGTTTTATCTTCTTTACTCACTTGGGGAAAGGGTTTCTTCCAAGGGTACTAACCCCTTGAGAAAAACATTTTCCTCAAGATGAACGATTGCAGCATTATCAGGCTCTTGTTCATCAAATAGAAAGGCACAAATGCCTTCATCATTAATAATTTTTTTCCAATATTTTATATTATCACGGATGTGAGACCAATATAATTAGGATATGATAGTGAAATCTAGGCAATCATACAATGATTTACTATCAAGTCTAGTAGCATATGAAATGAGTTTATAAGCTACAAAATTTGGTTCTCTATGTATGTGGGTCGGGTTGAAGGATATAAAGTTTGTAATTTGGCTCCAAACCTATTGGGTAAAACACTTTAGAATCTCGTGGAGTAGAGTATAAACTCTCTTGATAATATTAATGATCATCTTAGAATCGCTAAAAATGCTCAGGTAGCTACATCCTAAGTTAGCATCTTTCTCTAACCTTAATAGAAGGGTTTCAAATTAAAAATTATTATTAGTGCATGTAAATTTAATGCTAAAATAAAAATGATGAACTTTACCTATAAGAGAATATGATACAACCCTAATACCACTACTTTCTCTAGAAGAGGCATTGTCAAAATGCATGTGACACATCTAATCATCAAAATTAGCAGTAGATTTAAGAGGGACTATAGTCTCCTCTTCAACGAAGATAGAGTAAATGCCAAGGTCGATCTCCACAAATTTCACATTGGGATACAAGATACTTTTTATGTAAGGTGATATCCTTCCTTTTCAATAAATGATTAAATTCTTCAAACCTCTTTGGATAATCATGTATGTACCATCCATGGATAAGTACCCACTAGTTAAGGATTGCCAATCATAGCCAAGGATTATTGAGTAATTTCTCATCCCCATATCCATCACTTAATGTTATAGTCATTTGGACTTCAAGATGAGAGAAAGGGACCAAGGACAAATCCTTGATCTCTCTAATAGTAACTTGCTACTACTTGTTAAAAGGAAACATGTTTCAAGGGTTTTTATTAGTACAATACAAGCTAAACTACTCCATTATTGTTTTTGACATGAGATTTAGTCTAGAACCACCTTCAATGAGGAAAAAATGTGTTATCTTATCCATGATATTCATGGATACATAAAATGGGGGGTACTTGATTGTGGGCCTGAAAGGAGCCATAACCATGACATATTTTCAAGGGACATTATTCAATCATAGTGATCATGTTAGCAGTGGAGGTCATGGGATGAGGTTGATATCTAGGTATGGAGGTACCAACCAAGAATTTTATAATGTTTTCTTGTTGTTTGAGGGTACAAACCATGTCAAGTAAAGTATCACTAGCCTTAATACATGCCAACTCATCCATAATATTATACCTATAAAAGGAGGGGGAGGGGGAGGAAGTTTGATGTTCCTATATAGTGTTAGAAATATGTCAATTATGATTATGATAAGAATTTAAAGTAGGTTATTTGATAGCAAAAAAAATAAAATTGATTATTCTAATTATTAACAATAGAGTTAGTGTTTTATTTATTTATTTATTTTATTGCAAGCTTGACCTCTTGTAGTGACAACCAAAACCTCTTCCTCCTCAACCCAATCCAAGGTAGAAGTAGTTTGATCAAGTTTCTTACCAACAATTATTCCTTTAGTATTCCTCTTGACTTCACAGGTATTCTCATCATGATGATCCTCATAATAATGACACTAAGTGTGGGAAAGTATGGTTTTAGGATGGAAATTTTGAGGTTGATTCTAGAGGATGGCTTGCATTGAGGATTTGGGGATTGATTGGGTAATCATCTTCCTCCTAAAAGATAACATTCTATTTTTCATGTCTTGAACTAATTGTAAAACAACTGAAATGTTTGTTTTCCTACCAAGATCCTCAAGAGGTGCATTTTTCCTCAAGGCTTGTTCCTCATATTCCAAGAATGTCTACAAGGATGAACCATGATTATTAATATTCTTTCCTCCAATCAATTATGATAGGGATGTGGCAAGGTGTTGTAGTTGTGCATCAAAGCTACTTGATTGTGAGGCTTGATGACTTTAGGAATCTGATTATAAATCTTGCTAAAGTGGAGGTTGAAAGATTTGATGGTCTCCCCTTTGTTAAATGTCAATTTGGACCAGTTACAATGATAAACCTAAGTGGATAAGGCCTACGGGGCTATGTCAAAGAAGTCAACTTCAACCTTTCCCTCTAAGGAAATCACAAAATGGCACATGTAAATATCGTTATCACTGGCGTTTATGTTATGACATGTATTTGGAAAAACATGAAGATTATTATTCACAGAATTAAAGTCATTAATGAAAAACTTAGGAAAATGTTCTTTGAATTTAGGAAATGGGGTAGTTACTAGGGTAAGGTTCAATGATGAGGGTGCATGCCAAGAAGTAGTGTTTTCATCTCCTTGAATTTAAATAGTCCATACTTGAATATGACTTTCCTAGGATTTGTGGTAGATATAGTTGGGTTAAAATGATTGTACATTCTCCCAATTAGCTAGCAAGTGGAAGCTTGACTTGATCTAGAAGACAAAATTGTAAGCTTGACTACACATGCTCCCAATTAGCTAGAAAGTAGAAGCTTGACTATCTAGGAAGCTCCAATTTGTAAGTGTGACATCCCCAAAATAAATAAATTGGACAAAATAATTTAGAATCTAAAGGTGCTGGAAATTCATTTCCGTTTTTAGTAAATTCTAAAATTGGAAAACTTTTGCCATTTATGGCAATTCTGAATTTCGAATTTTATAATTGTAATAAATGATTTGACTGTTGGGCAGAGATCTGATTTGTCCCAACTAGCTACTTGACTATGACACTTGTATGGAAAAGAATATTTTATATTGATTGCAGGAGGACAAATGGAGCAACCATGTTGAATTTAGCTGACCATGACTCCATGAGTGGGGAACACATTGGAATTAACTTTGGGATGATTGTTACAAATGGAAAATCAGTGATTTGGCCAATAGCAGCCCCTAAAAATCAGGGATTTAGAAAGATGAGAAAATTCCCCAAGAGAGGAAAAAATTCCTATGGAAACTAATAAAAGAGCATATGTGATGAGGCAGGACGCTGACTAGTATGCTGGGGAAAGAAGACTACAAAATTTTGTTCTTGATGTTATGAGCACTACTGTGTGAGTGTGAGGCAAGGTGGATGCTGCTGAAATTTGAAGGAAATTGCTAGAGAGGAGATTTCAATTCGCCCTCATGGATTCATGGTCAGGCTAGGGAGTGAATCGGGCAAGTAGATTGGCTGCCCTGTTCTATGGTTGGGAGGAACGTGGCTGCTCCCTTCGTCTTCCCGTAAATATGGTTCAGATATGTAACTCTAACTTGGTCTGGTCAAATTATTATGTATTGAAATATGGTTTACTTCTATGTACAATTTTGTTTTTTTCTGGTCGAATGCTGTGGGAAAGATCTAACATTTTACTTCAGAATGGTTGGCTAGAAATAGGCCTTTTTATTTAGATATAATGTTGGTTATTACTAAGATTTATGGAATGTACTAAACAGAAAAACACATTCTGTAATAGTTACAAATCCCTTAACAGTTTGTCTCGTTTTAGTTTTCCTATGGATGTTACTAATAAACAGTGAGCCATTGCGAATAAGCATACCATTCATAATCCAACAAGTATACTCTACAACAGTGAAGTACTAATCGACAGACATATAAACCAGTATAGTTATTGAATCGATATATATATATATATATATATAGATATACATGCATAATTTGAGATAGATACGATAGTAAGGGATGACCCTGTTAAGCAAACATTTACCACAGTTAAACCACAGGTTCTGTCATAATGACTAAGCTGTTTTTTTTTTTTCCGTATGAGTAGACCCATAGAGGTTTTAGTCAATATAAGTAATAGAAACAGAGAATAAAAGATTGCACGATACGTAAACCCAGAGTAGTCCTGTAGTGACTTATTTAATAATGATAATAGAAACAGAAGGTAATAACGCATGAATAATGATGACCATCGAACCTTCTGGTGTATAGATATTTAAGGACTTACACAAGAAGCGATAACAAAAACAGAAGTAAAATAGTACACAGTGAGTAGATCCAGAACTACATTGAAGCTATCTAATTCACTGGTGAGCAGTCCGTTAGGGGCTTATTTGACCCTGATAATTGACACAGAAGGTAAATGGTACACGATGCGTGAATTCAAACTAATAATGAAGCTATCTTTTCACGGGTAAGCAAACTATTAAGGGTTATTCAACAATTATAACTGAAAATAGAAGGAAAATAACTTATGATGCGTAAACCTGGAACTAGTTAATTCTTCATTTTGAAAATAAACGAAATCGGGGAATCATCGACCATTTTATTTCTGGGAAAGAATCAAAAAATTAGGCGTAATCGCTATGCATGGCCGATTCGTTTCGGAAGAAGGGTTTATACTTTCAATAAAAAATCAATTTTGGAAACAAAAATAACTATAATAGGCAGAACAGAAAATTTGAATCTATAGTACCCAATCCATCCTCGAATTATATAGAAGAGAATACTTCAAATCCACAACAGATTTAATACACATGATATAATGAGCATTGTATTTTTTTTAACAAATCGACTGTCTAGTTACCAAAGTCTAAGCAAGCGCAAAACTGTGCGATGGTTCTGTATACTAGAATCATTTTATACAATTCGGAGCATACACTGTATCAACTACCACAAAACTTGAAATTAACCTCTCAGACTTTAGGACGAAACAAAGCCTGGACCAACGGGGTTTGAAAATCTCTTAGATACTGTGTAGGAACCCGAGTACCTTTTGAATGGAGCGAGGAGGGCGTCCCCATTCTTCGGCATGCCCACACCTGCACATAATTAAACGAGAAGCATTAAAACATAACCAAATAGGATAATATGAGCAAGTTACAAAACATAAAATAACTAGAAAGAGGGCCCGTTGAATACTTAACTGAAGCAGGGGATTTATGCCTTCTGCCATCGCACTACATCACCCAGACCGAAAGGAGGAAGGGGTGTTCGTGCCTCCCTGATGGGTACCCTCGCACATCCAGGGGCCCATCATTAATAATAGATACCAGTGCATAATCAAAAGGGATATTACAGGAATAACAGAAATAATAAAAGGCGTAAAAACAATGCATGGTAAATATATAAACCTTCGAATATTCAATTTAAAACAGAAGAGGTTAAACGTGTTCGGCCTTTGGAAAAAAAAAACTTCGCTTCTAAATCGATGCTTCCAGCTAACACCATAGTCAACCACAGAAGACGAGGAAACAATAACAAGGATTTAACGGACTATCCAATGGAGAAGACCAGGAAACAATAACAAGGGTTTAACGGACTATCCAGTGGAGGAGACCAGGAAAGAATAACAAGGGTTTAACCGAATAAGTTCTTGACTTTCATAACAGACGTTGTGATACGAGTAATGGCTCAGTCCTGATAGGATGAATGGTGCAGTAACAGGGATAAACTAGGATAGGAGACAAACCCTCACCAACAAAACCTAATTTCTTCTCTATCACAGTACTCTGGAGGTAAGACGAGGCTATTATCAAAGAACAGAGGTGTGCACAGACCCACAGACGAGGCATAATGATTTTTTTAAGCGTAAATAAAAGGAGAGCTGAAGGTAAACTTACCACACAGAACTGCTATCGAGAAGTGCCACCAAGAATCTCCACGCACCTAGCACAGGGACTGAAGTCGTGAACTCCTGGCCACGAGGTTTGAGCCAACAAAGGAATTGGTTCACGACGTTTTCTCTCCTTCACAAAACCCTTAACCAGAGTGCGAATGGAATGGCCTGAGATGGTGATTCCTCTTCCACCCAAGCCAAAAGCCTGAATGAGAGTGAAAGGCATGGGAGTAACCTCCGAATGGAGCAAAGGGGGAGAAGGTGTTTGTACTTAGACCATGTGACTATAGGGGAGGTGTCGACGTTTCCTTTGGGTACGCCAGTCGAGCTCTATGTCAAGTAGACATTTTCCCCAGGTGCTTTAAATGTGCAGACAGGCCTTTAAGGCACAATTCCTTCCACTTGTATCGGTAGCTAAGGGCATTGATGGCGAGGCAGTACACTGTTACTTGTCGAATCCAATTACCTTGCATTTAAACACCGAGGCAGTTAGCCTTGTCATTACCTAACGAGTGATGTGCATACGATCTTAACCTTAACCTCTAAAAGATTAACCCTCTGCGCACTTTAACCTTAACCTCTAATAGATTAAGCCTCTGCGCACTTTAGATTCAAGGTGTAATTTTAGTGGCCGAATTTAATCCACTATACCTATGTTTTTTCTAAATAAGGGTTAATTTTCTCATTGTAGATTTCATGATGTTACTTACACTATCGGATTGAACTTCTAAAGGCCTGACACCTCTAACCCCGCAATATAGGATAGCGAGAGTCTAAGTAGTTACTACTACGTGTCTTAGAGTGGCTTAGAATTAAGACAATAGATAGTATTAAGTTACCATGCGACAAATGGTCCCTAGTTATGGAAATGTTGTCGTATGCAACACTTTACCAAAAAGAAGTGGCGACCTTATGTTAATAGGATAGAGGAGCGAAAGCAGTAGGACGGATGTACCTTAGGATAGACAGGTGATTGAACGGCCTCAAGGATACAAAACCAACTCAATGTTCCCAAATATTTTTTTTTATATGTAAATTTTGAGGTACATTACAGTAAGCCACTAGCCCACTACGTTTGAAAAACTTATAGTGACCATAAAACTCGGGAGAAATATTCTGGTGGTGGTTTTCTTTGAGTGAGTTCTTCTTAAAGGTTTGTAAACAAAGGAACACCTAATCCCTTGCTTCAAAATGGAATTTATAAAAATGATGATCAAACTACTACTTCAACCTATTATGAGCCATTACCAAATTATCATTGAGAGGGAGAAAAATGTCATCTCAAGTGGTGAGGGTTTTCTCTACCTCCTGCACCTTAGAGACTCCTAGTAAGTAGGATAGTACTAATTGGAGATTTTGGCCATAGAAAACATCAAAGGGACTCATTTGAGTGGCACTGTGATAAGTTTTATTATACCTCCATTATGTTAGAGGTAACCACCAAACCCATTGGGATTGTCTCTCTAAAGTAAGGCATCATAAATACTCTTCCAAGCACTTGTCAACAACTTCATTCGGACCATCAATTGGGGGGTTATAAACTTATATGTTGTGTTAATATTCAGTTGAGTGGCCTGGAGTCAAAACAACTCTTGCCAAAAATTTCCAGTGAATTTGGGGTCATGATCTGTCACAATATATTGTGGCATACCACAAAGTTTAAATATATTATCTATGAATACTTAAGTGACTGTAGAGACCTTGAAGGGGTGTTGTAGAACACAAAAGTGAGCATATTTGGAAAGGCAATCAACCAAAATCATGATTATAGATTTATTACAAGATTTTGGTAACCCCACAATGAAGTCCATATAAATGTTAGTTTGTACAGTTGGAATAATGGGTAAAGGTTGTAGTTAATCTTGAGGTTTTATTGTCTCTCCCTTGTGTCATTGGGAAATGTCACATTCTTTCACAAAGGTGTGGATGTCCTTTTTAATACCTCCCAAAAAACGAACATTTGATCCTTTCATATGTTTTATGAAACCTTGAATGACCTGTTATGGGATAAGAATGCAGTTCAAATAACACCCATGATTTAAATGTTGACTTCTTTGTCAAAAAAAGATTCCCTTTATAGAGAAGCTCTTCATTTTTCCAAGTGTAGCCCTGATATGCACGGGGTTCTATTTGAAGTTTTTGGGTCATGGTAGAAATCTTGGGATATGTCAACTATTTGTGGGAAATGTCATTCAACCAATTTACTACTATGAAGGGGAGTGAAAAGAGGGACCCTTCCTCTTCATACTTTCAAGAGAGATCATATAGTAGCACATTCTCCTTTCCATTCTTATAAATTATCTCATAGTCATATCCCAACATTTTGGTGACCCATTTTTATTTTTCTAGGGAAGAAATCCTCTACTCTAGTAATTATTTCAGGCTATGATGATTAGTTTCAACCTAGAAATGTTGCTCGAGTAGGTATGGATTTCAAAGACCCACAACAAGCAATATAGCCATTATCTCCTTTTCACAAATTGATTTTCCCAAGTGCCTCTTGTTACCCCCTCATGTCTAGGGGTAGCTAGAGGAGAGTATTTATCCATGATCTACATTATAGATAGTAGTTATGATGATGACATTCCTAATTCTCTATAGACAACTTCCCATAGATGTCTTCCATTCTATGCTCAGCTCACTCACATCAGACAATATGGTGTAGGGAACACATGAGGTACCCTATTCTGATACTTCATATTGAGTGATAATGTTCAATGTTTTGGGCATGAAAATATTGATCATGGGTTGAATTAGATTATGGATCATGATGCTTTGAATTTATACTTTTTTCCTTGTTTCACCTTCAAGGTGGTCATCATCATTTCCTAGTCAACTATTGTCAGTCTTTGGAAATGTTGTACTACTGGGGGGGCATTGATAGGGGTAATGTGTCCATATACCAATCCATACATAACACACTCCATATATCCCATCTCCATTACCTTATCTTTTGGGTTGGTTTCCATATGTCACCCATAAAGGCTCATGCCTCATAATCCCATGAGAAGAAGGATATAAAATACTTGATGTTGATGCAACTTTATATAAAAACAAATATAGAAAGAGAACATGATAAAACTCAAAATAAAGAAAAACAAGAAAGAAATAAAATTAAAGTCAAGAACCAAAAAGGAATGAGAAACATGAGTTCTACCTCCTTGCTAAGAGGTCATCTCCCCAAGTCCTATGCAATGATTGCATACCTAACAAATGACTTAGAAAATCAAAATCAAAATTCAAAAAAGGTTGAATGAATAAAGAAAAAGGAAAATAACAGTTTGGAAAGACACAATGTCGAGGAAAGGGTAACTCATTACCCAAGCACTCCCTCATACAAAGGTGCTCATGAGGATGGCTATCATGCATAACCTTTCAGGACTATGTCACCACCCATGAAGTAAAACCCAAACCATACCATATGCTATTGCACATTCTCCTTGATGGGTTTCTTGGGAAATACTCCTTATCCTAGGTATTGGCACACCCAATAGGGATTTATAATGATCCTCCGATACCTAAACTTGGAAAATTGTATAACTTTATGAGCTAGTGTGAAGTTTGACAAGGATACTTAATGTGATATATCTAGTGGATTTTTCATTGACATGACTCACTTTATATGTTGTATTTGAATTGTGTACATGCCTCCATCTTTGAGGATACATTGTACTACATGAGCCCCTCCTTGATGATGGATTTCACATGGTTAACCACTTGATTGATGTATTGGTCTTTTGGAGGGCATTGAGGGTCTAATAGAACACTCGATGGAGGTCATCCTACTACTTGAGAGAGGTCTTTCCACATCTTTTGGAGGATGTTGAGCCTTTTGATCACATGGCTCCATTGTTAAGACTCCCTAACACATATGGGGTATGTTGTGGCACTTTGATGATAGGACATTTCACCTTTAAATGATGATTTGATACCTCTCAATGGGATGTTGCACCTTTTGATGGGACGTTGCACATTTTGATGATGATATGCCACCTTTTGATGGGACGTTGCACATTTTGATGATGATATGCCACTTTTTGATGAAATTTCACCATCTTTGAGGCATGATTGGACACCTAGTGATGAAACGTTGCAAACTTTAGAGGAAACGTTTCACTTTTGGAGCCCCTATATTCCACTTTTGACTGAGTTTTCCACTTTATGAGTCCACATATGCCACACATGTGAGGTTGAACAAACATTTATGATGAACGATTTGGAATTAGAGCATGTTTACTTCATCTTGGAGGCATCGTTGGGGGTCTTAGTGACCTATCCACTCTTGTATCATGGATATTTTGTGCCTTTGGGCCTTATCTCTAGGGTTTGTGAGAGATAAAGGAAATATTTTATGTTCTTAGGGATTTTGCTTGGTGAGAAGCGTACTTGATCTCTTTGTATATAAATAAGAGAATCACTTATCACTTGTAAATAATTGCTACTTGTGGAGATTTATCACTACTTGTCTTCTACTTCTTTCTCTCTTATACAAATTGCTATGGATGGCTAGTTAGAGCGACTTATTGGAGATGATGTCTTTTGGATGTTTCTACTTCTTCGTGTATGTTCATTGCTAGGGTTTTGATGGATGTAAGATTTCTTGAGTAAGTGGTCTCATTTTGTCTTGTGGTTTTGTTTATGAATGAATGTAAGTGTAATATGGATTCTCCAGTGATGGTTGTGCATTCTCTTGGATCTTTCTTGAAAAACCCTTCTTGTTAAAACTTTTGGAAGGTTACTAGTGAAGAACCTTCCCTTGAATTGTCTTTGAAGACCTATTAAACACTAGGAGAATCTTCTAGGGTTAGTAGTGAAAAACCCTAGATATCACCCTAGATCCACTTATATCTCTTCAAAGGAGTCCTTAATTGATCCCATATGCCCAAACAAATATCGTAGGCACTAGTTTTCTCCCAATAGTCAATCACAAAACTAAAAATTTCAACCTATTTTTATTTTTTAGGGTTAAATTAAGGTTTTATAGCAATGGTCTATTCATTTTCAAACATAAAAGACTTGGACATTTTGGTATTGATGCATACGTTTTACTTAATAATAATTTTTAAACCCTAAATTGTATTGTTGATTTGTTTTTTTAGCCTTTTAGGGGTGGATGTCTAGGGTTTTGGAGTTTTTATATGCATTTGTAATTTCAGATTTTGTTGGTTGATAAAACCCTAGTTTAATCCATCACTTAGCCATGTTTTTCATTGGCCTATTACTTGTTCTAGGACTAAATTTATTGCTTATGTCATAACTTGTACTACGGTTGTCATTCACCATATTTCTTTCAATATTTACAAGAAACAATAGATTTTTCTTCTTTTGTAGTGTTTGGGGATCCTCTTTTGCTTAAAATTGACTTGATAAGCCTTCTAAATTGACTTAGATCCTTATTCATTCATATATATAAATTGCACAAACTTACCACCTTGTCCTTACCTCCATTATCATATTTCGTTGGTGTTAAATTGAGTAGCTACATAACGGGCCTTAGAATTGATTGTGTCTTTCCTAGGGATTCATTGAGGCTAGTAGGGAAGCCTCCCTTGTGTTAGATTTATTCCATTATTAAAGATAGGGAAATTGTTTCCTCGGTGACAATGGTGACATTTTCTGATGTTCCACTAATCTTAGTGCCTTGTGAAAGTTTTTCACTAAGGTGCTAAATTATGTGGCAACATATCTTATTCCATTGGTGTTAAATTGAGTAGCTACATAAGAGGCCTTAGACTTGATTGTGTTGTTCCTAGGGATTCCTTGAGGCTAGTAGGGAAGCCTCCCTTGTGTTAGATTTATTCCATTACTAAAGATAGCGAAGTTGTTTTCTAGGTGACAATGGTGACACTTTATGATGTTCCACTAATCTCAGTGCCTTGTGAAGGTTTTGCACGAAGGTGCTAAATTATATGGCAACATATCTCGCATATGTTTTTGCTAGTAATATCCAATAGTCATCCCTCATGCATGAGGACTAATTTGATGCCTTTACCCTAGGCTTCACATTCCAATACAAAGGTCTTAGTGAAGTGGGTAGAGTGAGTACTGGGGTTGTACACATAACATTCTTCAAGTCCTATAAAGCTCATTCAACAACGTCATTCTAATTAAAAGTTTTTTTTTTTATCAAGGTTGTGAAGGGAGCTACAATTTTACCATAGTTCTTTATGAACTTGTTGGCATAGGGGCAGACCCAGGGTTCGGCTCCAAGAGCGCACCAACAAGCCCTAGCTACTGGCCCTTTCGGCAACACCTGCGAGGTAGATGCGATCTCACCCGAAGCAACTATGAGGGGGTTGTAGGACAGAGATGTCTACAACCAAAGGGAGTATCAAGTGGATCCTAACAAAACAACAACACAACCATCATATATCAAGTACCTTCTTAGATCTACTCTACATAGCTATAGATCCGATCTAACATGGCAATGCAATAATAGTATAACAATGACAAAGATCAAAGCATCAATCACACATACGACACAAGATATACGTGGTTCACCCTCTCTCTAGGGCTATGTCCACATAACTATGCTTATGATATATTAAGATAAAGCATACAGTTCTTGTCTGCGCTCTCAGCTAGCAGATCTTCTTTCTTCTTCTCTCTCCTTCTCTCCTTCCTGCACACCCAACTACAAGACTTGACCTTCGCACCTAGTTGAAGATCTTATAATACCAGAAGGCTCTCACACTCAACACTTCTCTCTCACACGACAATAATCACTCATAACAATACAACTAGATCAATGACAATATCGTACCAACCCGACCCAGGTCCTCTTGACCTTTATTTATACATTACAATAGCTCACCGACAACCTTAGGTCAAAACCTAGGTGTCAAAACCCTAGATACCAAAACCCTAGGTGCCTAAAACCCTAGGTCAACTTGACCCACGTTTTTCGGGCTTCGCCAGCCTGTCTTTCCTTCCTTCTCGCGCGATGCTCCAAATCATCCAACGGTGGATTTTTCCACTTGCTGAGTTGTCCACGATCCTTCTTCCTTGTTGATCTATCATCCTCGATCTCCTCGTCCAACAACTTGCTTTTCCTTACTTCACTCTGTCTTTCCTGCTCTTTTTCTCACTTCGATCCAGTAACAGTCACTGTGTCTTCCGCGAAGTTCGTATTTCACCTTTTCTTCCTTGATCTTCGCTTCCTTCCATAACCAAGGGCCAACAGGCCCCCAACACTCACCTATGACTCGTCCTGAGGCACTTCAGATCTGATCCTTCTGTTTTTCTTCGAATTTAGACTGCGTAGTGAAGCCTTTGCTTTCTACTCCATGCCTCCTCTCCATCCCTATGCAGATTGTCTTTTCTATGTCTGGTACCCAGTTTCAATTGCACCTGGTACCTAGACCCTGTTCTTCATGCTTTTACTGAGAGTTGCGAGGCAGCTAGTTGTCATAGTACAACTTTAGCCGACTCCCATTCACCAAACCTTCCTTCCATTCTCCATTCAATGTATTTAGCTATGCAACTCCTCCTTCTGTAACATAGGTGATCTCATATGGTCCCAACCAATGCGCTCTGAACTTCCCAGGATGCTTCAGGAACTTACTGTCATACACCAGTAAAAAATCACCTTGCTTGAATGCCTTCTTATTGATGTGCCTGTCATGATAGGTTTTTTCTCGTTCCTTCTGAACCTGCTGATGGAATCTTGCAATAAATTTGTCTTCTTCCAGTTCAAGAAACTGTGTAAGCCTCTCGCGAACAACACTAGTATCATCCATGTCTGTAAATGCAACAATTCTTAAGCTTGGCACCAAGTATTCCATTGGGACAACGGGTTCAAGGCCCTACACCAACTTGAAAGGGCCCTGCATTGTTAGTTTCTTAAAGGTGGTTCTATAAGCCCAAAGTACCGCAAGTACTCTTAAATCCCAGTCATCCCTGTTCACACTACAAATCTTCGTCAGTGTTGTCTCCAAGGATTTTTTGAATGCTTCAACCATCCCATTTTCTTGTGGATGGTAAGGTGTTCTCTTCTGATGGTGGACTGCAAATTCCTCAGTCAGGGCTTCAACTGTCTTATTTATGAAATGTGTGCCTTGATCACTCATAAGGATCTTGGGGCATCCAAACCGGGTTATTATGTCATCAAATATGAAGCGTGCAGTTGTATTTGCACTACAGTCCTTAACTGCTCTGGCTTCAACCCATCTAGTCAAGTATTTTGTCACAATGATGATGTACCTTGCTCCTGTGCACTTTTCTGGTGGGTTTATGGGTCCCACGAAGTCAATGGCCCATTTCTCAAAGGCTTGTAGGGTCAGCTATGGTGCTAGTGGCATTTCATCTCTTCTGGATAGTTTCCCAACTCTTTGGCATACATCACAGGCTCTGGAATAATCTTTACCATTTCTGTGTAAGGTAGACCACCAAAGGCCAGCTATCAGAACCTTCTGCGTAGTCGTTTTCCCTGCGTAATGTCCTCCTGCAATGCCTTCATGAGATTCTACGAGGATCAATGGCCTCTCTTCCTCCATAACACACCTCCTTAATATCTCATCAGGTCCCATCTTGTATAGTTGTCCAACTATAAGTGAAAAGTCTGCAGCGTGCACCACTAGTTGTTTCTTCTGTGGAATTGTATACTCACTAGGTGCCATTCATGTTAACAAGAACTGGACAATTTATGCGAAGTGGTCATCAATCTTTTTAATGGATAGTAATTGTGCATCCGGCAGTGTATCCTCCAAATTGGTCGGCTCTTCTCCATGTTCCAATCTTGACAAGTGGTCAGGACCTTTGTTCATTCTCCCGGGCTTAACCACGACTTCAAAATCATATTCCTGAAATAACAACAACCATCTACATATTCTTCCCCCCAACACTGGCTTATTGACTAGGTACTTTAGCGCAGAGTGATCGGTAAACATTTTAAAGTGTCCTCCCAACAAGTAGTGGTGTAATTTTTGCAACGCATACACCATGGCTAATCCTTCTCTCTCTGCAATGGTGTAATTAATTTTAGCTGTAGATAGATTCCTGTTAGCAAAAGCTAACGGATGGTCGATATCCCCTTCTCCAGGTTGTGCCAACACTAATCCTAAGGAAATAGAAGACGCATTGACATGCACATGAAACTCCTTACTCCAATATGGAAAAACTAGAATAGGCGTAGTAACCATCTTTTGTTTTAGTGTGTCAAAGCTCTTCTGGCATTCTTTTGTCCAACTAAACTGACAGTCTTTCTTCAAAAGATTATCCATAGGTGTTGTAATCTGGGCATATCCTTTGATGAATTTCCTGTAATATCCAGTGTGTCCCAGTGCAGTGCACAGTTATTTGATTGAAGTGGGAGGTGGCATATCAACGATAATGGCAATTTTAGTTGGATCAACCAACAATCCTTTCTTGCTTACAATATGAACTAACAATACTCCAAATGGTGAGAAGAAGATGCACTTCTTCAGATTCAAATAAATTTGACACTACCTGCATTTGTCCAACATTAGCCTTAGACATTCAATATGATTTTTCAACAAACTAAAAACAATCCAGTCATCAAAATATGCTTCTAGAAATTTATGCAAAAACTCTTTGAATGCTTCAACCACCACCCTAGAAAATATGGTTGGGGCATTCTTCAATCCAAATGGCATCACTCTATACTGGTAGGATCCCCATTCTATTGCAAATGTGGTCTTATGGCGATACTCCTTGGCAATCTGAATATGATGGTAGCCTGAAAATCCATCTGTAAAAGAATGCACCTCCTGGCCTCCCACATTATCTAACACTTCGTCATTGAATGGTGTAGGGAAAGGGTCATGCAAACAAGCATCGTTCAACTTCCTGAGATCTATGCAGATCCTGATCTCGTATGTCTTCTTGTCTTGCACCACCATAGGGCTGATCCACTCCGACTCTTCAGCAGGTTCTATAATCCCTGCTTCCAGCATTCTGTCAAGCTCGATCTTCACTTTTTCCTTATATTTCGGGTTCAATCTGTAGGGTCGTTGTTTGACCGGTTTTGCATTTGGTTTCAAAGGTATCCTCATCTCTCCCATAGGTCCTTTAATACCCTTCATATCAGTGAACTTGGACGGAAACAAGTCCCGATACTCGTGCAACAACTCTGTAATCTTGTCAATGGTAGAAACATCCCAATAATCTCCGACATTGGCAAGCTTCGATGTCTCCTCTATCCCAATATTGAATTTTTTAATCTTGATTGGCTTTCCAATGAATGGTTGCTCAATTCCAGGTCCTTCCACATCTCTTTGGCCTTCTGTTTCGGCGATGTTCACCTTCCTCGGATCATCGTCTTCATCAACATTGATGTTATAATAGCTTTGCAGTTTCTGGAGGGGTGCAATCCATTCGTCCTCTTCTTGTTCTAAGGGGAGGCTAGATGCCTCCTCGAATACTTTTTGTCTCACAATCTGTAATGCTTGATCTACTGAAGGATATTGACTTTCAAATAAAAAGGTGGTTACAAAATTCTGAGTCATACCTTCCCAATATGCAATGATGAGGCGCAACTCCGCCTGAAGGTACCAGTTGATAGGGGTCATATCCAGCGTGTTAATGAATTTGTGCACCCACTATTCTCGAGGAATATCGCTCCAGGCCTCTTCGCAGTTTTTCACATGGTCCTTTGGGTAGCTTTGTCCTGTGTACCAAACTTCACAACCTTCTACTTGTGCTGAGAACCGCGCTATCATTAAAGTACGACATTGTATCCAGTCTGTGATATTACTTTTGTGTGTCCCCCACCATCTAGATGGTGTGGTTTTCAAGGCCTCATCCATTGCCAACAATCTATGTTGTATTTGTACACTTGTTTCAAAGTCTAATAGGAAGGCTTCTAAAGGGTTCAAACCATCAAATGTGGGTAAGTTACTCACTGTTGTGTCGATCCAGCGAACCTCTCTGGTTAATATAGCACATCTCCTTGTAGATACTTCATACATCTGGTTATGCCAGTTCTCCAGTGCTTCTTCTGAATCTGATGAACATGTGTTGTCACTTCGCTAGCTTAGGTTCCCATCGGTTGTAGGATTAATGTAATCCTGTTGTCTGGCTGTCAGTTTGTATATGTTTTCAAGTTTGTATGCGTGGTCTTCCTTTCTAATGGGTTTTGTGTATCGTTGACCTTCATCTGGATCTAAAGGTGCAATGACCCTAAGGCCATCCTTTTCAAATGTCATACATCTTTTATTTAAATCAACCACAGTAGAATTATTGAAGGCCCAATCAATTCCTAAAAGCGCAGGGTAAGGGAAGTTGTCAACAACTATCTCAATTACTTCAAAATCTGCAAACGTTCTTACTCCATCGATGTCCACAGGGACATGCTCTAATCGTCCAAACAGGATGACAACTTGTTGGTTAGCCATCCTAAGCCTGATAGGGGAATAGATCAACTTCGGTTTTCTCATCAGTGCCCATGTTTTCTTCATCATGACATTGACCTCCGACCCTAAGTCAAGGACCACATAGTCTATGTCATACTTTCCTATTTGAGCATTCAAGTGTAATTCTTTATTTGTCCTTCTCCTTCTTGCAATTTGGTGTACTGCCCTATTCAGTAAGGGGTCTATCTTTCCTAGCTCATATTGTCTGATTAAATTTTGTAGCTCTTGTATAACGTTCTCATCCTGAATCAACTTAATACAAGTATATAGAAATTCCATGAGCTTGCTTACCTCTTTTCCTTCTTTTGGCGAAGCAGACTGATAAAATGCTCCAGGCATTCCATATTCTCTTAATTCTAGTCTTGTCTTTGATGAAGAACCTTGGTCTCCTTTGAACTCTTTTCTTTCCTCCTCGAATATTTGTCTTTCTTTATTTGCATCAAAAGTTTGTGTCTTCTCCATAGCTTTCCTGACTCCTGAGTCTTTTGTGATCTTTCCTTGGGTCAGTCTATCCTCTCTTGTAGCAGTGCCTCTTCTAGTAATAACAACAACTGTAGGGTCTTCTCTGCGAGGTTCAACATATATTATTTGCACTTGTGGATTCTGCTGAGGTCCTCGTCTTTCCTGAAGCTTAGCTAGTAGCACAAGGCATTCCTCAATAACATTCTAAAAAGAGTTGCAATAAATGCAAGTGGTACAAGGGTTTTGACGGTCCCTTTCCAAGTGTCCTGGTTGTGTGTAGTTATAAAAGATTATCTATCCTCGTCCTCAACTCATACCTCCTCCTCGTCCTCCTCCTCTGAATCCACTGCGAGGATTGAAGTTTCCTCTTCCTTGAGAGTTATACGACATAGTGTTTCCTTATTGTTGTACTTCGCCTTGAATTTTGTATATATCTCTTGATCTTTCGTGCATGAGGTCATAAGCTCTATAATCCCTATCATCATGCCCTACTGACTTACAGAATGTGCCATACAAATTTGTGGGTGTCTGAACGTATTTCTTCATGTAATAACACTCACCAGGGAGATGTATGTTTCTGCATACTACGCACCAGGGTAATGTGACTTGCTTCAAAGGGCTTGGAGCCCCCGAGGCCAAGTATTCATGAAATAGGGGACAATGCTCCTTGTCATGGCCTTTTGATTTGCATCTAACACACCATATGTCTTCTCTTTTGTATTTTCCTTTGTCTTTCTTCATATCTTTGACTTGTAGAGACAAACTAGTTAGTTGACTCAAGATCTGAATCATACCTGAGTTGGATTCTCCCATAGGGGTTGATTTGAGATTCATGGCGATCTCCAATGCCTCAGTCTGTGAAGAAATATTTTTTTGCATCAGAGGAACTTTGTTGCATCTGGGATCTGAAAAGTCAATCAGTTGGTTAAGCTCTTGAATCTCTGATCGAATTCCCAAACGGGATCGACTACCTTCTGCTTGATCTCTTTCAGTTATATAATACATTGTGACTCCGACTTAGGTTTCTTAAACTCTGCAATCAATGCATTCTTGATCTCATTTAGTGGTTTAGGCTGCGCAAGTCCTTGGACAAGTTTCATGTACCAGCGCATCACGCAAGCCCTTAGAGTGGTATTGAACTGAGTTCTTTTAACAGCTTCATCGGTGACATTCTTAATGTTCCACACAACTTCACATAGGAACCAATGTTGATCAGGATCTTCAGATCCATCTCCCTTGAAGATAAGGATCCTCATCTCATTTGCCATAGATCTTCCTAGGGTTCCTGACTGAGTATGTGGTGGACTACTAGTGACAGTGCTCTAAACACTCTAGTGACTCTGATTACTCTGATTTCTTAATGCTACTGAAACAATGGGAGGATTAATAGTACTTACTTTAGTAGTCTGCGCAGTTCCTGAGGTTTCTGGCTCGTTCCGACGAAGTTCTTCGGCTTCCCCTTCCTCTGCCCTAGTGCATTCTGAATGTTCTTCGTCTGTCTAATAATCCTCTTCTCCATTGTAGAAACCCTCGTCCCCGTAGTTCTGCTTGAACAGGTTCGCAAGATGAACTCCTCTGAATACTTTTCCACTGCGCATATGTCTATCGTTTGCATCGTTGTCGCTATCCGAATTCTTGAACATTAGCCTTTTCAAATCCAACCAATCTACTGTATCTTCAAGACTTTCTTTTTATGCAATAACATCTTGATTCTTAACTTCATAAAATGTAAAAATTTTCCTCTGTGTCCCTTGAAAAATTATCTCTCGGCTTGGCTATACGATTCTACTCTGTCAACAACAAACTCGGTGATATACCCTCCAATGGTGCTATCGAACCAGTGATCTACTACTCGTGAGACAACGTTATCGACTCTCTTAACCTTCTTGATTAGCACCGACGTCCAAACCACAGGAGGTCTAGATCTGATCTCAAATTGGGTATCTACTAACCTAGATAACCACTCATATAACTCCTGATGGATTCCTCCAAAGAATATCTCATGTATATCGATGAAGATATATATTCCTAACCAATCCTCTGTACTCAGATTAGGGTTCTTGTTTTGGGCTTCAGCGAAGTCTTTCTCTTGATCCTATATCCACTTATGAATCTTTGTGTTCAATGGAAACTACCTTGACATTCCCTCAAGAAGATTCATGTCCCAGCAACGGAACCATTTGTTGGCACATGGGAAGACCCAGGGTTCAGCTCCAAGAGTGCAGCAACAAGCCCTAGCTATTGGCCCTTTTGGAAGCACCTGCGCAGCAGATGCAGTCTCACCCGAAGCAGTTATGAGGGGGTTGCAGGACAGATATGTCTACAACCAAAGGGAGTATCAAGTGGATCTTAACAAAACAACAACACAACCATCATATATCAAGTACCTTCTTAGATCTACTCTGCACAACTATAGATCTGATATAACACAACAATGCAATAATAATATAACATGGGCAGACCCAGGGTTCAGCTCCAAGAGTGCAGCAACAAGCCCTAGCTATTGTCCCTTTCGGAAGCACCTACGTAGCAGATGCAGTCTCACCCGAAGCAGTTATGAGGGGGTTGCAGGACAGATATGTCTACAACCAAAGGGAGTATCAAGTGGATCTTAACAAAACAACAACACAACCATCATATATCAAGTACCTTCTTAGATCTACTCTGCACAACTATAGATCTGATATAACACAACAATGCAATAATAATATAACAATGACAAAGATCAAAGCATCAATCACACATACGACACAAGATATACGTGGTTCACCCTCTCTCTAGGGCTACATCCACATAACTGTGCTTATGATATATAAAGATAAAGAATACAGTTCTTGTCTGCGCTCTCAGCTAGCAGATCTTCTTTCTTCTTCTCTCTCCTTCTCTCATTCCTGCGCACCCAGCTATAGGACTTGACCTTCGTACTGAGCTAAAGATCTTACAATACCAAAAGGCTCTCACACTCAACACTTCTCTCTCACATGACAATAATCACTCATAACAATACAACTAGATCAACAACAATATCGTACCAACCCGACCCACGTCCTCTTGACCTTTATTTATACATTACAATAGCTCACCGACAGCCTTAGGTTGAAACCTAGGTGTCAAAACCCTAGATACCAAAACCCAAGGTGCCTAAAACCCAGGTCAACTTGACCCGCGTTTTTCGGGCTTCGCCAACCTGTCTTTCCTTCCTTCTCACACGGTGCTCCAAAGCATCCAATGGTGGATTTTTTCGCTTGTTGATTTGTCCACGATCCATCTTCCTTGCTGATCTCTCATCCTCGATCTCCTCATCCAACAACCTTCTTTTCCTTACTTCGCTCCGTCTTTCCTGCTCTTTTGCTCACTTCGACCCAGTAACAGTCACTGTGTCTTCCGCGAAGTTCGCATTTCACCTTTTATTCCTTGATCTTCGCTTCCTTCCATAACCAAGGGCCAACATAACTTTTTGTAATAACTAGTGAGAGAAAGAAAACCTCTTAAAATTCTAACAGTTTTGGGGTGAGGCCAATCCTTCATCGCTTGAATTTTCTTAGGATCTGCATGCACACCATCATGACTAACAATTTGGCCCAAATATTCCACTTCAGAGACACCAAAGGAATGCTTGAACCTCTTAAGAAAGAGTTGATTATAAACAAGTAGTTGTAAGTCTTGATTCACATGGCTAACATGGGCTAGCCAAGTTTGATTGTAGATCAAGATTCCATAAAAAAGACAAGGACAAAATGATGACAAAGGGGTTTAAATATTTTTTTTATGAGACTCTGGAAAGTGGAAGGTGCATTACAAACGCCAAAGGGAATCACCGAGAGCTCATAATAGCCTTCATGAGTGCAAAAAGTATTTTAGGAATATCTACCTCCTTCATGCAAATTTGGTGATAGCTCAAATGAAGAATGAGTTTGGTAAAGAATTGAGCACCCTTGAGCGCATCCAAAAGGTCATCAATGACTATAATGGGAAACTTATCCTTGAATATCAATTTGTTCAGAGCTCAAAAGACAAGACACATTTTCCAAGTGCCTTCTTTCTTGAGGACCATGATGACCAATGAAGAATAAGGGTTGGTACTAGGGTAGATGACACTGGTGACTAGTAACTCCTTAACTATATTTTTTGTTTCATACTTTTGGGAAAATGGCATCTGGTGATTCGAGCGTACGTTGGGTGGAAGGATACCTAGTATGAGAAGAATAGAATGATCATGCTCACCTAGTCCTTGTGGAGTTTCAAAGACAAATTGGTGTTTGGCCAAGACTAACTTCAAGTTAGAATGAATGGGTAAAATTATCCTTGAATATCAGTTTGTTCAGAGCTCAAAAGAGAAGACACATTTTCCAAGTGCCTTATTTCTTGAGGACCATGACGACCAATGAAGAATAAGGGTTGGTACTGGGGTGGATGACACTGGTGGCTAGTAACTCCTTAACTGTCTTTTATGTTTCATATTTTTGGGCAAATGACATCTGGTGATCCGGGCGTACATTGGGTGGAAGGATACCTAGTATGAGAAGAATAAAATGATCATGCTCACCTTGCGAGGGTGGTAGTCGTTGTGGAGGTTCAAAGAAAAATTGGTGTTTGGACAATACTAACTTCATGTTAGAATGAATGGGTTGAGAATATGTTTCAAGGGCTTGAATGGCATGGAATTGAGCCATAATGCATGAATTCTCCCTTTTAAGAATATTTTCCATGTGGTTGGAGTTGATGATCTCGGGAGAGCCAGTTGTAATTCCTCTAAAAGTGTAGCTATGTTCCTCCTACTAGAAAATCATGTATAACTCATGAAAATCCATGGCGATGGGGCCTAATGTCCATAACCATTAAACACCCAAGACAATGTCACAACCACTTATTTCAATTGTAAACATGTGGGTTTTCAAGGAATAATCACCCATTTGGAGTTTCACATTTTCACAACGACCACCACATTTCATAGAACCTCCATTAGCAATCATGATATGGAAGTTGATCACATCATGTATGTAGTATTGGGTTTATTGGGCTACATGGTGATGAATAAATTTACGGGTGTTACTGCTATCAATTAAGACAATGAATTTGTGATGCTTGATGTAACAAATCAATCTAAGGGTTTGGGGAGAAAAAATTACAATCAAGGCATGCAAGGAGATTTGTGGTTATGCATCTAGTAGATCAGATGAGCGAATGGATTCAACAAATGGATGAAGAGCCTTTGGAGGTATAACTTCATATTCATCATAAAAAATGTCCTCTGAAATGGACATACAAAGTTTTTACTCCTTATATTTATGTCGGGGAAAATATTTCTCATCATAGTTGTAGTAGATACCTTTAAGTTGGTGCTTTGCAATTTCAGTGTGGGTTAACTTGTGGATCTTGAGAGGTCGAGAGGATGGAGAGGGATTGGTAGGGGGGGATAGTGGGACAAGGATGAGGAATGAATATGGTATTTTTAGTTTGAGCATTCACCACCCTTTTGGCTTCCCAGGATCTTTGAGAGGATTCCAACCAAGTAGTAGGATGAGCCATTAAGACTTGTGCACATATCTATTCTTTTAAACAACTTATAAATAATTACTTGAAGAAAACATCAGACATGCCTTAAGTGCAGATGGCCAGTTTCTCAAAAGTTGTTATGAAATATTCTGATGTACTAGATTGTTTAAGCTTGATCAGTTGTCCCAAATAATGAGTGTCTATTTCAAAGTGTTCATAGAGGTCTTATACAAATTATGTCCAAGTAATATAACACCCATGCGAGTTCTTATTCCAATAGAGATATTCGTATGCAAGATGGAATTCCTTCATGTAGAGTCTAATTCTGGCCCATATAACCTCAATGTTGTAACATGTAGATTTGATACCATATTGTCACTTACCATGCAACCTTTGTGCATTGTTGAGGCTACAGGGTACCTCAAAAGCTACCAAAACCCCACCAACTAATGTTCTAATACCAATCCAATTAAAGAATTCATGCATTCTCATCCAGAGTTTAGTCAAGCATAAGAGAACAATTATTCATGGAGAAATCCATAATTATGGGTGCAGATGAGATGCAAGCATACAAATTTAAACAAACTAGAAGATAAACAAGTCCATAACATGAGCATCAACAATTTTTGCATAATCATAATACAATAGAAGAACACTTATCTTTTGGGAAATAATCCTCCCATTGTTGCAAATGTAGGACGTTCCTCCTAGCCTTAGGATCTCTATCACACTTAATCTTCTATGACAGAGGTTGACCCCGAGTTGAGGCTATGAACCCACAAGGGAATAATTATATGACATGGTTCTGATCCTCTCACTTTGGCCATAATTAGAAAACCCTTACATGCAAGGAATTCCTCTACAACTATCCCAATTGACCAACGCTCTCCCCCCTTAGCTTGCGCAACACTAGGAATGGGATTCCCTTATCTACTAAATAGTCCCTTGATCTATCCTAATTCTCTTCCAGTACTATAGTACAGTCAGGCTAGGGAATATCTCTATTGGGATTACAAGGATTCTCAACTATAGGAAAAATTCCCCTCTACCTCAACCATCAATCCTTTCTACTTCAAGTTTATAAGAAATCAATGGTTGTAAATTCCTCACCAAATCTCTCTCATAGCAACATTATAATCATATCATAATTATAGTGAGACAACAAAATAAACTTGCCTGAAATTACTACCAAAGAATAATCCCTTTCTTTCCTCTCCTTCCATATCACAACAATATTTCATACAATAACATTTTCACACCTCCCCCCTTGCATGATCGAATTCCCAAGATTATATTTGCATGACACTTTCTCACCACAAGGGTTAATTAATCTAGGTTTAATAATCAAATGTTTAAGGACTTTGGGTTATACTTGTCAATGCTTTTCCCCTTGGACCCCTTAAATGATTCTATAAGCCCCCTTTCACTTGCCACACTTGTGGAATCATATCCCCCCCTCTATTTTTGGTGCTTATTCATTTGCAACCATGATGGTTTTAAAATTATAATCAAATTTACAATTATAGTTTATGTATGGTTGTAGTTTACAACCATATCTTCATTACATTTACCTTCACACTTAGAGGCAAAAACTGATGGTATTACAATCTCTCACATAATAAGCTGCAAAAGCGCTTTAAGCCAAGATCATTCAATTATCAATATTAAGTCTCCATGTAGAAGAAACTTGATATGTCCAATGAAAATGAGGATGACAATGAGATTTGCACTATGGAAGAAAGAGATACGGAGGAGCAATGTATTAACTAAGGTTTTAATACCCTGGAAAAACACGGTGTTGAGAAGTATGAAAACTAGTGTTATATCGTGGGTAGTCTAATGTCCATGAGATCATGGAAACACTATCCAACTAAACCATCATTCAATCAATTGCAAATCTACATAAAAGGAGATCTGTGTGGGTAAGGGCCCTTTAAAGAAAAAGACTATAGTCTATCAATAGAAAAAAAAATATCAAATTATGAATTGTTTTCATGTAGTCTATCAATGAGAACGAGAGAACTTGTTGAGTAGAAAAAAAAACAATTGTTTTCATGTTGTGTGTGAATATGAACTTGTTGACGAGAAAAAAATAAAAATGTTTTCATGTTGTGTGTGAATAAGAACTTGTTGAGTAGAAAAAAAAACAAAAATCAATTACAGTGGATGTTTCCATATTGTGTGTGAATGAGAACTTGTGTGTTAGAAAAAATTGGAAAAAGATTCAAATGAAGTACATGTTAATTGTTTTCATGTTGTGTGTGAATGGAAAATCGTACAGCTTTAAAAAATGGAAAAAGAATTCAAATTGTGTTACTGATGTGATGTGTGTCGATGAGAGCATATGGAGTATGAAGAAAATAGAAGAAAGAATCAATTAAAGTAAATGGTGGTACAATATAATGTATCATAACATTACAATGGATGTGAAAGTATAAGGACAACAATGTGTAAAAAAATGGTGGATGTAAAATTGTGAAATAGAGGAATCAAACAAAGTAGTTGTTAATGTAACAAGGCTACTAGGTAGCATATACCTGCCGAATATAATAATGAAAGTATTGTTTAAGAAGATAGGGAGAGAAGGTGTAGGCATGAAATGATTAGATGGGAGAAATATTTATTACATTTACATTGCGGGAAGTGAAAGCATCAATAAGACTTCAAAGTTTTTGGCCAATAAGATATCAGATAAATGAGATTTAAAATTTAAAATTAATCATTAGCAGGTATAATAATGAAAAGTAGTTGTGTCAATGTAGATGAATTAATTAGGGGAGGGAGGTTTGTTAATGTAATAATGAATAGTAGTTGTGTTAATGTAGATGAATTAATTAGGGGAGGGAGGTGTGGGGTTCTTTTTGGTCCCAAAGGAATTAGAGTTTTTGATTATTATTGGAATTTGGGGATGGAAACAAACAACAAAGCGAAGGCTTATGCCCTACTTCAAGGGATCCATTTGGCAAAGCAAAGGAAAATTCAAAATTTGAATGTAGTGGGAGACTCAAAGACGATAATAAGGATAATGATATTGCGCTCCTCACCTCATAACATGAACCTAAAAATCCTATTAGACATAATTTGTCTCCTCGTTGGTTCCATGCATATAAACTATTTCCATGTCCTTTGAATCAATAATGCAGAGGCAGACAAAATGGCCAATAAGGCCATAGGTAAGGCCCCAAGGCTCATGGGGGTCGACAGTCACGAAAGCATAGCCCCCTTGCCATGAAGCGTGACCCTAATATGGATCTTGGGGCCCACGATGATTTGAGAGTGACATGTGGTTGTCCAACGGGATGCATGATCTCCACTGTGTGGAAGTGGACAAGAAGGCAAGGTTTAATACGTAGTTGGTTAAATGCACAAGATGTGGGAAGTACCATAGCTTCATCATGAAGATGGATGGTGAATCTCTTTTCATAGGCGTTATCATGTGCTTCAGACTTGAGGCTTCAGGTGCAAAGAATGGGAGGATCAAAAGAAGTGACTGGATGGGGATGGGGATGGGGATGGTTAGGTCAGCATGCGTCAACACAGGACCTTCGCCACCCTTTGATCGCATTTGGCACGGGGTGTATCAGATGGACGAGGTACTATCCAGATCAATTTCTCATTGCTCCTATCAATTTCCTGTATATTCGGACTTCCTCTAGATTTGCGGTGACATCATGAAGGCTTATGGTGAGAGCCAAATTAGGACTTTTTATAATACTTGTGATCCCTCGTTGATGGCCTTAGCAAGTTTCCCTGGGTGGGTTGAGTAGCTTCTTCCCATCTCTTGTCTATGGTGGTGTGACTCTCTGTTCCTGGGTGGGACATTCAACCTTGGCTGGTCCCGAATCCCCCTGGTTGTTGTTCTTTATCCCTCTCCCGCAGTATCTAGTGATCCCCCTGTAGCTCCCCAACATTGTGCAGAAAAAGAGTGGCTTCATTCCTCTTAGCCAGAGCCTACTTTCGCTCTTCTGCAGTAGACAACGAATTTGTTTCCCCTACAGCGTCGTGACATTGTGCAAATCGGCTTCGGTGAAGGAGAATGAAATCCACAGGACACAAAGTAGGCCAAGGGCAGTTCGAACCTAACACCGAGTGCGTTGAGTGTCAAAAGTTAAAAATCAAATTTGGAGCCATCATCTTCACGGTCTCTTTTGAGCTTGAAACATTGTCCCAACATCGCCTTATCATTGGACATATATAGTATGGAGTTTTTGCATAGCACAGCCAAATTGATGATCTCCAAATTCACCTTGAGAAGTGGGAGAAAAATCATGAATGGCCCTCCACCCTCGTCAACAACTTGAACGCGTCAAGGAATTTATCAGAAGCCTTAGTGTGCCCGATACTATACCTCAACGAGCTCGCTGAAACAGCTTGGGAACAACAAGGAACTCAAGCAATCAAGCATGAAACTGGTAGTTGATTTCCTCTAAAAATGTAGTAGTCATGTTTTGTTTATCCATTTGTATTAATGGTATATTTTACCGATTGTATACCTCTCAACATAGTGGCAGTATAAGTTTTTGGGCAATCCTTAAAGAACCAAACACAATTTTTGTAAACTATGAATTAACTCTTAGCTATGAAGATCTTCGTGACTTTTTGAAGCTATCCCTCTCTATCTCAGTGGTCCCTCTCTATCTCAGTGGTCTTGACCACACCATTTTAATGATATAAAATTACCCAATTCTTGTGAAAAAAAAAAGTACGTAGATGAATTAATTAAAGGTGATGGTATATTATTCTTTTCTACAATAATTGAACTTTATTTTGTCATAGATGTGATAACACAACCCCACCATTAAGAGAACAACATTTCTTACGTATTGAACTTTAAAAACACCCTACTAGTTTCAATACAATAACTTATATCAATTAAAAGAAATCAAATAAAATAAAATTATTATTGTACACTATAATACAATAACTTATATCAAATAAAATTGTTATTATACACCATTTATAATGAAGTTTTTTAACAATAATTAATGCTCATTCATCCATAAAACTTTTTTTTTTCAATAATAATTTTCTCAATATTATATAGAGTATAAATTTATTTACAAAGAAATCAACAGCGAGCTTGATATGTGGTCAGAATGCACTAGCATTGAGGACCAATACAATTTAAAATCAGCAAAGCTGTGAAGTAGGCTAGACGAGCAATGTCGGAGGAAGACTGGAGCGAGAATCAAGTGATCAAAACTTTCCATAGGATGCCAACATTTCTACTGCAAAGAGGGACAACCGTCATCATTCAAAAATATTAATGGAGGAAATGGGACTCTCAATCCCTCCATCACAGTGGTAAACCGAGAGCCTCCCTACCACTTCATTTAGGGCCCTCTTTGAGAGAGCGTTCGCTTCCCTATTGTGTGATCTAGGAATGTGGTGGAAGTTGATGTCGGAGAAGTGGTTGGAAAGTTCCATCGTTTTTTGCATCCATCCTTCGATATGGATAGAATGAAGCTTGCATTTAAGCTTGCATTTTTGAGTTATCCAGTCGATAATAACTCTCGAGTCACCAAGGACGTGTAAGTGGTTGATAGACCAATAGGCAGGGAGAGTGAGGGAGGCCCATAAACCCATGAGTTCGGCTTTTGTGTTTGTACCCACTCCACAGTTGATGAACCACTTTGTGATCCTTGACGGGTGGTTTTTGAAGGTGCCTCCAGCCCCACAACAAAAGCCATTTGACTGAGCAGCTCCATCGAAACAAGGTATGGTGTGCCCCTCAGCCATCTCAAAATCACAAGCTTTAGTAGGGAAGGACTGTACCATAGACGGTTGTCAGTTGAAGGAGGCCAGAATTCTGTGAAATACCGCCGGCAAGGAAGGAAGGTGATCCTCAAAAATCGTTTTGTTCCGTTCTAACCAAATCTGCCAGCAAACATGAACCGCCAGACTAAGCGGGGCCGATTTTTGTGTGGACCACAAGGAAAAACAGTTTGAGATGGAGAAGCCGCTCCAGGAAAAAGAAAGAGAATAGTGCTATCACTAGCACAGCCACATAATTGTGGCTGATCAACCGCAAAAGGCTGATAAGATGAAAAGAATCCTTAAAAGAATATATTAAATTTTATTATTGATTAACAAATAAACGGTTGAGCTTCATTTATCTGGTGTTACATAAAACATGAACCTCGCACTACGCAATGATTTTAAAATTCGCCAAGGAAAACAGCTTGAGATGGAGAGTCAGCCCAAGAAAAAGAGTAGAATACATATCACTAGCACACCCACATAATTGTGGTTGATCAAAAGGTTGATAAGATGAAAAGAATCCTTAAAAGAATATATTAAATTTATTATTTAATAACAAATAAACCAAGCAGCCTATTTATCCGTGTTAATATTTTAATTTTTGATTTATATAATCTTTTCAAAATAATTTTTTTAAATATGATTAGGTAAATGTAAAAAAAGTAAACACATAAAGGGATGTCTTTATAATAGCTAGGGAAGTTAATGATTGAAATCATGTACCATTTATTTTGTGTGAGTACTAAGAATATCTCCAACCATATTTAATCATGTCCATAAAAACTTATTAAACACTAAAACCCTATTAAATATAGCTTTTGGCTCTTTATGATGGCGTGGATTGCTGAATCAATTAAAGTAGATCAATTAAAGTAGTTATTGGTAGTACGTACATCTTATACTGTTGTGCGTTGGAACACAACCCCACCATTCCGTCAATGACGCAGTGAAGTTGTCGGTGACTGCTATTCTAAATGGAAAATAGCCAGAACCCTAAACAAGCTGCCTACAGACACAACCGCTACCATTGCTATGTCTTTATATCCATTCCAATCCACCCGTCTCTAATTTATCTCATCTTTCCCATTCTTACTGTGCTTTCCTATTCTGCTTTGGTTGTCGGTTGCTTCTATAGTCATACTCAGTTCCTTGCTGCGTTTATATTCATACCCTGTTTCTACCGACTACTTTTATTTTCATATTGTGTTGTGCCCTGCACCAAGCAAACAATGGATGTTGTGACCAGAGCTGCAGGAGACACCATTATTATTACACTCATCGAACAGATAGATGATGTTATTCACTTGGATGGCCGTGAGTGCCTGGAGGCTCAATTAAATCGACTGAAGAGCTTTTTAATCGATTTCAGCGATCAATTCCAAGAGGAGCATTGGACGCTCCCAGAGATGGCGAGCAATTATTTGCGAAGGATGCAAGATGAAGTTGGAAATGCCAGACAATTGATCGATCACTCACAATGGTCGCAACAATGTCTTGATTGCCTTCTTTGCAAGCCCAAACTTTCGAGGCAGATCAGAGAATGGAAGACGTGTTTTAATGAGCTCTTTAAAGAGCTTCAAACCAGCTTGTCAGTGTTTTACAATGGTCCACAGACTGTCTCCTCCCCACTGAGAACGCAGAATTCAGAACCTTCTACCAGTGGATCCTTAGCCAAAGCACCAAATTCGGGCGTTCGGGAAGATACACTGCAACAACAGGGAAAGGGAAAGGCATTAGTTGAAGACAAATTTGTAGGGATGGGGATTAAAGCTGTCCAGATGCAGCTAGAGAGGTGGTTAACGGAAGCTCCCCGCCCTAGAATAATTGCCGTATTCGGCATGTCCGGCGTCGGAAAAACAACAGTGCTCGAAATGGTGTACAACAAATACAAGGTTAGTGATATCTTCGATGTTGTCATTTGGGTTACAGTTGGTCAAGGCCGTTCCCTTGAGGATTTGCAGAATTGTATTGCTCGGAGAATCAATTTAAAGTTAAGTATCGACAATTCTTTTGATATGATTAAGATGAAGTTGTTGGCATATCTGAATACCAAGAAGTTTCTTCTGATTTTGGACGACTTGTGGAGAGTACTCGATCTCACAGAATTGGGCGTGGAATTTGTCAATGACAAAGGAAGCAAAGTCCTACTCTCTACTCGCTACGGAGATATGATTTATAAAATGGACGCAGCAGGCACCTCCATCATGATACAACCTTTATCCGTACAAGAAGGATGGGAGTTATTTCGCAATGTAGCTTTCAAAGATGGCCATGTTTGCGAACAGATATCGGACGCTGCTAGAGCATTAGCGGACGAGTGTTGCGGTTTACCATCAGCCATAAGTGTACTGGCCGCATCAATGAAGGATAAAACCACTGTAGCTGAGTGGATTCGTGCTTTGGTGCAAATCAGAACAAGCATAAGGACAATTCCAGAAGAATTTTCAGGACTTGAAAAACTGTACTGCATATTTAAATGGGTTGAAGATAGTTTACCCGAGGCTAACTTAAGGGATTGTTTTCGTTATTGTGCCATGTTTCCGAAAGATGAAGAAATCGAGGTGGATAAGTTGGTCGGAATGTGGATCGCAGAAGGTTTTGTTCAGAGCAAAGACCCAGCAAATTTAATGGACACCGCCCACGATTATATAAAGTTACTTGTAGATCGTCGTTTGTTGAAGGTAATTCACATTCCTCATGAAAGAGTTTTCTTAAAAATTGACAGTACACTCCATGGCTGGACAATCTCTACTGGAAAGGAGGAACAACATTTCGCGGGGATAAGTCATCTCACGATTTTCCCGGGGACAGAGATTGAGCAGGATTGCAAAAGAATATCATATTATGGCAATAATATCCTATCTCTCCCACCAAATGAATTGAAATACCCAAAACTTGTGAGTTTAATATTAGGGGCAAATAAAAGATTGGAGGAGGTTCCACCACAATTTTTAGTCAACTTCACTTGTTTGAGGGTGTTGGATCTATCTAGAACAGCAATAAAATCATTGCCAACAACATTGTGGCAACTCATACAACTTCAGTATTTAGATTTGAGTAGCACAGAAATTGAAGATATTTCTGAAAACATAAATAATCTATGTAGACTTCAATTTTTAAATCTTTCCCAATGTTCCAAACTAAAATCATTACCTCAAGCTATATGTAATCTCTCTGAGCTTCAGTTTTTAGATCTTTCTGGATGTTCCAAACTACATTTAGTACCATCTCAAATACATGAGATTAAAAATCTCAAGTATTTGAGAATATCTCAATATAGTGATATGGTATAGGCGATTTTACCAGACATAAATGTATTTTCAAATTGCAAGATTAACAAGGCGATTTTACCAGACATAAATGCATTTTCAAATTGCAAGATTAACAAGGCTGCATGGCAGCTTATACATGTTGTTATGTAGGGATATGCAGGTATAATGAAGCAATAGTTGTACATATGCATTATTACTCCGAAAGGCCTATACCTATTGGAGATGGGCACAATTAATGATTTTTTAATTTTAAATTCTAATCTGGTGGTTATGCATTGAAGATGCTGTCATATTTTTAGTCGTCCTCCAAAATCAATGGATCAGATTTATTGTTGATAACTTCTTTGCATTTATAAATGCATCCGTTAAGTTGTTTACTTTTTAACATTTACCTAATCATATTAATAAATTACTGTAACATCATATGATTGCCACGTTTAAATGATTAACTTTTGAAATTCTTCAAAATTTCATTATTTGGCTCAGTTAGAGTTTCATTATCTCGCTGGGTTTTTTAAAACAAGAGTTTTTATTATAAGTGGTAACTCTTTCAGCGTTTACCAGCAACGAGTTACTATGCTAATTAAATACTATATATGAAAATATGATATTTTTTCCAGAAACTATATTAACCATTAATATGCATCAACAGCTTTTAATTTCATCTTTTTCTAAAAATATTTATTTTTTTATTATGAAAATTTTATTAAATTAATTAATATACCTCAATCTTAAATAAATTATTTTTTTACTTTTAGATTAAAAACCTATATTGATATGGACCTGATCTGTTTCAGCACGGTTCTTAAACATCATATTTAAAATGAAACTTTTTCTTTTCTTTAAACATTAAAATATTGCAGAGTGTTAATGAAAACTGCAATCATGGCAGTGGCAGATTTAGTAGATTGCAGATTTTGTACTACCGTACAAGCACTTCTACTGCCGTACAAGCATTTCTGTAGCCGGTATAGAACCTAACCTTCACATAGAGCCGTTGCCGCATCTACCAAACTTTCACATAAATGTCTGCTCTAAGAGTTAGAATAAGATTTCAACTTATGAACCAATCACATTAAAAACAAAAGATCTAAATGTTTGAAAAAAATAAAATAAAAATTACAATTATAATGTAACACAATTTATGGTCAACCGAGAAAGTAATATATATTAACGCTAATTGAGGTATAATAAATATCACGGATCACATACCAGCGTCTTGAGATGTGACATTATACTCATGTATTTCAAACGTTTTTTATATATACATTTTTGGAATTTGTAAATTCACTACATAAAATGTTTAATTTTAATTTTTCATTTATATTTTTTAAATAAAATTTATTTTTAAGACTAAAAAAACTCAAAAAGATACAATCAAAATTAACTAGGATTGCAACTAAACAAGCTACTCTTTTAAGTGATGACTCCAACCATAATATTTTATGGTTAGATGAGGACCTTGTTTTATCTAATAGCTACAAAAGAAACTCTCAAGACCTAATTGAGAATTTGTTTAGTACTGAGTTGGTCAAGCTCTGCAGCGCTCAAGACCTAATAATTTGCAATGGAGTAATGAAGTGGCCAAACTCCAACCAAATGACTTGTATTCATGGGCTAGGTAGTAGTGTTGTAGATTATGTGATATATGATATCCCTGTTTCTAACCAAATAACAACTTTTGACCTTT
>SNQJ01S0002524.1:0-17958 GCA_010110895.2 Picea sitchensis
TATTGAGAAAATAATTACAAAAAGTTAAGTTACCAGGCCTCTCTGAGATATAGCCTAGGAGAGTTTCCTGGAGTGATAACAAATTAGTGGCATTGCCAGGGAGAGGAGATTGAAGCTCAGATTCCTTGGGAGAGGACAAGATCCAACTTTGATGATAGACAATGTCTGGACACATTTTTGGTTGTAATCATCTATCTGACAACTCCATTGGAGCGAAGTGGCTCCGAGAAGGGCTCATACAAGAGCAAACCAAGAAAGACCATAGGCAACACCAGTTCCAGACCATGAGAAGATCATCAGAAGTGGAAAATCATTGCAAAGACAAACTTCTAGATCTGGAAGAGCATCTAAACTAGGTATTTCAAGAAACACTGCTTCATTTGTATCTAGAGAACCTCTTCTCGAATCCACTTCTGCTGAAACTTCTAGTTCTCAGAAAATTGTAATTGTATCCGAAAGATTGAAGGGTGATGAGCCTTCAATTTCTTCTAATGTCATAGACTCTATTTCCGAGCATGTTACCATATCCAACTTAGGAGAAGAAGTTGTAGAATCTATCCAAGAAGAGGACTCTTCCTCTTCCTTGAATTGTTCACCAAATGAGCCTGTAGAATTTTTTTTCCATACTCATACCAGTCTACCCATTCTTGAAGATATCTTACAAGATATTTCCTCTAAGGGTGAAGAAAACTTGGCCTTGTTGCTCAGTTAGTTTACAGAGCTTCTTATTTCCTACCTTATTCGGGAAACACTTTCCAGGGTAGTCATCCTACCAGTGCTTCCACTTCATTCCTTAGTGAGGTAAGACCACCATTGTCCATAGTCCCACCTATCCCATCTCATCCATCATCTACAAAAACTTCTTCCTCTGCATAAACCCCCAAGATTGCCATGGTATCCCCTTTGACAAAAATGGAACAGATCTTAGCTAATAGGTATGCTCCTCTTGTTTTTCCCAATCCCTTATCAGCCATGACAATAGGAGATTATCAAAAATATATGACAAAGTTTATTGGATCTGGGGATTATAATTTTGAAGAACATATATAATATTTCTATGCTTATACTGAGACTATTAACATTTCAGAGGAAGATGTTTGGACCAGAATTTTTGTGCAGAGATTGGATGGTCAAGCCAAGAAGTGGTTCAAGGAACTACTAGAAAATTCAGTGGTAGGCATTGAGCAGTTAGATGAAGTGTTTTTGAAACATTGGGGAGAAAGAAGAGACCTCTTGTATTATATTACTGAATTTGGAAATCTAAGAAGAGAAAATCGAGAGTCTGTCTCAGACTTCACCAAAAAATTTAATAAGATGTTTGGCAAGATCCCTGCAGAGATCAAGCTAATTGATGCATCAACAAAGATTACTTACTCTTCTGCCTTTGATCCAGAATTTTGCTTAATCCTTAGAGAAAGAAGGTTAGCCACACTCACTTTAATGTAAGATTTTTCTCTTGAGGTTGAATCTAACATTATGACATCTCAGAAACTTAAAGGAAAATTTGAGAGAAAGAAGTCGTTTGTTGATCCTCCTTCTTCTTCAAATACCAAAATGGAAAATATGGCCAAGATGTTGGACAGCTTGACCTCGGAGATGTCAAAACTGAAAAATTCAGAGTCAACAACCAGCAAGAAGTAAAGAGCCTAATGCTTATGCTCCCAGGAATCCCAACGCATTCCCTTACAGAAGGAACAACTAGCAGGTCCAGATCCTTCAGAGAGACAAGAACGCAGCTGAAGACAAAAGGATGAGGGCCCCCTTCCAAAATGCAGTGCTAGAAGAAGAGTAGGAGATATCTCATGATGAAGTTGAAGAAGAAGACAACATCAATTTCTTTAGGGATGATACTGATTCCTCCTTCTTGACACAAACATATTATGAGGACGCCCAGATGAATGAGCATATTCATGAGGCAAGCATTGAAGAATCTTTTTATCAGACAAATGATCCACCAGGTTACAATTTAAGATCTAAGACTGCCGCTCCAAAGCCATTGCTTCCTGCCCCCGGAAAAAAAAAAAAGATGCTACTACCAAGAAGCTTGCTGCTTCTGCAAAGAAGATCTCCACTCCTACAAAACAACATCAGAAGCAATTACATCCCCAAGCTAAAAAACAAGTGTCCCTCGAAGCTCCTTCTAACGAGGTAAAACCTTTCGATAAAATATCATATTCATTTAATTTTGAATCATAAATTCAGAAGATGAAAATACCTATGCCATTAACTAAACTTATGAAGAATGACATATTCAAGTCTGCTATCCTGAAGTCCCTTCAACCAAAGACTCCCCCAGCTGCTGATTATGAAAACCTTCAAGATGACAATCCCATAGTGACTATAGGACCTATGGTAGAAGACTGAGATGACTCTTTTCCACCCTTCTACATATCCCTAAATATTCATGACAATATCCTTCACAACTGCTTTCTTGACTCGGGAGTGTCACACAATCTTATGCCTAAAGCAATGATGGATGAACTTGGGCTTGACATCACAAAACCATACCATGATCTCTTCTCTTTTGAATCTAGGAAAGGTAGATGCCTCAGCCTCATAAAAGACCTTGTCATAAACCTTGACCAGTTGCCAATGAGAAGCATGGTAATGGATGTTGTAGTGGTTGATATCCCACCCATGTTCAGCCTCCTCTTGTCACGTTCATGGATAAAAAGGATAGGAGGAACCTTGCATATGGATATTTTGTATGCCACAGTCCCGGTGTTTGGAGGAGAGATAAAGAGACTTTCCAGAGAAAATCAGCTTTCTTACATCATTAGTGATGGGAATAATTATGTAAACCATCCCATCTATGCATTAGACATAGACTTTGGGGCATGCATTCTGCAAATATAAGATTCTCAGCCAGCTCCTTTGCAGCTCACAAAGAATACTTATCAGTAGACTGATGGAGAGAGTACTCCCGTGTGGAGCATGTTCTTTGATGGTGCCAGTACCAAAGACTCAGGAGGTGCAGGTGTATCTTTTATTTCTCCTTCAAAAGAGGCTATTCATTTGTCTTTTAAACTTGATTTCAAGACTACTAACAATATAGCAGAGTATGAGGATTTGTTGTTGCGATTAAATTCTTCCAAGGAGATGGGAATCAAAGGACTAAAGGCGTTTGGAGATGCGGATCTCATCATACAACAAGTGAATAGTACTTTCCAAGAAAAACATGTCAGGTTTAAAGCTTACAGGGATGAGGTATGGAAAATTAGGGACTCTTTTTCCATTTTTGATATTTCTTATACACCCAGAGCTATGAATCACCTTGTTGATTCCCTTGCTGTCGCAACCAGTATGTTCATTCCTCCCATGCCTCCTAGACTGGATTATGAAATCCAAGTCAAATACAGACCATCCTTGCCCGACAATATAAAATATTGGAAAGTCTTTGAAGATGATGATGAGCTTAGTATATTTCTCCAGGTGGTAGATGGATTTTCTGATATGCATATTGACCAGGAAAATCAAAATGTAGAGTAATCTAAAAAGCCTAAGATTAAAAGAAAAATGGGTCAACATGATATTGTTCAATTGCCCAACAATTAGATACCTTGGGGTTTGGTGCCTCTTGAGAAGATTTTCGACCAAAACGATGTCCCCTACAAACCTAATAAGAAGGAGAAGGATCCCGCTATCCATGAGCACAATATAGGAAGCCAAAGTCATCATAAATTCATAAATATGTCCACTGAGGTAACTATTGACCAGAGATCAAAATATTGCAGCATTATGAAGGAATTTGCTGATGTTTTTTTCTGGAAATACAGTGATCTGAAAACCTATAATCCTGATTTCATTCAACATAATATTCCCCTTGAGAAAGACACCATCCCTTTCAAATAGAAGCTGAGACCTATCGTTCCTCTCTTATTGCCTATAATTGAAAAAGAAATAAAAAAGCTCCTTGATGCCAAAATCATAACCCCATTAAGATACTCCAAATGGATTGCAAACCTAGTAATAGTGAGAAACAAAAATGGTGAGATCAGGTTATGCATTGATTCTAGAAACTTAAATAAATGCTCCAAGAAAGACAACTATAGCCTACCCAATATGGAACACTTGTTGCAAAGAATTGTAGGGGCCACTGTCATGTCTTTCCTAGATGTCTTCTCAAGCTATAACTAGGTTTCTATACACCCTAATGACCAAGAAAAAACTGCCTTTACTACTCCTTGGGGTACCTTCATGTACGCCAAGATGCCATTCGGGCTAATGAATGTCGGGGCCACTTTTCAGAGGGCCATGGACATAGCTTTTTTGGGAGAGAAGGACAAGTTTGTCCTCATCTATCTTGATGATATCATAGTTTATTCTAGCAGTCATGAAGAGCATCTGAAGCATCTGAAAAGAGTATTTTTGAAATGCACACAGTTCAGTATTTCGCTGAACCCCAAAAAGTTTCAATTTTCTCTCAAGAAGGGTAAGCTCCTAGGCCACATTGTTTCAGCAGAGGGAGTGAAAATTGATCCATCTCGGGTGGAAGAAATTCAGAATTTGTCCATACCAAGGTCAAAGAAGGATATCCAATCCCTACTCGGTAAGATAAAAATTTTCACAAGGTTTATTCCTGATTTCGCTGAGTTAGTGAAACATATAACCTCTATGCTAAAAAAGGGATTTGAGATAAAATGGACAGACAATGCAAGAAGTTTATTTTAGGATATCAAATAGGCTATCATGGAATCTCCCACTCTAATCAGTCTGGATAACACCAAGAATTTCTATATTTTCTCTTTTGCTTCCTATGACACAGTGGCAACAATCGTGTTACAAAAAGATGATGAAGGTCTTGATCACCCCGTGGATTTCTTCAGAAAATCACTCAGGGATGTTGAACTAAGGTATGATCCTATAGAAAAACAAGCTTATGCTCTCATTAATTCATTAAAAGATTTCAAAATTTATATCCTCCATGCAAAGGTTGTGGCCTATGTTCCTTCAGCGTCTGTGAAGGATGTCTTGACCCAGCTTGATATTGATGGAAATAGAGCTAAATGGATCACAAAGTTGATTGAGTTTGAAATAGAAGTGAAGCCCAATAAGTTGGTAAAAGGCGAAGGCCTTGCCAAGCTCATGAAAGAAGAGAACTGTGATCTTTTGGACATAAATTTCATTGGGGAAAGTTCAGCAAGTTTAGAGAGAGGGGTAGCAGTAGAAGAGCAACATGACAGCCAACAAGTGGCCGAGAATTTGTCTTCATGTGAGTGGTATTCAAGTATTGTTCATTTTTTACAGAATTTGGAGGTTTCTCCTGAACTTAGCATGACTCAAGCTCGAGCCCTTAAGCTCAGAGCAATTAAATTTTTCATTAATGATAATATTTTGTATTGGAAAGATCCTATTGGTTTACTACTGATATTTTTAGACAAAGATGAGTTAGTTGAATTCATGCATTAGTTTCATTCGAGTATTTGTGGAGGCCATCATTACTGGAAGACCACAACTCATAAAATCCTAAGGGTTGGGTATTACTGGCCTTTTCTTTTTTTCAGATGTGTGCACCTTTGTGAAATCTTGTGATAAGTGCAAAAGATTCATAGTAAAACAATAATTAAAATCTCTACCCTTGAGACCTATTGTAGTGAATGGTCCTTTCTAGTAGTGGGGCTTAGATTTCATAGGCGAGATCAATCCTTCATCTAGTGGTTAGAATAAGTGGATCCTGGTAGCCACTGACTATTTTACCAAGTGGATAGAGGCAATCCCCACTAGAAATGCCACTCATCAAGTCTTCATGAAGTTTCTCTATGAAAACATTCTGATTAGATTTGGTTGCCCAAAAATCCTAGTGATAGATAATTCAACATCCTTCAAAGTTGATGCATTGGTTGACATGTGTAAGTCAATGGGAATTCAATTGGTACACTCTACTTCCTACTAACCTCAAGGCAATGGTCTTGCCAAGTCGTCCAAAAAGAGTCTAGTCATAATCATTAGAAAGCTGTTGGAGGACAATCGAAGGAGTTGGGATTCCAAACTAAAGTTTTCTCTTTGGGAAGACAGAGTGACTAACAAGAAATCCATAGGAACTTCTCCCTTCAAACTCGTTTATGGCACTAATTCCATTTTCCCCATTCAGCTAGTTCTACCAGTGGCTAAATTCTTTCAGGAGGAACAAACTAAATCAAATGATATGGTAAGAAAAATGCTTGACTTGGTAGAATTGCAGCGGGTCAAAGAACAACTGGTGGATAAATCAGAAGCTCATCAAAAGAGGATCAAGGATACTTTTAATAGAAAAGCAAAGGTGGACAACTTTCAGGTTGGTGACTGGGTTCTGAAATAGGATGCCCTCATAAAAGATAAAGGAAAGCACGACAAGTTTGATTCTTTGTGGACCGATCCTTTCATGATAATTGAAGTACAACACAACACCATCATTCTGCAAATTCTGGACGGTGAAGAAATGTTTGGTGGCCCAGTCAATGGCCGTTTTATGAAACTCTATTTCATCTAAGGCTTCAAAGCCTTGTCGTTGTAAATTTTATTTTCAGTTTTTTGTTTTTTGCAAGATAACTCCATGCCCAATGGAAGCACTAGCAGATAGGTTTGAATTTTTGTTTTACAGGAAAGGCATTGGTTCTATGGTTCTTTAAACCTCACAAGGAGGCTTTCACCCCCAATAGGAGCCAATTTTATCTCCTCAAATAAATCAATCGAGTTATTTCATTTTAGGTGATAGGATCTCTTTTAAAAAATACATTATTAATTTTTTAAAGCTCATTTTTTAGAGCTTTATGCATGTAATAAAGTTAGAATAAAATTTTTCTTAGTTTTCTGTTGATCTAGTTCAAATCTTAGGTTTTGTTGGCTTAGGAGAACATTTCGATTGTTCATTAGCCACCAAAAGACTTATCTTTCAGTATCTAAAACAAAGGAATTCAGGGCTATTTTAGCCACCAAAATTGCAACAACGGGGGAGGAGTCAGAATGTCCTTTCACACATTTAAACCATCGGGTTTGAAGTTTTATTATTGCAAATAGCCACTAAAAAGACAGTAGAATGAACCATTCATGACTGAGAGATGATCTCTATATGATATAGCGAATCTTTTTGGATCATTGTTTCATCAAAACATATGCTTACATACCCTTCATCATTACCGTCATTGACAATGATTGCTCCAAATCACAAACCATTCTATCACATTCCTTGTAATCAGTGCCACGTTCTAAATCTTGCCTCAGTTTTCTCTTCCCTGTCACAGTCGAGCCAAATCTCCCTAACTATGCATTGTGTACCTTTCCCCCGAAATATATTTTCTTTTCGATCGCAGGTGTACATAAGAATTACGACAGATGAAGAAAGGAGGATCAACCCTGAGGAAAGATCCCAATGATATCAGCTACTTGGAATCACACCCGGAGGTATGCCAATTTTTCAGGGACGCATGTTGTTATAATTTTTGTAAACAATTACAGAGTTCTCACCAGCAAGTGGTAGAATCCTTTGCCTTGAATTAATATGGAAAGAAATTAGTCATCGGTCGAGATGAATTTGAGGTATATGAAGCCCTGATAGCCGAGGCGACAGAGCTTCCCAGGATTGGAGAAAATTGGCTTAAAACTATTGTCACTAAGAATGTTAAATTTAGATCTTATTTGAAACCAAAACATAGGGGTTTGATATGGAATAAAGACATTCTTGTGTCTTTCCTTGAAGAAAAATGGCAGTAGTTACTAAAATCCATTATGGTCTACATAACTTGCGAAGGTAAATACAATAGGGTGATGATTTACCATTTCAAACTCACGAATCATTTTACTGGTAGAAACCCACTCAATATGTCCAATTTTCTCCACAGAATCTTATCCAAAATGGCTCATAAAGTAAAGGCAAAAACCAATAAAGTTGCAGGTAGTCTATCCCACCACAGTCTGATTAAACTTTTGGTTTCTGAGCTATTGCAAAGAAGAGGCAAAGACTGGAATTACTTCTGGTTCTGGAATGATTTTCAGACTGATGTACAACCAGAGGGTAAAAAGAGTCCTCATTCCAAGAAGTCTTCTAATCCTAGAAGTGGAAAGAGGAGGAGGAGAGCTATCTCTCTAGTTCTAGTTAATCAACCCTCTCCTTCCTCTAAGCTTAATAAAAGTAAGAAAAATTGAACTTCAATAGTGAAAAAGAAAATGCCAAAGAATCCCCAGTGAACAAAAGAATTATTAGTCTTCCTTACATAGACTCGGAGGATGAAGAGACCTAGATTGAAACAAGGCACGAGGATTCAGTTACAGAAGGGCGTGAAAATTGTGTTTTTGTAGATATATACACAACAAGTTATGAAGACCTTCCATCCCCTATGGCTCAAGAAGAACAAGAACCACAAATTGCAGATGCCTCATCTAGCAAAAGAGTGAAGAAGAGTAAATCAAAGGAAATCAAGAAGCTTAAGAAGAAGTTAGTTGAACAAGAAGTGCTAGAAAGGGTAATTAAAACTAGATATGAAACCCTGCCGAAAAACTTTGCAGAAAGCAACTCATCCTTGAAAAGACTAGCTCATGAAAGCATAAAGGAAAAGAAAAAGAAGGAAAAGATTGTAAAATACTACAAAATCTTATATAGAGTAGCTCAGGGCTTGAAGAAAAAGGTCAGGGCTTTGAGGACACAAGTTATGTCTTCAAAACACCAAGCTCAAACGCATGCTACTCTTGAAACCCTAGCAGAGGTAGCAGTTCAGTGCAATGAACCAAAGGTAGCCAGTAACCCTATAGTCTTTGAGCAATATGTAGAAGCCTTAAAAGATCATCCCTAAGGCGTTTTTGAGCTAAGACAAAAGGTATTTTTGAAATTTTGATAATTTCACTAATCTTAGGTTTCGGTGGCTTAGGAAAACATTGTGATTGTTCATTAGCCACTGAAAGCAGATCTTTCGGTAGCTAATTGGTCTGAATTCTGTCTACTCTAGCTACCGAAAGCACTGATAAGGCAGAAAGTTAATATTTTTGCACAGATCCAAGTTTTCCTTGTCCAAAAGCCTCAGAAGTGGTTCCAATCGAAGGAAAATAATTAATGACATCCTAATCAAGAGTTTGTTTTGGTTTGTATATGCTCTACAAGATAGAAAGGTCAAAAAAGGTTAGCTATAAAGTTGTTTGACTGTCAACAAGTGTCATTTTTGACTCCTCTCATATCACATTAAATCCAACAGCCTCGGAAAGCTCACTACACCTGCCAAAGAATCTAAAGAACATAAAGATCATTCGAGGATATGAATTGACCTAGGTTATAGGATCTTTGCCTATTTTCTTGGGCCAGTTATTGATTTTCTATTTTAGGCAAAATATGATCCAATATTCTAGGATCTTGAAACTGTTTGTAAAGGGATATAAAGTCCAAAACATTTGATGAACAAAAGGCTTGATTTTGAGTTCTGTAATCCACTATTATTGTGATAAAAACACTTTCTTTAATATATTAAGCTTGCAAGATTCTTTCATTGTTATTATCAGACTCTCTTTATCTTTTTCTATGCCTATGAGTTGAAATCATTTCTTTGTCTATGTTTAAAGGTCCCATGGTAAATGTCATCTTACCTTTGATTGTTAAGCAAGAATCATAAGCATCATTTCCTAGTTTGTTGACCCATCATATATATTTTTATGTATGTTCTGATTCATTGATTGGTTTTCTTATCCATTTGATCTACAAACCTATCTTATAATAGCTCTTGAAGGCCTTGTACTGCATGAATATAGCTAGACAATCTTGAAGATACAATCCAGTGATTTAGATATTCATCTTGATCCAAACCCACACCCATTATTGAGAAAATAATTACAAAAAGTTAAGTTACGAGGCATCTCTGAGATACATCCTAGGAGAGTTTTCTAGAGTGATAACAATATGGAATGATCGCTCCCTACATGCTATATAAAACGTGCCCAAAGAAAACTAATTCGGCAATGCTATATCTTTTTGTCCAAGAAAAGCCTTAGTTTTAAATCAAACTAAACTCTGCCTGTCATTTTGTATATCGCACAACTGTCGGTGCTATTTGTAGGCCACGGAACATCAGAGGCCCAATTTTGAACCCGCCATCCCAAGAACCCGCGATCCAAAAACTGCCTAAGTATGCAATGAGAGCTTCCTGCATCCTCTATAAAATGTCTTCCCCATACTTTATGAAAGTATAAATTTCGTATGTATAAAACTAAATATCTACTTTATACAAGTACATATTTTTTATGTATAATTTTTTTATTTTTGATGAATTTCTATAGTCTGCAATTGCACTCCTCCATTTATGTATCGCAGAGAACATCAGAGGCCCAATTTATGTATTGCGGAACTGTCGGTGCTTTTTGTATATTGCCAACCCGACAACCCGCGATCCATTACAAAAGTAAATATTTCCTATGTATAAAAGTATTTCAATGTATTTCAACTTTCTAGCCACGTGTCTATACTAGGTCGCATTTACTCCCATCCCAACCTGGTAGGGACTCTGCTGCCATGCAGTCTTGTTGCTTTGAATGCTAAGCTGAACTTCAGAATTTTTTTGGGGGTTTTCATGTTACAATTTTTCTATAAGAGGTAAGGAAATGATTAAGGATATTGAGACTTGGAAGTGCTCTGAATTGGCGCAGGGGCTGTCCAAATGAAATAGTAAGAGAATGTATCTCAATTTTATTTTATAATCTAACAAATATCTAAAAGTATTACTTTTTTGAGTCGTTTTCTTATGAGACGGGTTTTTTTAACTATTCAGGTAGATGTATCGATTCTCCAATATATAAATTCAATGTATACTAAATCAAATGAATCAAACGTACACAATATTTTTAAAACTTCTGGGACATTCAGTTACAATAGGGGATTGGAATATTTTCTGGGATATTTTGATACAACATGATATCCAAATTATTTTTGATATGTGTATCAATGTTAAATTAATTGAATGAGCATCCTTGTTCCGCATCCACACATAAAAGTGTTTTGCGTACAATAGTTTCTTCCTAGAAATCTATTCCATGTCATCTAATATAAAATTAATATATACAGACAAATATATTTATGCAATAGGCGTATACCTATTGGAAAGAGCAAAAGTTAAACAACATTTTAATAAAAAATAGATAATGTATGTGTGAGATTTAAGGAAAAAGGAATATCCTTTGTCGTGTATATCAAATCAAAGGTTACTATTGAATTGGATAAACCTTTCCCATGTCATATTCTCTTCGTTAGTTGTTTAACAGAGGTAATTAGAAAATATTAGTATGAATAGAGTGTATAATTTCCATGATTTCCACGTTTCATTGGTGTTAACGTAGTGGTGATGGTGAAGTCATATTGGAATTTTCTGTTGAATATAAGCTTGATGCTCATCCTACCATGCAGTCATCAAATCATACACAATAGTGAAACAAATTCCTTGCAACCTGTTTTGAATTTCATCTCGGACATTTCTTAATCCACTTAAGTAGATTTTAGCTATTCATTGGAACTTTAATGCATGTGGTTGTAGTGGTTAGGATATTTTCCAGCTCTGTTTCATATAAGAAATAGAAGTATGTTCATTTTTTTTAGAGAGAGGAGAATATATATAGAAAGAATCTATGAACAAAGGAAGAATAGAAAGTGCAACAACATTGATTGTAATTGAACATTGTCGGCATTATAAATCTGGTTTTTCTTTATGCATATACAACAGATTTGAATACTCCATTTTTCCAAGGATTGCAACAACTACAAAATCCAAGAAAGCATTGGAGACTTTGCAAAATGCATATCAAGGTAGGAGCAAGGTAAATATTGTCAAGTTAAAATTGTTAAGAATATATATTGAGAATTTGCAAATGAAGGAGTTTGAGTTTGTGAATGATTTTTTTACTCATACTATGAGCTTGGTTAATCAAACTAGAAGTAATGGAGACACTCTTGAGGATCAAATAATCATAGAAAATACCTTGAGAATTCTTCCTCCCAGATTTGATCCCATTGTTGTAGAAATAGACGAGTCAAAGGACTTAACTCAAATGTTACTTGATGAGCTTATGGGATCCTTGAAAATAAATGAACAAAGTTTGAATAGATAAACTATCGTCTCTTATGAGAAAGCTTTTATATCTCAAGTTTCAGTTCGGGGAAGAGGAAGATCATCTCGCAACAGTGGTGTTGCTAGAGGCGGTGGAAGTCGAAGCTTCAACAATAGACATGAAAGAGGACAAAKAAATTATTTTGAAACACGTGGAAGAGGAAGGAGMAACAACAATTCATGTGGAAKCTTTTCACAAAGGTATGACAAATCAAATGTCCACTGTCATTACTGTAAAAAGATTGGAAATTATGCATATGAATGTAGAAAAAACAAATATGATATGTATCAACAAAATGCAAATTTCATTAAGAGGGAAGAAACTGAAAGTGAAAATAAAGAAAATATGTTCATCATTTGAAATGTATCATAAGAAAGTAATAAGTATGTTTGGTACTTAGATAGTGGTTGTAGAAACCACATGAGTGGAAACAAAGAAATGTTTTCTGGCATTGATGAATCTGTGAAATATCAGGTGAGAATGGGAAATAACAACAAAGTGTGAGTCATGGGTAAAGGATGCATATCCATTTTCCCCAAGAAAGGTGAAATTAAGAAAATCCAAGATGTATACTATGTCCCCGGTCTAAAACACAATCTCATTAGTGATCCAAAAATCGAAGATTAACAATTATGCACTATGACCTCAATTTTATCAAGATCTTTTTCTGACGGTGCATGTGAATATGAAAATGAAAAAGACTTAAATAATTAAGAGAAATAATAGATATCACAAAGAAAGAAAACCATAAACCAATTGTACACAATAATTTGATAACAGAGTTTGAAAATCTCACCTACATCTCCCGGCCTTTGTATTCAGTGAGGGAGGCTTTCTCTATTCAAAATTTCAATGCATACAATATGTATTATAATCACATCATATAGGGCTATGACTAACTTAGATCTGTTCTTCTCTATATCAGAATCTTGACACAACATATGACATTGAGCTACTCCCGAAAACTACCTCCAAAGCTGAGCTAGTCCGCACTGCTCAAGACTACTTGACCTTGGCAAGTTCTTCCTCGACTTCATTCAAGATTATTTTTTTCTTCTTGATTGTTTCAAAACTCACAATGGATTTATTTATATAGACATGAGGTATATGGATAAAATCCCAACATCCCACTTCTCGTGGCACTCAATTTGGCCCAATATCCACCAAGATATGGAAAAATAACCAAAACTGCCCAAAAATTAGTGACAAAATCACTAAACTATAGGTTTAAAACCCATTTTAGTTCTAATATAGGAATAAGCCTCCAAAATAGGCACGCAACCCCTTAATACTCGGTCATATTCTATTAATATGGCAAAGAGCGAGCTAACCAAAGGGTTGTGCAGCAGCCCACTGGCATGAATACTCGGACATGGTTTGAGCTCTTGGATCCAAAGGCTAAGTCATAGCCATAACTCTCGCACCCACATAACAAAAATCTCCTGCATATGGTAAGGTATCCAAACTATAGCCCATGGCCCCTATGCCCATGGCTTATCCCTTAGGTGGAAGCTTCTTATGCTTGTGTTCGTATGTGGGTTGCATCTGTGTTTGAACGCAGCCTGACACTTTTCCTTTGTTCAATACTTAACAACACTTTATATATACTTTTGCATACTTTGGCAACAAGTCACATAGTGAGTGCAATGACATACAATATACCCAGTGCGGTAGCCCTACGGTTGGAGGTCGAGTTCAAACTTCAGAAGACATGATTTTCATGCAGCCGATAGGCCAGCCATGATTGTGACATGGAAGCCAGTGGACCACGCTGGCACCACCCTATTTATTTTCCATTTTAGAAACCACTTGTCAACCAATGATTCTCCGTAACCGGTGTGCTCTACGGTATCCAGATGGCCGTAGTACGCCGCGTGTCCAATCAATGATTTCACCGCGGTCGCCGTCCATGCATGTATTTCCGTAATGCTTAATGCGGGACTTGCGTCGGGTACAATGGGATGTTATGTGTCACCCTTTTCGTTGGTGGGGATTAATTGTCACTTATACGGTTAGCCACATCATGCATTTTGGCGTCAGTACCTACGCCGTATGGCGGCATCAACATTGACTTTTTTACTGTTTCTGTCTTCCATGTGTCACCATCTGGGACTTACACGTCAGCTGTACGGATGTTATGTGTCACCCTTTCAGTGGTGAGATGTGTCACCTTCTGGTTAGCCCACATCATCTGTACAACCTGTCAACTGTACCTCTGCCATGTCAGCATGGCATCAACATTGACTTTTTTACTGTTGGCCTCTTAACTTTTTCCATGTTTGATGTTTCTAACAGAACATGATAGCAGGAGCATATGATGTCTGTTTGAGCCCATTAAAGTTTCGTTGGGTTTCTATCAATGAGGCATATGCATAGGTCCGTTTTGACACCATTCTTAGAAAATTTCTTTTTAGGCCTTTCTCAGCCCCATCAAGCTCCTGGATCTAAATCTGGATCACGCCTTACCACTAAAGACATTTTTGTCCCCAAAAGCTTTATTACATCAATCGAATACATCCTTACATCAATTGACTAATGAAAGATACCCTAGATGTAACATTAACTAGAATCAACAAGTGATTCCATAAATCAAATCACTTTTATTACATCAATGAAAATGACACTGACACGATTTACATATAGGGCATAAAATCTACCCAGTTCTAGGTTGACGACCCATCTCCTACTAACAGAGTTATGCGGTCATTCTTTCTCTTCTGCAACAACATCTTGTTTCCCAATTGCAGTGTCCTTTTGTTCCTCTGCAATGGCCTTCAGTCTTTTTGCAACATCTTTCTTATCCTCTGGCCTTATAGGATTTGTTGACCATCACAACCCTGAATGCAGTTTCCAACAATTATCTTCACAATGTCCGCTCTTTTGACCATGTGACCAAGTGTTCCTTGCTCGAATAAATTTCATGGAATCATGCCCTGACTGAGCCGAATCCCCTTTGGATTTATTTGACTCCTACCTTGGTTGCGTTGACATTGTTCACAGATTCTTCTTGACCTGTAGTTTCACATCATTGCGTCTTGGCGTACTTCTTTCTCCCATGATATTTATCCCATATACGTTTTGTTTCCAGTAGTCTGCAACAAAATGTCTATGGATGCTACAAAATGTGCATGGAATATTTTTTCTGATAAGGTTCATGACTTTAGCATGCTCATTAGTGAAGGTGGGCGAAGGTGATTTATACCTTTCAACCTTTTTACCTTTCTTCTATGACTCATTGTTTGCATTGTTGTTGGCTCGAGTTTCCTGTTGGCCTTGACGAGTACGAAACCATTCTCGTGTCATCTCTAGATGCCTCTCCCAACAGTGGTCAACATCGTGTCCAAACTTCTGACAGTGTGTGCAATGAATAATTGTACTGTCTTCCTATGAATATTCTCATGCATATCCCAATCCTTCCTGGAGTGGACGCTCACGCACTTCAATTGGTACGACTCTTCCTTGGCCATATTTTGCAAGGCCTTGTCTCTTCTGGTATCCGAACATGGATAAAATTATCATACCGAATCCTTTGGTATGTTTCTTAAATGCTGCAATATCTAGATGGTCAGATTCCACCTCCTGATCAACTACAGGAGAGGCTGGACTATACTAGATGCTTTATGTTGGTGAATAGAATGTGCCAATGGTCACTCCTACTGACTTCTCCTCAACAGGGGTAGCACGAGTATATGAATCCTACTCATCTGATTTCCTCTAGAATGTATAAGTTCCATCATCCCTGATAGGGCTTGGGATTCTAGCTGAAGGACTTCCTCCAACTAGCCTTGCTTTCGTTGCCAACAACAACGTTCACATTCTTTCCCCATCTTCCTCGAGAATTTGCACCAATCTTTTTAATTCAACATTATCTTGCTGAATTGTTTAGTTGATATCCTCGAGTTCCTAGAGTCTATCTCTCTTCAATATTTTTCCTATATTCACAGTTCATGCAAAATTCATCCTTCTCTGATACCACTTGATCCAAAAATCGAAGCTTAGCAATTACGCCCTATGACCTTAATTTTATCAAGACCTTTTTCTGACGGTGCATATGAATATGAAAATAAAAAATACTTAAAGAATTAATATAAATAAAAGATATCACAAATAAATCAAACCATCATGCAATTTTACACCAGAATTTGGTAACGGAGTTCATCAATCTCGCCTACGTCTCCGGGCCTTTGTCTTTAGTGAGGGAGGATTTCTCTATTAAAAATTCCAATTCTTACAATTTGTATTATAATAACATCATATAGGGCACTAACTAAATTAGTTGTATTCTACTATGCTTCATAATCCTGACACAACAAACGACACTAAAAAACGAGTAGTATAACGCCCGAAAACTGCCTCCAAAGTTGAGCTACTCCGCACTGCTCAAGACTACTTGACCTTGGCAAGTTCTTCCTCGACTTGCTTCAAGATTCTTTGTTTCTTATTTCTTGTTTCAAATATCACAATGGATTGGTTTATATATCCATGAGGTAGAGGTATAAAATCCCAACATTCCACTTCTTGTGGCACTCAATTTGGCCCAATTCCACCAAGATATGGAAAAATAACCAAAATTGTTAAAGCCTTAATATTGACTCATTAACCCTTAATTGGGGCATATTAGATTAGTAATGTTATTTTATTTATGTCGACTTTCTCATTAAACCTTAATTGGGGCATATTAGATTAGTAATTTTATTTTATTTATGTTGGCTTTAGGCCATTAGTTGTAATTATACCTCCTAGTTTCCTATATATACCAAGGAGACATTTTCATTTTGAATCATCTTGTACTTGAGCATTTAAGTCGGGTAAAAGGAGGTTTCCCCCTCGAAGAGGCTTATTATTTGAAATTATCTCTTTTTCAAGGCGTTGAGAACTTTTCCTGAGGTTTTTCTATGGTATATTGATGTTTGGTTCTTAAAATATGGTATCAGAGCTCAAGGTCTTGGGGTTTCTCTACTACATCTGAGACACCGTGGAATTTTCACTATAAATTTTTTTCTACAACGTTTCAGAAGGAACCGCTTGAAGGGTATATGGTAGACAGAGCAAGGTATGTTGGTTTGAAAATTCATCTCCCGAGGCCTTATAATTTCGGAGATACAACCTGTACAAGATAGGGTTCTGGAATCATCCTGAAATGAGTCATTGCGGAATTTTCTCTATAAAAAAGTTTCTGTAATGTTTCAGACCCTAAGCTTCGGAGGCCATTTACATAAATTAGTAAGGTATTTGTGGTACAAATTTCAGATTTTGTGTCATCTTACATTTGTAGATACACCTTGTGTAAGATAGAGTATCTGACTAGTCCTATTGACTAGTCTCAAGAAGGTGTTCCAGGTAAAACAATCATAACTTCTTGATAGAGTATCCAAATTGATTGGAATGGCTGCATTGGATCTTGGACAGTCCGTAGTATTTTGGGTGCAAGTTTCATAATTTGATATCAATTATTTTGTGCGGGGAATGCTATACAAGTGAGATCTTCTGGAAAGGCCAAAAATCGACAAGTTGTGAGGAAGTTACTGTAAATTCCACTTGGCACATCCAATTTTGATCAGACCTGTGGCATTGTAGATAAGAAATATCAGAGAACTACCTAAAAGAAAGTTTCATACCTAGAAGGGCTGAAACTTGGCAGATAAAACAAAATAAATATTGTCTAGCAGAATTGCCTCAAAATCAAGATTCAAAAGTGATACTTGGCCAACATGCCACCGAAAAAGGGACCTTCTACACCAAATAAGCCTCCAGAAAATCCTAATTGGACTTTTGATGAAGGTGAAGAAATGCGTAGGGACATAAATGAACTAAAAAAGAAGATGGATTCAATGGAAGCTAAGTTGGATACTAAGATAGATGGTTTAAAAGGGGAGATCATGGAAGTATTGAAAAATTTCGTAACAG
>SNQJ01S0002524.1:28591-86331 GCA_010110895.2 Picea sitchensis
AGTTAAGTAATGATAAATTTAAAATTCATAAATAAAAAGAAGCTAATATTTACAATCAAATCGTTGATTGAAGAATCATTAATTTAATAACTAATATGGCAACATCTTTAATCCATACCCATAAAACTAGGGTAGCGTTTTTAATCACAAAAGTGACTATATCTGAAAATTGAATAAAATACAATATTCTTTTTTAAAAATGTATCACGTTGTTGAGCACGGGAAGATTTGTTCTTATGGATGCGGGTACGGTACTCAATAGGAAAGCAGGCCTATTGAATGCTGGAAAGGTGTTATTGCTGTGAATGCTAAGCTGAACTTCAATTTTTTTGGGGGGTTTTCATGTTACAGTTTTTCTATAAGAGGTTAGGAAAGGATTAATGATATTGAGACTTGGAAGTGCCATGAACTGGTGCAGGGGTTGTCCAAATCAAATATCAAGCGAATATATCTCAATTTTATGTTATAATCTAACAAATATATAAAATTATTACTTTTCTCAGAGTTATGTTATAATCTAACAAATATATAAAATTATTACTTTTCTCAGAGTCAGTTTCTTATGAGAGAGTTTTTGTTGAGTGTTCACGTAGATGTATCGATTCTCCAATATATAAATCCAATGTACACTAAATCAAATGAATCAAATGTACACAATATTTTCAAAACTTCTGGGACATTTCGTTAAAATAGCGGATTGAAATAGTTTATGGGATATTTGGATACAACAGGATATCCAAATAGTTTCTGATACATGTATCTATGTTAAAGTAATTGAATGAGCATCCTCATTTTACATCCGCACATAAGTGTTTTGCGTACAATAGTTTCTTCCTAGAAATCTATTCCATCTCATCTAACATAAAATTAATATATACACACAAATTCATTTACGCAATAGGCATATAGATATTGGAAAGAGCAAGGTTAAACAACATTTTAATAAGAAATAGGAAATGCATGTGTGAGATTTAAGGAAAAAGGAATATTCTTTGTCATGTATATCAAATCAAAGGCTATTATTGAATTGGATAAACCTTGGCCATGTCATATTCTCTTTGTTAGTCGTTTAACACATGTGATTAACAAATATTAGTATGAATAGAGTGTCTGATTGCCATGATTGCCACGTTTGATTTCTCTTAACGTAGTGGTGATGGTGAAGTGGTAATGGTATTTTTTTTGTTGAAGATTACCCTGCAGTCATCAAATCATACACAACAGTGAATTAAATTCCCTCCAACCTGTTTTGACTTTCACCCAGGATATTCGTTGATCCTCTTAAATAGATTTTATCAGTCATCAGATTTTTAATGCATGTGGTTGTAGTGTGTAGGATATTTTCCATCTATGTTTTATATGGGTAGGATATTTTCCATCTATGTTGTAGAATTATGTTTATTTTATATCTAGAGAGGAGAAGATAGATAGAAAGAATTTCTGAACAAAGGAAGAATAGGAAGTGCAACAACACTGATTGTAATTGAACATTATTGGCAATATAAATCTAATTTTTCTTTCTGCATATACAACAAATTTGAATACTCGGTTTATTTCACAAACTCTATAATTACTCTCACATATTGGCATCAAAGCACGTTATAGGAGGTGTTTTGTGTTTATATTGTGGTTCTTTAAAATGGCTAGCAACAACAACATGTGGTAGAAAGTACCACAATTTGATGGGAAAATTATCATGTTTGGTGCATCAATATGAAGACCATTTTCTTATCTCAAGAGTTGTGGGAGCTAGTTGAAAATGGATTCCCTAAGCCTGCATACCAGGTTGCATTCAATGCACTTACTCAAGCTGATAGGAACACAGTGAAGGAGAACAAGAAGAAGGATGCCAAGGCTCTTTAATTTATACAAACATGTATGGAAGACTCCATTTTTCCAAGGATAACAGCAACAACAAAATCCAAGAAAGCATGGGAGACTTTGCAAAATGCATACCAATGAAACAACAAGGTAAATCTTGTCAAGTTAAAATTGTTAAGAAGAGATATTGAGAATTTGCAAATGAATGAGTCTCATTCAGTGAATGATTTCTTTACTCGTACTATGAGCTTGGTTAATCAAACTAGAACTAATGGAGACACTCTTGAGGATCAAATAATCATAGAAAAAACCTTAAGAAGTCTTCCTCCCAGATTTGATCATAATTTTGTAGCAATAGAAGGGTCAAAGGACTTAATTGAAATGTGACTTGATGAGCTTATGGCCTCCTTGCAAATCCATGAACCAAGATTGAATAGATCATCTATTGTCTCTTCTCAACAAGCTTTTAGATCTCAAGTTTCAGTTAGAGGAAGAGGTAGATCATTTAGCAATAGAGATGTTGCTAGAGTTAGTGGAAGTCGAAGCTTCAACAATAGCCATGAAAAAGGACAAATAAATTATTTAGTAACACATGGAAGAGAAAGGAGAAACAACAATTCATGTGGAATCTTTTAACAAAGGTATGACAAATCAAATGTCCAGTGTCATTACTGTAAAAACATTGGACATTATGCATGTGAATGTAGAAAAAGACAATATGATATGTATCAACAAAATGAAAATTTCATTAAGAGGGAAGAAACTAAAAGTGAAAATAAAGGAAATGTCTTCATCATTTGCAATGTAGCATAAGAAAGTAATAAGGATGTTTGGTACTTAGATAGTTGTTGTAGCAACCACATGAGTGGAAACAAAGAAATGTTTTCTAGCATTGATGAATCTGTGAAATAACAACAAAGTGCTAGTCATGGCTAAAGGATCCATCTCCATTTTCCCAAAGAAAGGTGAAATTAAACAAATCCAAGATGTATATTGTGTCCCGGGTTTAAAACACAATCTCATTAGTGTTGGACAGTTAGTTCAAAAGGGATAGAAGGTTATGTTTGAGAATGGAGAATGAATTATTTTTTTATAGAAATCGTAGTGATAGTGAAATTACAATAGTTAAGATGACAAAGACACACATGTTTCCTTTAACCATGAAGAATGAATTTTCAGCTACATTCAAAGTTGATACAATAGACCAATCTATGTTTTGGCATGTAAGATATGGCCACTTGAGCTACACTGGATTGAATTTGTTGCATAAGAAACAAATGTCAAGAGGACTACTTTTGATTGAACAACCTACTAGAATATGCGAGGGATAAATTTTGGAAAAACAACATAGAAATGTTTTTCCCTCTCGTAAATCATGGATAGCAAGGGATCCACTTGAGTTGATTCATTCAAATTTGTGTGGTCCTATGCAAACCCCCTCTCTTGACAAAATTTGGTATCTTATAACATTCATAAATGATTTCAGCAAAAAAACATGGGTTATTTTTTAAAGTATAAATATGATGCCTTTGAGATATTCAAGAAATTCAAAGCCCTAGTTGTGAAGCAAGGTGGACACTACATAAAGTTCCTAAGGACTGAGAAAGGAGGATAATACATATCAAACGAATTTCTAAATTTTTGCAAAGAACATGGAATCAAGAAGCAATTTACGTCAAAGGTATACACCCCAACAGAATGGTGTGGCAGAAAGAAAAAATAGAACCATTCAAGAAATGGATGGGAGCATGTTAAAGTCTAAAGGATTGTCAAATGAATTTTGGGGTGAAGTAGTAGAAACTGCAATTTATTTTTTGAATAGATGTCCCACAAAAAATGTTCATAACAAGATTCCACAAGAGGCATGGAACAAGAGAAATCCCAGTGTTGAAAACTTGAGAGTTTTTGGTTGTGTGGAAATTGAATATATATCAAAATAAAGAAGACAAAAATGGGATGAGAAAGGAGAAAAATGTGTTTTTATTGGATATAGTGAATATTCACAGGCATACAAATTCTACAATCTCAAAACAAAAGACTTAATAATCAGGAGAGATGTGATATTTCTTGAAGATGAAGCATAGAGTGTTCAACAAGGAACAACAGAAGATGTTGGAGAAGCAATACCTCCTATGGAATTATCAAATGGAACACAAGGTATCACCCAAATTACACCTCCATTGACAATTTCCCAAGTTCCCCCCCCCAAGCAACTCCTCCAACAAGAACTCCTAACACAAAAGGAAGAACAAATTCATCATCTTAAAGGTATCATGATGATGATAGCTGAAGAAAAAAAAGAAGCTTGAATGAGATATATGAGACATCCAGGTATGAAGATGATGATAATGAATTGGTGAACTTTTCTTTCTTTTCTTAATTTGATCCTATTGATTTTAAAGATGAGGTAAAAGAAAGAAAATGGTGTGATTCCATGGATGAAGAAATGAAATAAATCGAGAAAAATGAGACATGGGAGCTAGTAAACCTTCCACCAGGAAAAGAAGTTACTGCTGTCAAGTGGGTTTATTAAAAAAATAATGATGTAGGAGGAAGAATTGAAAAACAAAAAGCACGACCTGTGGTCAAATAGTATAAAAATATCATGGAATAGACTATAGTCAAAACTTCACTCTTGTAGCAAGGATGGAAACAATATGAGTTGTCTTGGAAATAATAGCTCAACACAACTAGAACTTCCATCAGATGGATGTAAAATCAACCTTTCTCAATCGATTTTTAAAGGATGAAGTATATGTTCGACAACCCCCTAGTTTTGAAACACTCGAACTTGAGAAGAAAGTGTATATGTTGAAGAAAGAATTGTATGGGATCAAGAAAGCACCCGGGTCTTGGTATAACCACATTGACTCATACTTGTTGAGAAATGGTTTTAGTAAAAGCATCAGTGGGCCAACACTTTACATCAAAATCAACAATCAAGTTGAAATTCTAATTATTTTCTTATATGTAGATGATCTAATTTTTATAGGAAATATCAATTTGTCCATAGAAGAATTCAGAACAACAATGAAGAAATAATTTGAAATGAAAGATGTGGGCTTATTGAGATACTTTCTTGGTATTGAGGTTAAACAAAGAAAAGACTGTATCTTCATATCTCAAAACAAGTATGAATGGGATATCTTGAAGAGATTTAGGATGTTGAATAACAATCTAGCACCAAGACCGACAACAACAGGTTTGAATCTAAGGAAAGATGATTGCAGTAGCAATGTGGATCCAACATTTTATAAAAGTATGGTTGGAAGTCTTATGTATCTAACAACAACAAGACCTTATATCATGTATGTAGTTAGTCTAATCTCTAGGTTTATGGAAACTACAAAGGAAACATACTTTCAAGAAGGAAAAATAATTTTAAGGTATGTGAATGGCACCAAAAGCCATGGAATTTTATATACCGCAACAAATAACTTTCAGTTAGTTGGGTACACAGACAGTGATTGGGGAGGAAATATAGATTTTGGAAAGATCACATTTGAATATGTGCTCCAAATTAGGTCGGGATCTATTTCATGGGAATGAAAGAAACAACCCATTGTGTCACTTTCCACAACATAAGTGGAGTATGTGTCAACAAATGCAACAAATTGTCAAGTTTTATAGTTAATAAAGATATCATCAGATATGAATCAAGAGTAACAAGAGGGATCACCAATATTCTGTGATAACCAATCCTCTATAGCTCTATCAAATAATACATTGTTTCATAGATGTAACAAAGAGATAACCATAAGGCATCATTTTGTAAGAGAATTGGTTGAGACTGGAGAAGTAAATTTTGAATTTTGCAAGTCAGAGGAGCAACTTGCAAACATATTCAAAAAAGAATTGCCAAAGGAGAATTTTGAGCAACTAAGAGAAGATCTGGGACTCATTGACCTCAACAAACACTTCTTTGGAGCTATCCCTCATGGGGATATTACCAGTTTAGGGAAGTCAAGGTTAAGGGGGAGTGTTGAAGATAAGCTCGATGCTTAGCCTACCCTACAGTCATCAAATCATAAAAAACAGTGAAATAAATGCCCTGCAGCCTATTTTGACTTTCCCCTAGGACAATTGTTGATCCTCTTAAATAGATTTTAGATAGTCATCAGATATTTAATGTCTGTGGCTGTAGTGGTTAGGATATTTTCCATCTTTGTTTTATATAAGAAGTAGAAGGTTGTTCATTTTATATAGAGAGAGGAGAAGATAGAAAGAAAGAATTTATTAATAGAGGAAGAATAACAAGTGAAACAACAATGATTGTAATTGAACACTATTGGAAATACAAATCTGCTTTTTCTTTCTACATAGACAACAAACTTGAATACTTTGTTTTGTACTCTATTTTTTATTGTGTTGATTTCAAAAACTCTGTAATTTCTCTCAAATTTTGATGGTGGAATGGCGAGTGTAGAAGGTGGAGGAATGACATTTCTGTGGTGGAATGTAGAGGGATGGCATTTATGTGAGGGAATTTCCATGTGTGTGCATTCAGATTCACTTTAGTGGTGAAATGTGCAGGGATGGCGTTTCTGTGCAGGAATTTCCATGTGTACTTTAAGCTTCTGCATTTAGCTTCACTCTAAAAAAGTGGAGGATGTAAATCTCCTAGGTTAAAATTGTACTGTTGAATGTTACAATTATTTATGTAACAACCCTTGTCGTTACGACAACATGCGACGCATAACAAGTGCAATTTTTTTTTTCGGTAGGAAGGTAACAACGACAACAGTCAATGAACACGACTCAAAGACAAACACAATGCAAGCAATTTAGGAAACAGACAACCTAAATACCTAACATACTATTCCATCATGCAGTGGGAAGGGACATAAAAAATTCAATCAGAAGAAAATAAAAACGACTGCCCGCCCGTCCTACCCTAGAAGGTTAGGACCTCTATGACACATAAGCAATGCTCAAGCCCAAATTCCCATCGATTTTGACCATTTAAGGTCTCAAGGCTGGCGACTGTTATGAGGAACAAGGATATGTCTACATCCGACTTGTAACAAGCAAGACAACACCTACAAGCTAAAAGGAAACATCAAATCAACCAAACACAACAACACCAACCGACACATGTAACACGAACCTTCAATGCAAGCGAGAATTGGCAGTTAATGAATCAACATTTGCATGCCATACAAATAAATAAACAACAACCGATCACTAGTGGCCTTTCATCACACACAAACAGATACTCTAATATTTAGACAATACTTTTTTAACCTTAAATTTACGAGAGCTCACATGATATCTAACATACACAATCTATCTAGCAATAACCAACTTGAAGCGCAATACTATTTACCATAGGATTCTTCCACCTATTAACGTGTAACCATGTTGATAAGATAAAAATACGATGTAATTATTCCTTCAAAAAGATTAATGGAGTCGCTAAGCAAGATGGATTGACACCTCAAATTAATGGTGAAACATCATTAACTTCCATTAAACAAATTTAATGATTTAATGATTTGAATTAAATGTGATCCATATATAGGAAATAAGCCTTGGTGATAGCCATATCCTAAAATAGGTTTCACTAAGAGTTGATCATGCTCAAAGAAGGAAAATGTAGTTGTGATCAACATTCCCATTTCATAAAAGTCCCTATATACAGTTTTAAGTTCACTCTTATTGATTTTTCCAATAAAAATATTACCAAATAATGCCCAAATAACATTTATACCATATAGACTTTAAACAACCATACAATTTCAATTAAATAACGATGAAAAATTTCCAACATAACCGATATATATAGAATTGTTTTAACCATGCATGAGTGCAAGAAAAACCTTTAGAAATTTAACTATTCATATCAATTTCATAATATTAACTATTCATAATATTGCATATCTATGGTCGATTTATGGTGAATCTTTTTTTTTGAAGATCTTTAATTGGTTGCATGGTAATAATTTCGTTCCTACTTGATAAATCAAAATAATATTACATATCTATACCTTGATACAAATTGTGAGTTTAACTCTCGAAACAATTTCACTAAATTAAGAAATATCTTTGCTTTATTTTTCCATCTTCGGCTAAAAATAATTATGTGTGAAAACACAAAAAAATGGTAGTTAACTTTTATTAGCACAATTACATGGCGAACTAATGGTATCTAGCATGGAAGTTGTTTCTTGAAAATATCAATCTATTTTGTTGTCATCTAAGACTATAAATAAAGTTTCAACCCATGCTCAACACTTGTTTCCATTTATGTTGCATGATGTGTTTATCCTATACACCTTTGCATCCCTCTCAAATTATTTATATGACCCATGAATTTAAATGAGCAATTTGGTTGATGATAAATTCTCAGATAAATGAGATTCATGGTTAAATTTTTTCTTTTCATTACATGACTCTCACTTGGAAAATCAAACTAAAATTTGAAACAAATATTTCCAACAATGGCTCTTGGTTAGTTGATTTTTAGAGTTGTTGGTAATTCACACTATTAGTGGTATATTTTGGTATATATTGTAAAAAAGTAAGCCATCTCATACTTTCAATATCTTCAAGGTAGAAAATTATTATTTTTGTTAAACATTAGAGATCAATTTCATCCCTTCATGATTGTTCTACGTACGTCTTCATTCTCCTTGAGTCGCTTCTATAGATTTTATTTCCTTTATCTCATACCACATCTCTCAAGTCGAAATTATGTATCTTATAAACCCAATTTCTACACGTCGTTCTCAGGCCCTGGACGCCACACTCCAATAAAACAAAATAAAACCAGGAAAGGTGATTTGGTTGCCTAGATTACAGTGGCTGCCAATAATTGCATCCCTTACACAACAATTCCATTTATACGATTTCTTCCAGAAGGTTTGACAAAGAGAGAAGATAATTACTATATATGCACTCGCAATCTCTCCCCTCACAGTAAATAAAAAAAGACTCAGTAATCACACAATAACAAAAAATACAGTAATAAATACGTAGTACTCACGCAATAAATAAAAAAAACACAGTACTCACGCAGTAATAATAATGTAGTGGTCCCAACAAATTTGATTTTGGGGAGGGACTTTGATGGCAANACTCAGTAATCACACAATAACAAAAAATACAGTAATAAATACGTAGTACTCACGCAATAAATAAAAAAAACACAGTACTCACGCAGTAATAATAATGTAGTGGTCCCAACAAATTTGATTTTGGGGAGGGACTTTGATGGCAACAAATACTTAATTGGAGCAAAATCCATCTTATCACGCACAACAATCTTACATTGGGGGTATTCCTTGAACAACCTATTCACCACATAAATAAAATCTGGACGAGATTATTGGGATCTAGGTTTCCTGTAATAAAATACATTTTTAATTAAAAAGGGATATCAAATATTGTCTTAGATAAACCTAGGTGTTAACACATATCCTTGTAAGGGGGGTGTTTTCCTTGGATTTGGCCTCTAGATGACAAAATGAAAAGAAAGGGGCTTAAAAACCCGACTTCATGTGATTTATCGTAAGTCCACCAGTCCTCGTCAGCTCCATCTACGTCTGCCTATCTCTCTCCCCTAGAAGCATCCAGTGAAGCTCTAGGTAGAAAAGGAGAGGCCACCATATCTTCTAGGTGCCAAGTGGGCTTGTGCCTATCCATATCCCGATGAAGCAGTTATGAAATTGAGGGAGGTGGTTGAAACATCATCTCGCCCATGAATGGAAAATTAGAACGACTTGACCATGAAGGTAGTCTGTTAGCCTAGATAGTCTAAGGTTGTGTTTGACAACAAAGCTACATGAGTAGTTTGACTGAAGAGACACAAAGGGGCCAGTAGAACTTAGATCATGTCTTACTGAGAAGACACAACACCATGGAAGCACGAGCACACCTCTATTATTGTTTACGAAATTTTCGAGTATATGAATGGAGTTTTATTATTTGGTAATGGTATTTGGTCGATAAAATCTCCCATGTGTAACGTTTGTTCTGCTAGAGCTATTCTTTGGTTATGTAATCGATTTGAGACTTTCATGTTAATAGAAGTCAACTTCTCTCTTTTTCATTTTGTCTGTAAAAGTTGTTTAAAACACTCAGGCATGGATGATCCAGTCGAGGATCGTTATGCTATTGTAATGGAGGTTTGATTATAGCAGTATCATGGCCAATTTTATTCATTTCCCTATGTTATATTTTATTTCACACATTGAATGGCTTGGGCATGGAAGATCCAGTCGAGCCGTTGCAATTTCATTATGATGGAGGTTTGATCATTCTATAACTATAACTATGTCATTTGGGCATATTTCGGTGTCTGAGCTTGAGCTCAAGAATTCTATTGAGTTTGGGTCTCTCTTCTCAGAGCTGCTGGAAGGCCTGATGCCCATAAAAGTCTCCTTCATCTTTCTCACTAAGTCTTCCCTCTACTCTCTCTTTAACTCAATTTCCTGACTGAAGTTAATGTGGCCCTCATGTCCCTGTGAATTTCTTATCCATTTCTATGTTGAACATCATTCAGATTCTGAGTTTTGTCCATTGAACTCCATCCATATAAACCAACATCTACCATATAAATTTGATGGATATTGGGCTTGCCTTTTTTGCAATTTGAAGGCGACTTATGGTGCTAAGACCGGGAATCTAGGAAAAACGCAAGAACATTTAAGGATGGAAAAAAGAGACAATTTATAATAAAAGAAGACATAAATATTCCCAAGACGAAGGGATATGTAGGGCATCTTTTTTTACCAAAAACACAGAGGAATTCAAGTAACACGCAATGGGTTTTCCTACAACCCACGCAGAGCGACATTGATACATAAAGCACATATTAACTCATGTAAAGCACAATGATTGGGGTTTGGTCATCAGATACTTCTCATGAATTCAACCATGAGGTGCCACCATACACCACAACCACTGAGGAGCAGTTGTCAATGCATATACACAAGCAACTAGTTATGAAAACAAAATTATTACACGAAGCAACTAGTCATTTTCCTATGCGCACTCTGTCCAACTCCCACTTGCCAACCAATGTGACCTCACTGGTACCTCCTAGCTAATGATAGGGGTAATATTATTCCCCCTGATCCCCCTGTGCTGCAAAGGGGCCACACATACAATACCATATAATGCTAGCTCCCAGTTTGCCTCACAAGTTCGAGATAACACTCATTACTCGATCTTGGTATCCCAACTCCCACAGGAGAAAATTCAATCAAGATGAAATTCCGCCAGCATAACCTTACACAAACCAGATGTGATCCATACTCCTCCTCTGCCATACTTTTTATATATTTTTCTTATTCATTAGTTTCAAAAACCCTCATCTAATTCTTTTTATTAAATTTAATTAGGAAAAACCTCTCGTGTACACATGTCGCCCGATCCCCTAGTTCCAGCAGAAAATCAATTTATTAATTAATTAAATTTCTCTATTTCCATAACCCACCTAAAAGAGTTCCTAAAAAGGCACCTTGGTGTCCCATTATTCCCTTACAATTCTTAAATTACTTACGCCTTAATTAAATCCTAGTTCAGTTTATAAATAGAAAGTTACAAAGGCTAGATTCCTTACTAAGTTAGACATTTGCCTTTTTCTTTAAGTTTCTCCTTTTCTTTAAGTTTCCCATTTTCTTTAAGTTTCCCCCTTTTTCTTTTTAACCAAAATCAGAATTAGCAAGTTTAGACAAAACCAACCACTTACCCTTTTAATAAATTTAATCCTCCATTTTAATTTTTACTTTAATAATTAAAGCTTGAATTTCTTACCCCCCTTATTTTTACATATCTACTTAGTTTTTCTTTGTTCACATGTTCTTCTTAGACCAAGGTTTTAATTTCACTAGGTTGGGTGACAATTTTTTAGGGAACAAATAGTTTTTAAACTTTACTCATCACATCATTCCTTTTGAGGCCGACCAGGTCCTAAGGAGGCATATTTTTCTAGGCACTAGGTTTATTAACTTACCATAGTTAAAATTGCGACGTTCCCTTGAAGATGCACTACGTGTTCCAAGGGTACCACTCGCCTCTTTCCATTTTATTCGTGTGACGTGCCCTTCAAGATCCACTACGTGATCCAAGGGTGTCACTCACCTCTTGACTGAATTTGGTAGATGTCAAACCCATGGAGTCAATACTACGTCAGGTGATCTTGTGGGAGACTATGGGCCTCTAAGGAATAAGGACCCTTCCTTATTTCACACCCCTTAGAATCATTGTGAGAGACTGTCATAGTCTTCCCTCACGACATCATGGGTCTTCTCGAACTGGGTAATCGTTAACCTACAGTTGGAGCCACGGTAGGAATGCTAGTAGGTTGTGGCAGGGATACTGCCATAACTCTCCCTCAATGTCTTTGGTTGTCGTGCGTGACCACTTTACTCAAAATGTGATTATTGTCAGAAAACTATTGTCATCATGCATCCATCAAAGAAACATGTCAGCGATAACAATCGACATCACAGTATATAATCATATCTACATATTCCACATCAACATCATTCAAACCCTAACATTCCACTCCCTGACTCAATCTGGAGTCCAAGAAGTTTCATCGATCCCTCAAAATCCTCTAACGTCTAGAGTCCTGCACACTCAGGAGAACCCAGTCAATAGCACCTTTCGATGTAAATACAAAAAAAATAACATATCATCAAATCCACAATATCTCATAGTCATAATCAAAACAACCAATAGGATAATGACCCGGATCACTTGCACACAAGTGTCCTCAAAGAATAAGTCTTCTTAGTGCACACAAGAGCAGGATGTTACATACACCCCCTCTTGTTTTAAACTTCTTCCTAAAGTTTCACAGTATGTAAGTGCCAAAATAAAGTGTATCACAATATCATATGTCTAGATATCAAACAAAAATGGAAACAACTAACACATATCATATGCGTCCTCCCAGGTCGTCGAGTGTGGACTATAGTTGTCCCACTGGACCTTGACCTGTTCTATTTTTCAACACCATAGATGTCAAATGCAATGGTACACGATGCAGATTGGATGTGCCGTGAGAGAACCCTTGTTCGATACCTGCAAGGAACTCATGTCAATAACATGTGTAGGATCACTAACATAATGTCTCAAAATAGATACGTGAAAAACATCGTGCATACACCTCAAAGAATCATGCAATGTCATTCGATAGGCCAGGGGCCCCTTCCTTTCCAGAATCTCGAAGGGTCCCATGAACCTAGGAGAGAGTTTAACACCCTTTCATAACTTGGTCAGACTCTTATGCGGTTTAACCCGCAATAAGACTCGACCACCAACTTCATAACTATGGTCGATACGATGCACATCGACATAACATTTCTACCGATCCTTCACTTCCTTGATCGCTTGTCTTGTTGTTTTCATTTGATATTCCATTTCTTGGATCGCTTCTGGTCCCATGAGGACCCTACCCTCAAGCCGATCCCAACTTAATGGTGCTTTGATAACTGTTGTTATATGAAAATTCTACCAGTGCCACGAATTCTTCCCAACTCTTTTTTTCGTCCATTATATACATACGCAACATATCCTCCAAGATTTGGTTTGTTCATTCGGTCTTCCCGTCTATCTCCGGGTGATATGCGGTACTAAAGTTAAGTTAGGTTCCCAAGGCTTCTTGGAAACTAGTCTAAAATCATCTAGTAAACATCAATCCTCTATTGGATATAATCCTCTTAGGCACACCATGCAACCTCACAATATCACTAATGAAAACTCTAGCTATGTCAGGTGCCTGATACGTCGTACACACATGAATAAAATGAGCACTCTTTGTCAGAGTGTTGACTACCACAAAAATCGAGTCGTGTCTCCTTGCCGTCAATGGAAATCCAACGATGAAATCCATCGAAATGACTTGCCATTTTGATTTTGGAATAGCGTGTCGTTGTAGTAATCCTGCTGGATGTCTATGTTCAACCTTCACCTACTAACATTCTAGACATTTTTCCACGTAGTTGACTATGTCTGCCTTCATTCCTTTCCATAAAAATAAGGGTTTAATATGTTCCCTCATCTTTGTGACTCTAGGATGAGCCATGTACACTACTCTATGAGAATCATTTTGGATCAAACTCCTCAACTCGTCATTGGGTAGTACATAAATTAGATTTTTAAATCTCAAAAATCCATCGTTGTCCACCATAAATCCCTCAAATTTTGGTACCATCATTGTGTTTTTTTCGATAAAATACTTGACCTCTTTGTACCACCCATCGTCGTGCTGTAACATTAGAATATTTTCATGTAGATTCATCTAAAGAGGCATCATTGGAAATATACATGGTATCCGACTCAATGTATCTTCCACTCTGTTCACTATTCCTTTTATGTAGGTAATCTCAAAATCGTACTCGCTAAGCAATTCTGACCAATGTTGTTGTCGCGTGTTCAAATCGTTTTGCATAAATATGTGTTGTAGACAATAGTGGTCAGTTTTTAGTTCGAATCTTTGTCCAATAAGGTAGTGTCTCCAAACTCTCAAGGCATAAACAATGGATAGCAGCTCCAAATCGTAAATCACATATCTCTCCTCATGTGTTCTCAACTTTCTCGAGATGTAAGCGATCACTCGACCATATTGCATCAAGACTCCGCCTAAGCCTTCCTTGGATGCGTCAATGCATAATAAGAATTCCATGTCCATGTCAGGGAGCTTTAGTATTGGTCTGGTCGTCAAAAGCTCCTTGAACCTTTGAAATGCCTCCTCCTTGCATTTCTCGGTCCAAGCAAACTTCTCGTCCTTCTTCTACAATTCTGTGATCGTATTTTCTATCTTCGAAAATTCCTCGACGAACTCTCGATAGTATCCCACTAAACCCATGAATCTACGCACTTCTAGAACATTTTTTAGCACAAGCCATTCCATAATAGCCTCGACCTTTGCTAGTTCCACAGTGATACCTTCGTCAGAGATGACATGCCCTAAGTAGTGAATATTCGATTGATAAAACAATCATTTCGACAGTTTCCCAAACAATTTGTTCTCTCGTAGACACTATAGTACCACACGCAAGTTCTCGTCATGCTCCTCCATCATCTGAGAATATATCAAAATATCATCAATGAATACTTAGACGAACTTGTCCAAGTATTCGCAGAACACCCTGTTCATTAATCTCATAAATACCCCAGGGATGTTTGTCAGTCCAAAAGGTAAAACAATAAACTCATAATGTCCAAAACATGTCTTAAAGGTGGTCTTAGGGATGTCATCCTCCTTGATCTGTAACTGGTGGTACCCCAATCTCAAGTTGATATTTGAAAACAACATCCTTCCCTTCATCTGATCAAACAAATCATCAATCCTTGGAAACATATATTGATTCTTGATCGTTTCCTTGCTCAATTGATGGTAGTCAATGTAGCATCTCTATGACCCATCCTTCTTCCGTATGAAAATAACAGGCGCACCCCATGGTGACACACTTGGATGTATAAGTCCTAAGTCCAACAAATCCTTCAGTTTCATTTTCAACTCTTGTAACTCAGGGGTCGACATCCGATAAGGTGTTCTCACTATCAGTTCAGTTCCTGGTTTTAGGTCGATGGTAAATTCCAATTCCCTCTCCCAAGACATCCCAAATAACTCCTCGGGGAAGACGTCCACAAACTCTCGCACCACTGAAATGTTTTCTATAACTTCTTCTACACCCTTCTCATTTAACGCAAAGATATCATATAGCTTACATCCCTTGCACATGCTCTTCCATAGTTGCAAGGAAGAGATGAACCTCAGGGAAACTCCCTTGTTCCGACCTACAATCACGTGTCTCTATCCCTCATCATCGACCAAGATCAATTGTTTCGTCTTACAGTTGAGTATCACATCATGTGATTCCAAACAGTTCGTAGTGATCATGACATAATAAGACCCTAAGGTTGTGACTTATAGGTTGGCCCTAGTGAAAAACTCTCCCAGGTTAAGGCTACAACCTGTAACCCTCCCTCCATCCTTCTATTTTGTTCCCAAACCCATTTATACAAATCTAAACTCGTCCCGTTTGACTGCCTTTACCTTAATTATTTTTAGTGCTTCACCTGAAATAAAACTCTCTATAGAACCTGGATCTATCAAAATAGTAAGTGTCTAGTCAACAATGGTACCTGATGTCTCGAGCATAGTCGAATGGTTCTTTGCCTAGCAGTTATTCACCGTTGCATGAATCCAATGGGCCTTGTCCAAATCTTTGATGGTAGTGGTTCCAATTGATACACATGCTCTGGTCCTATCCATTGGGTACTCACACTGGTAATGTGGCTCCCCACATGTCCAACACCCTTTCTTTGGTCCAGTACTCCTGGTACCCGAAGTAAAAGCTAAAAACCCACTAGCCTGGAACCCTAGTGTGTTCTGTTGAATATGACCAAACTATTGTTGTTGCAGTCAACGCTATTGCTGGTGTTGTGGTTCTCTGTAAGGAGTCCTCTACTAAGGTATCGATCGTCGTGGCGTAGTATATGTGGATCCTCTCTAAGTGCCTCAAAATCATGGTGAATGTCTAGCCGATGTTTGATGATGCACCGCACCATATGACACCTGTCTCACTGGTCTCACTAGAGTCTTTCTCTGACCCCCGCTGATAATCTCGTCCTCTCCTATGAGGGCCTTTTGAACAAAATCATGCAAGGTTTGAGGCATCAAAATTCTCACTTTTTCACGAATGTTGAAATTAAGGCCAAACACGAACTTGTTGACCTTAAGTTTCTGGGTATTCAGGTACGGATCATACCGAAGTATCTCTATGAAGCGGGCCTCGTACTTGAGAATCATATGACCTCCCTATTGCAAGGTATTGAACTTGTTGAGTTGTCGCTCAATGAATTCCTCAGATAGATACCTCTCCCGAAAACGTTCCTCGAACAGTTCACATGACATGTCTTCGACAACCATGTGCAATTGCGGTAGGAGAGTCTTCCACCATAGAAGAGAACTTCCATTCAGTTTAAATAACTCCATGTGTACTTTCATGTTCGAGGTGTAATCACGAAGTGAAAATCACATCGCCATGTTCTCCAACCATGCCTCAGCGGCTGAGCCGTCCGGGGCACCCGAGAACTCAAGAAATTTGATCTTCTCGAGTTCTTTATGTACACTACTATTACCAGCTAGGTCATGTTGTGAACCCTCATTGGGCACAGACGCTCTACCCTCATATCTTTCCAAGCGATTGATCAACGCCTCTAACATCCTATGAAAGTATCTCATCATACCTACCACATCTCCTACAACACACTAGTGCTCTTGCTGAGTGGTTGGTTCTTCTCCGTGGGGCTTAGACCCCTCTTTGATGAGTACTATCGGAGGTGTCTCACCTCTTCCTTTGACACCACATCGTCTACCCCCCATGTGTCCTCTAACCATGATTACTTGCATGTATAATCTCAAAATTCAATTAGCGATACAATTTAATCATTTAGTTAACCCATTGGAAGGTGTAACAGTCCAATGTCACAGGGTTGAACCCGCTCTAATACCATATGTAACAACCCCTCTATTACCACTTAAATGTAAGTGAGTACAATAGTGGATATATTTTTTTTTAAAGAGAATACCAAGGATAAAAGTTAATCGAAACTAACATACTTCATTTTTTACAATTTCATTTTTGAATTACATCCTACACTACAAGTTTCATTGTACAACATTAATGCTTCTAATAGAATAAATCAAAACATAATAAATCTAGGATATCTACACATCCAACCTATCTACAAGGTTAGGAACTCCAATACACATAATCAACGCTCAAGTCCAGGATTCATCCAATTGATCTTCACCATTTAAGGTCTCAAGAATGGTGATTGTTTTGAAGAACAAGGAAGTATCCAATTCCCATAGTTTCTATCTATTCTAAATTTCAACTATAATTACCAAAATTATTAATTACAATTTCTTCAAGAACAAATAAAATATGGTAACATGGTTACCACTTACATCACGTAATTGCATGCTATTGAAATAAATCATTATCTTACTATTTAAGGAATAGGAAGAAATTCAACAATATCAAAAAATAAGATTAAACTTTAATAACCAGAAAACCTTAAGTAGGTAATCTATCAAATGACATTTTCAATTTTACTCAGGTTTTCTTAAAAAGAGAAGAGAAAATCTCTCATCCCTCAGAGAAGACTGTAAGATTTCTTTGAACTTTCTTAGTAAAGGATACTGTGATGATGAAAAAATGTGTCTGGGTGATGTTTGTTTCTCAGAAGGAGTTTAAAATTCCTATTTCAAGTTCCTAAGTTTCTCTTCTCAGAGTCACAATGAAAAGTGTGCATCATGTCAATGTAAGGAGTGTGAAAATGAAACTTTTGGAAGTCCATGTTCAGGAGGAAATAATGCAAGGTGCGTACAGAAACAAATGAGTATGTGCAGAGGCCTTGATATTCTGAATTACAAAAGCTTAGTTGAGACAATGAAAAAATACACTAAGAAGGAATAAGAGGTGCACAAGAAACCATTTCAGTCCAGAGTTTAGTATTGTAGCACAAGAAAGCGTCGGATTTCACTTCAACGGGTAGAAAAGTTTACGAGGTAAAATGCGTGCAAAGTTCCAAGTGGGAAATCAAGAGTGTGAAATCCCTTGATAAGAATTAATGGACGAGATCTAATTGTGAGGAGTCGAAATCTCCACAACCATATGATCATACTAGATTAATGCACTCATTAAACCTTGAGTCCTTCGGACTTTGTGACTTCAGTGGTTTGGAACAGTTAAATTTGTTGGGGCGCGGATCTCCAAAGTTCCAAAGCCTGGTATTAATACCAATCGTAGATCGCTGGATAAGGGTGAGTCGTATATCTTTGAATTATTCGAGATTCAGTACTCCAACTAATTTGAGATGTAAATACTAAGAATTAAGGAAACCCTGAAGTTACAAACTCCTCAAGTTAAGTAAATTCATACATCTAGTGCTCTAATGAGATTCATTAGATCTATGAGACTTTGTCTTTCGGTCGTTTCATAATTCGGTACTTCAACAAAATTGAGTCGTTGATGGAAAAAGGTGAGGGACTCCTCGAGACCCAAATTTGGAGTTGACGTCAACTGTTGGTAAAAGGGGGGTGTAAGATGATATATCCCCAAGCCCTTCGATGGCTCGACGATCCAGGTAGAACAATTTAAACTTGTGAAAGTGGAGAAAAACCCTGAAGTTCCAAAATCTCAGAGTAAAGGACAGTCATGGATCGAGTGATCTAATAAGGATTGTTAGATCTCCTAGTATTCAACCTCTAAAAGTTTGTTAGTTTGGTCTTCCGATGGAAAAGAGTCATATATTTCAAAGGTTAAGGAAATCTTGGAGTCTCGAAGTCCGAAATAAATCATGAACGTTGACGACAGTTAAACAAGGACAGTTAGATTTGAGGGTTTCGACCTTCTCTAGTTCAGGGGTAAGGTTTGTTGAAGTCACAATAACTTATGAAGCTCATAGTTTCATAATATAATATCCATCGTAGGTTCTCGTGTGAGGATAATTCCTACCAGCCATCTGATTAAGTTCATAATCATTGATGAAGGTAAGTGGAAGGATAGGGTTAACCTACATCTCTCGGTCAACCTTGCTTATGATCGAACTCAGCTAGTAACACTCTGAGTCGACATGAGTGTTGAATTTGAAGAAACCTCCATAGTGTCAAAGCCCCAGCGATCCTAATATAAGCTTTAGGGCCAATGCTAAGTTCCAGCGCATGGTCACGTGCATAACTTGTTAAGGAAAAAGGGGCTAACGCCCAAGTTTAAAAGCAAGTCAAAACTTCAGAAAACCTTCAACAGACATTCCACGATTCCAAAAATTTTTGGGTTTTAAGAGAAAAATGTAGAGACTTCATGCTACTAGTAACTTTGGATTTATCAATTAATTCAATAGAGAATACACGATAAAATTTGGATTTAAAAAATAGTTTCAGTGGAGGCCCAATACAGACGAAGTTGAAATGACATAAAATTCAAGAGATATTTTCATAATACAAAATTCAATTCGATAATATAATTCAATAGATATCCCACAATATGGGTTAATTTAGGATTCAAAATGGATTTCAACAAAGAACTCATGAATACAAATTCAGACTTAATTCCATATTTTACCTGGGAACAAAACTTTGTTAATTTCATTAAATAATCTCAACTAAAAACTTTGATCACACGAACTTCAAGTATGGATGAAATACTCATTTTAAAACATAGACCATACACAATATAAATTTGAATTTCTACAAAGAGGATCAAGTTGCTCAAATTTAGAGTTCGTAAAATGCTTGAATTTGTAGCAAAATTTGGAAATGATAAACACCATAGAAATTATTTGTTGGGCAGTAATTTTAAAAAATTGGTATTCAATCCTTCTTTTCATTCTATAGTGGCCAAATCAATCTAACAAACTAATATACTTGAACTAAAACGTAAATTAAAAATATAAAAAATACTGGGACCAATGAAGATGTAAGTTGAAGGCATTCTTCAACAACTTTTTCTCCTTACTTTCACCTTATAATCACAAATACTTCATCGGTACCTCCCAACCAATTCTAGGGGTAATCTTCTCCCCCCTTATTCCCTCAAGCCGAAAAGGGGCCAAACACATAAATCAAAACACAATATCTTCCAAGCTATCCTCGCAAGGAAGGGCTTCCACTCTTTTCACAAGCCTAGAGTCCCAACTCTCACAAGTAAGACACACTCAATAAAAAATTCAACAACATAACAGTGTTCCAAAAAGTTATATCCTTTTCCCTTCTACATCATTTTCTTTATAGAAATTTTCCTCACTGACACCTGTCTCCATGAATAATAATTAAATTTTTAATACTTTAATTGAACGATTTTTAACCCACTAGATGTGTCACACTCTCCCAAGGTTGCCCAAGTAATTTTTCTCTTTATTTTTATTTAAGAGCCATTTTCCCTCACAATCCCCAATGTGTTCCTATTTTTCCTCTTAGTTGTCTCTTAGTTCCCCAATCCCTTAATTAGTGGGTTTCTCCTAACTAGATCTTAGTTAGATTTGGACAAGGAGTCTTCTTCTAGTTAGACTTAGTGTAGTTTGACTCTAGATACTATCCCATGAGTATTATTATTCTCTCATATTATTATTTCTTCTATTTTAAAAATCAATTATATTAATTTCATTCACAAAAGTGTATTTCATCCAACCCTTAGATATTAATCCCCTCTTTCCTAGAGTTTGATTATTCTCCAATCTTTTAACTTATGTCATAATTGATTTTTTCCTTTATTTAAATTTAGACTTAGACTTAGTCTTAGAATTTTGTTATAATTTTTAATCAATAATTTACTCTTTCATTAATTATTTTATTCTAACAAGGTTTAATCATCCTAATGCTCTCTAGGCCATCTAGTTTTATTGACTCAAGTTTCAACTGTGCGGCGTGCCCTTCAAGACGCATGTTCGTGCTCCAAGGGTGCCACTCACATTTGACTTGTTTTGGAAGGTTTTCTGACCCTTTGGATTCAAAAATCGATTTGATCAAACTTGTGAGAGACTAAGGGATTCTAAGGAATAAATACTCCTCCTTATTTCACAATCCTTAGAAATATTCATGAGTGATTGTCTCAGTATGCCCTCACGACATCATGCACCACCCAAACTAGGTAATTGTTAATATAGAGTTCTCACCATGATGAGAGTGCTAGCAGGATGTGACAGGGACACTACTACACCTCTCCCTCAATGTCTGGTTTATGTGCATGACCCCTTTACTCCTTATGTTAGTCGGATTAGCAAGCATTGTCAAGCCTACATCTAGTTGAAAAAATAGTGTCAATAATCCATATACATAAATCATACTGAAATCATACATCACATGTGCGTAAAATGAAATACTCAAATAAATACAATCCACTCCCTCACTCAATCTAGATTCCAAGGGAGTCCATAGATGCCATCGACATCCATAACCTATCATGTTTCCTGCACACTCAGGAAAACTCGTCAATAACATCTGCCAATATATATACATCAAAATAATAATAAGTCAAATCACATCATTGTCATCATATATATAAATCATAAGAGGAACATAATCATAATATACCATAACCGGATCACTTGTACGCAAGTGTCCTCAAAGAATAAGTCAATAAAAGCATGCTCTAGAGACGGATGTTACAATCTCAACCATCATTTTTTTATACTCTCCCAGCTCCAGCGGCCTCCATTAAAATGTGAATGTTGACCTTGTAGGTTGATTCTAACTCTACAATTTAGTTGATTGATCCCATTAAACATCTAAGGTAGATCTGAGGAAATTATATCTTAAATGTTTCTCAGAAATTTGGGGATTTTTATCTAGTTATCATTGTTTTCCCCAAAATTTGTCACAAATTGAAATTTGTGACAACAAACTTACCTGAATTCACAGTGGTTCTTGGACCATATGGTTTGAGTGTTGAAATTAAGCTCTGATACCACCCTATAATCTATTGAACCCACAATGGGATCATGCCACTTGCTAAAATGACCAAAACAAAATTTCTGGTATCAATTATAAATGTTGAAATAACATACACATCATGAAATTCAAGCTTAGACAATTGATCATGCTTATTTAAAAAATAAATGCAATTCCTTAACTTTGCAGTGTAACAAATAAATGCATACAACATTATTCAACCACTTAAATAGATATTTGAATGTACATCATTATTCTCACAACAAGAAACAATAACCAAATATATCTTAGAATAATATGATCAACAACTGCATCAAAATTATACATGAATAAACACAACAAATAAGAACACTTATCTTACAAAATGTGCAACTTGTTGTAGAGGAATGACATTCCTCCCAATCGTACACTTGTTTTTCTATATCTCAACAAAAAGAGACCCTTAGTTGAGGCTATGAATCCATAAGAGACGGTTTTCCCAAAGGATGGCTAATGTATCCCTCTCAACATTCAAATTCCACAGCAAATTCCAGTCCACCAGTTCTCTTCCTCAACCTACATAACCCAAGGGATGGAATTCTCCTTCACTGGTTACAATCCCTCATCCATTTCCACTCTCATCCAGGGATTCCAACATAGTTTGGACAAGAAATATACTTGTTGGGAACTTAGGAATTATACAACTTCCAACATGAATTCGCCCAACCACAAAGCGTGTGCTTCCCTTCCTGAATTTTGAACAACATGTTACTCCCAGGTGCATATCATCTTTCTCCATGAAAATTCATCTCCAAAAAGATGTTAAAATTTACCACAATAATTACCTTTAAGCTTCAACACTCATAACTTATTTGCTGGCCAGAAAACACCATGTAAAAATTGCTCTCTGTGCAAAAATGTGAATCTTTAATTTTGGTCCCTTCCCCATACGAAATTCTCCTCTTTCTCTTGCTTTCTTGACTTTCACTCTTCTCCAAGATAATTTTACTCATCCCCCATGCTCCCAATAAATATGGGATGCAACTCTCACACCCACCATCTTACATGAATTCAGTTATTGGGCTCTAAAACACTCAACAGATAATGGAAGGTTCATGGTAAAGATAATTTAGAAAGAAATGGTTTTGGGGTTTGATAATTCAAGGTACTAAGTGTATTTACAAGGTAGAATGAGATGTAAAGTCAGGATGGACACAAATATGGAAGTGATATTTAGAAAGAAAATTCCTTAGAAGACACATGGAGAATAAAATGGTTCTATGTTTGACATCATATGCAAAATAGATGGAACCTAAAAGGAAGTATCTCAATTGTACAAGGAAGTATATCAAGCTTGTATCGTTGTTTGAGGAATCAAATAGCTACATATAGAAGTGCATGGATGCAAAATAAGTATTGAAAGGTTGGAAAAGGACTCAGAATAGCATAAATAAATTAGTATTCATCTACTACATATTCTAAAGTGTTTGAAAAGTATAATCATTAGAGTTTATCACATAAAGAATGAATCCAATAGGTAAGGAATGTCATAGCATGCATAGGGAGTTAAGAACATATCGTTATCCCTGAAGGTAGAAATGTAGTGAAGGATACAAATATTCTAGAAAGAGAAGAGAAAGGATATCATGATATGAGGCATGACTAATGGAGTGGAGAAGTCATCTATGCATGAAAGCATAGGAATGAAAGATTTTTTTTTTCTTAATATATGACTTAGCTACTTGTGTCCAAAAGTATTTAGTGCAATAAAGTTGTCTATATTATCACAATGCACAATGGAAGTAGGGTATAGGTGCAAATGGAGGAGTGTAGCATTTCATTTGGAGAAAAGTGGTATTGAGTGGCCAAGTAGTGCTTCACAATGAATCATTCAATCAAGTTAGGTGAGGTACTTTAAAATTGAGGAAAGTCGTAGATAGAAAAGGATATTGGAAAATATGACATAAAAGAAACATTTCAGAATGTTGAAATGTCAATCAATGAGAATGGTATTTCAAGATTGGTTGGATCAAATAAATAAGGAGTGGTTAATTAGAGTGTAGTGTTAGTACTCAACTTAAGTAGTTCATGTTATGACACTATGCATATTGATAATTGATAATTTTATTGAAAAAATGTTGGGACAAGATTCTCTGCAGAATGGAAGTAGTTGTGATATGGAAACACTAGTTAATCTAGTGGATGTAATTGCAAGATAGCCAAGGGGGGCTCGGATAGAAGGTTCAGAATATGGAATAGTGGTGCACACTTGTGAAAAATGGGAGAGAACATGACAATAAGGATCTACAATAATTCAACAACAACCATATACAACAACAAAATAAATATATAAATAAATTGAAATAAATATGCACAAGAGTGCATGTTAGAAGTGATGCATGATGCACACAATAAATATAGAATGCATATGCATGAAGTGGGCATGATAAGATTTAATTCTTAATGCATATCAATTTGCATTTGTGCATATAGACATGCTTGAAAATGCATGTCGCATGCTTGTATTATTTTGAAACGCATGTCGCATGCTTGTAGATTGAGAGAAGTTCCGCTATATATATATATATATATATATATATATATATATATATATATATATATATATAACAATGATGTTATGATATTTGAATATCACTAATGATGGATTGGGTATCTAAGAAATTCCTATAGCATGGAATAAGATGATTTGGATGATATAACTGTACATAAATAGCCATATGTGTAAAGAAAAATGAGGATGGTAAAATGTTGATCAAGGGTTGGTAAAGGGAGCTTGGGAGTTTCTAAAAAGTACCAAATGATCAGGTAGTATTGATTAATGTAATGATATCCATGAAAGTATGCATATGGGGTTTTTATTATGCATAAATGATGAAGAGAATTGAGTTACTAGAATTCCCTCAACTAGATTTTCAATATTTAAAATTGATGTAAAGGTAGAGGGTCTTGGGTATACAAACCTTATTGATGCTTGAATGCATTTATATGTGAATTTAATTTTGTATTATGTTATAATGGTTATAAGTTCATAACCATGTCAAGTCAGGAGACAATACTTCTATTGTAGCAATGAATTCCAATAGATATGGCCATGTGTGAGGCCATGATGAGGTTGGAAATGGAAAGTAGATAGAGTTGTCCAAGTGAATAACAATTCTCCCCTCTATAACTAATGTTTGGACTACAACCTCTTTACCAACACGAGAGAGCACTAAGAAAATTATATTATTAGTATGGATTTAAGAGGAAGGTATCTGAATGATTAGATAGATAGATGGGGAAGCATTTGAATAATGTGTTGAGGCGTTGACTAGACTTTCCAACTCACTATGGTAGAATACATGAGATAGATATATCGTATTCTAGAGTTAATCCAAAGATGTGTTGTGTAAATGTGGCTATGGATATTGACACATTGGTTTTATTTGTTGGTAAAATTTGATTGAATTATGAAAATTGTGGTATGTTTGTAATGCATTTACAGTGAATTATAGCTTCATTCTAAATAATATAATTGATGGTTGAGTTCCATTTTTAATGTGAATAATGGTTTTAAATGATTGAATTGTTGGTAGGATACAATTATGAGATTACTTCATGGATTGTTATAAATGTGCATGAATACTAACAATTTTCTTGGGTGAGTGGAAATGGAGAAAATTGTAGGTAGACTGGTCCTAGATATGGAAATGGTGTAAGCCCATTAAGAATAACGATACTTGTAGATGAAAGAGACAAACACCATGAGGAGAAATGTCATCACTGAGAAAATTTAATTTCCTGTATAAACAAATGTGAGAAATTAATAATTGAAAATTGTTATGATATGCTAATAATTTATTTGGATGCATGGAAATTGAGAAAATTATAGGAAGAATGGTCTTGGAAATGGAAGGGATGCAATCCCATAAGGAAGTCTGATATCTACAACTGAAAGAGCCAAACATAATAAGTAGAAAAATCATGCTTGGAATATTTTATTTTCTTGAATAAAACATAGTTGAAAATTGATAATTTAAAAGTGTATCATGATGTGTCATATTGACTATATGCATATGATGAAGATGGGATGATCGCCACAAGTTATAGATTTCTATTTGAAGTCTAGAAATGATTTGACATTCTTCTACACAAGAAAACCTTGGAAAATGATGGATTCTCTAAGGAACTGTATAACAAGGAAAGGGATGGTTGAGCCTAAATGCTAAGTAAATAAAGGAAGAAAAAATCCAAAAGAGAATAGAAGAGAAGAAGGAAGTTGTCAATATTGAAAAAGAACTGGGTTGTCAATCCTAAAGAGTGAACTCATGTATGATTTCCACTACAACAATAAGGCTATTATTGGTTATTTTTCCTGGTAGTTCTTCCTAGAAACGAGTTCTCTTGAGATGTGAATAATGATATTCTTGATCACATGTGCGAGAGACGTTATTAAGATGGTGTAGCCTGATGGACTTAGAGTAGTGAAGGGGGAAAATTAGGAATGGTAAATCCTGATGGAGTGAGGACAATGAAGGAGTACATTCCTTGGGTTGGGAAGGTGTGTGGAAGAGATTTGGTGGAAATCAAGATAGTTGTACGAGAATATTAGTGGGTTATGTATCTATGTTTTGAGGCTAAAGAGCCTTATATTTATGGTTTTTGGGGCCAAAGAACGGATGTATTTTTGGTTTTTGGAGCCAGAGAACCTATACATTTTTTTTATGTTGGAACATCTATGCGATATTGGGATAGAGATTCTATATGTCGATTAATGGATGGAGGGTAGAATTGTAAAATGAATGTACACCCGATGACATTGTGCATTGAGGACAATGCAAACGAATAATGGGATGTGGATATAACATCCTCAATCCTAATCCCCACAAATGATAATGTAATTGTATAAATGTCATTTCGGTTGGTGAGTTGATATGTTTGGGACAAAAAACCCATATCAATTAATATGGTCGAGGATGAAATTGTTTATTATGAAAATATAAATGATTAATAAAAATGATAATCATTGGTTACGATATGAGAGAGATGAAAATGATGGGTCTATGATTCCATAGGAGAGAGGGATCCAAGGGTGGAAATATTAAAGGGTATTAATCCAACCCACATTCCTAAAATAATTATCATCATTTATAACCTTCTATTTATTGTTGAGTGTTCTCAAATCCAATCATTAAACTAATGTAAGAGGATGGGTTTGAGGAGTCACATCGCATAGTAGTTAGTGTTAGCACATAGAATTGCAGGGGTCCAAAGGAATCACTTTGGTTTTGTTTGTTCGTCACACCATTGATCCTTACATCATTACAATGACATGTCACCTCTTGGTTGTACAAAATGTTCTCTTTGTCATCATCCATCTGTTTAAATGTCAAGTTAAAGACAACTGTATGTGTTGCCAACTCACTAAAAGAAATTTGCATTGTACTCATAAGTGCCTCACACATTCAATTGTTATTATTGTAGTTAAAGAATCATGACAAAGAAGATTTTATTGTTTTTAGAGCTTGTATTTTAAACAAATTATAAGGGTTTATGTCATAAAAGTTTCTAACAACTTCCTCCAAGTGTGCAATTTCTGTTTGAGCTAGGCGCTGCGAATTGGTTGAAGAGGAAAATGTTGGAGGTTGAATAGTTTGTAGACACGTGTGTTCATGTCCCAAATTATATGCATCAATCTTAAGTGTATTGGATACTTCATAAGGATTATCATTCTATTTGAAGGTTGAGAGGAGGTCCTTTTACTAATATATTTGTTGGCCTTGTGTACTTTGTTGCAAACCCTTTGTTCTAGGACTGTTGAAACTTTCACCTTTTGCATCTTTTCAAATTCAGCCTTAAATGTGTGAATTCTTACCCCTATCAAATTTACAATATGTGGTTGATGATTTGTTGAAGTAATCTTAAAGTTGCAAATGTTGTTAATGTTGTTAACCTAATTTTATGCATTTTACAACATTTTTTGGATGATGGCTATGAGTTGTAAAGACATAAGTATCAGTTATGGTTCTTTCCTCTAAGTCATATATCAATATAATGAAGTTTTGTAGCATGTATGGACTCCTGGAATAAGTTTTGAGATGTCAAAAAATTTGGTAAATTGAAACATGCTACTATAGGAAAKTTCATAGCGTCGACGCTATGAATTGGTAATATATGACAGTTTGCAATAACTAGCACACAACAGAGGATGGTTTTTCCCTTACCTTTTGAATTCTCATCTCAGTTCCTCTAAAATTTGGTGTGGAGGGAATACATGGTGTTTTTGACTTTCTCACAAAAAATCAGCCCGAGCTAGCTCGTATTTTTCCAGAAAAGACAAAATCATCACCTACAGGAAAGTTTGTAGCGCATGCTTCCATAGGCGCTACAAACTCTAACAGTTTGACAAATTCAAGCTATGGGAAGGCTGCTAGTTGTTAAGGAAGGTTCAAATGGTCTCCTAGGAGTTAGTTGTACATGAGGGACATGATTTCCATCTCCATATCAAGTATAATGACTTGTTTCAAAAGTCATTTATCACAATAGGAAAGATCCCGCAAAATAGGAATTTGTTAGGTTTTTGTTGGAATCTTTTGTAAAAAGACTCCAAAATAGAGGAGGATCCTATGTATCTCCTTGGTTTAGACCTCCTTAGGCTATATACAGACCACTCCCTATATATGAAATGGATTTTGAGAACGAAAGGGTTGGATTCATGAGGCAAGAGAGGAGAGAGTTGGAGGAGAAGTTTTAGTTGCTCATTTGTAAGCCTGAGGACCTATTTCTTATGAAATTTTCTACCATTAAAGTTTCACGAGAGTTGTTATTAGATTGTCTTCTGTGTTTTTCCATTTATTTTTTATCTTCTTTCTTGAATATATTGTAGGTTTTGAGGATCATAACTTCCATTCATTGATGGATTCATGAACATTAGAGGATCTATTTTAGCTTTCCCATTAAATCATTGTTCAATGTTTATGCAATTTTTTATCTATTGCAGAAATGATATATGTGTAATCAATGTTCTTCCATTTGTAATATTCACTATGCTTCTACTCATCATTATATATGTCTTTTGTCTGATATACAGTTTGATTTCCTTTGATCTGTAGGATGTTATGAATCCATGCCCAATAGAATTCCTCTGTATACATTTTACTTCCCTCTCCCATTCGTCCTAGTATTGTTGATCCACCTACTCAAACCCATTTAATCCATTTATATTCTGATGGGTACTAGGCTCACTCTTTCTGCAGTATGGAGTGACTTCTACTACTAACAGTTAGGAACATGGTGATGTAGTACACTCATCTTTGGGAAGAGTGAGAGTGAAGAAAGCAAGGGAGAAGAAGGGAACTTTGTATGGTAAAAGGAGGTTAGTTTTACATGCAGTTTTTGGGAAGTAAGAGTAGGGATGATTGATGGGTAGAGAACTATCCATGTTGTGCTTTAGGAAAGCCATTCTCAAGTTATTTTTATGCTGAAAATGTGGCATGCGTGTCTCTAAAATGGGATCTAACCCTGTGGTGAATTTACCTATTGAGGAAATCGTTCAAGATCTGTGTTAAGGCTATTGTGAACACTCCTAGAGTAGCTTAGAGTTCCTAGACTCTTCAATTGAGATATTTTATGGCCAACCGAGTGTAATGGAATCCATGATAGAAGAATGGTACATCATGATGGACTTAGAGTAGTGAAGGGGGTACATTCCTTGGCCTACTGTTGACAGAAAATTAACCACAACACCTATGGCTTGCAGGTTCATGGTTCATATGCACCTAGTTGTTTATATTTATAAGTAGATTAGGTCAATGTTGTTTTACAAATGATTATTCTGTTGTGTTTATGTTTTATATGAATGTTGTGCATTGATGTTGTGATTGAACAATTGCATTCACATTTTAATATATGGTCTTCGATGCATGTTAAATTATGGGCCTATTTCTCCTTGATTTATTTTATATGTATGCAAAATCTCTAAATTTGTATTTAAGAGGCTAAGTCATTTTTCCAATGATGGGACTCATCTTGGAGGTTGGGCACATTACATGAGATATCAAATAGATTCAATGTGCACCTAGATTGTGGAATATCAATAATTGTTATTTGTGATTTCATGAATTATTCTAAATTTTTAGCCATATGTTGAACACAAATGGTTGAACAAATATGGCCAAAAAAGGTCGAAATCGATGCTAGTAGTAGAAATGTTATATGATTTGGATTTTATTGGCAATCATAAACAAAATCCAAAGATAAAAAACATGGTGTTTTTTACTTGCTGACAAAAAATCAGCCCGAGCCAGTTCGTATTTTTACAGAAAAGACAAATTCATCACCTACAGGAAAGTTTGTAGCGCATGCTTCCATAGGCGCTACAAACTCTAACAATTTGACAAATTCGAGCTATGGGAAGGCTACTAATTGTTAAGGGAGGTTCGAATGGTCTCCTAGGACTTAGTTGTACATGAGGGACATGAGTTCCATCTCCAGATCAAGTATAATGACTTGTTTCAAAAGTTGTTTATCACAATAGGAAAGATCCCACAAAATAGGAATTTGTTAGGTTTTTGTTGGAATCTTTTGTAAAAAGACTCCAAAATATAGGAGGATCCTATGTATCTCCTTGGTTTATACCTCCTTAGGATATATAGAGACCATTCTATATATATGAAATGGATTTTGAGAACGAAAGGGTTGGATTCATGAGGCAAGAGCGGAGAGAGTTGGAGGAGAAGTTTTATTTGCTCATTTGTAAGCCTGAGGTCTGTTTGTTATGAAATTTTCTACCATTAAAGACTCACGAGAGTTGTTATTAGATTGTCTTTTGTGTTTTTCCATTTATTTGTTATCTTATTTCTTGAATATATTGTAGGTTTTGAGGATCATAACTGCCATTAATTGACGGATTCATGAACATTAGAGGATCTATTTTAGCTTTCCCATTAAATCATTGTTCAATGTTTATGAAAATATTTATCTGTTGCAGAAATGATATATGTGTAATCGATGTTCTTTTGTTTGTAATATTCACTATGATTCTACTCATCATTATATATGTCTTTTGTCTGATATACAGTTTGATTTTCTTTGATCTGTAGGATGTTATGACTCCATGCCCAATAAAATTCCTCTATATACATTTTACTTCCCTCTCCCATTCTTCCCAGTATTGTTGATCCACCTACTCAAACCAATTTAATCCATATATATTTTGATGAGTACTAGGCTCACTCTTTCTGCAGTATGGAGTGACTTCTACTACTAACAGTTAGGAACATGGTGATGCAGTACACTCATCTTTGGGAAGAGTGAGAGTGAAGCAAGCAAGGGAGAAGAAGGGAAATTTGTATGGTAAAAGGAGGTTAGTTTTACATGTAGTTTTTGGGAAGCAAGTGCAGGGATGATTGATGGGTAGAGAACCAACCATGTTGTGCTTGAGGAAAGCCATTATCGAGTTATTTTTATGCTGAAAATGTGGCATCTGTGTCTCTAAAATGGGATCTAACCCTGTGGTGAATTTACTTATTGAGGATATCGTTCAAGATCCACGTTAAGGATATTGTGAACACTCCCAGAGTAGCTTAGAGTTCCTGGAGTCCTCAATTGAGATATTTTATGGCCAACCGAGTGTAATGGAATCCATGATAGAAGAATGGTACATCATGATGGACTTAGAGTAGTGAAGGGGGTACATTCCTTGGGTTTTACAAGTTGTGGGGAAGAGAGTTGGTAGATCAGAACTACTATTTGAGTACAACCTAGGTCTGGGGTTACTAAATGTGGAGAGTATACAACGAGGATGGTCATATCTTCTTGTGGACTTATATCCTTGGATTTTGGGTGGCCTACTGTTGAGAGAAAATGAACCACAACATCTATGGCTTGCAGGTTCATGCTTCATATGCACCTAGTTGTTTATATTTATAAGTAGATCAATTCAATGTTGTTTTAAAAATGATTATTTTGTTGTGTTTATGTTTTATATGAATGTTGTGCATTGATGTTGTGCTTGAACAATTGCATTCACATTTTAATAGATGGTGTTCGATGCATGTTAAATTATGGGCCTATTTCTCCGTGGTTTATTTTATATGTATGCAAAATCTTTAAATTTGTATTTAAGAGGCTAAGTCATTTTTCCAATGATGGGACTCATCTTGGAGGTTGGGTACATTACATGAGATATCAAATAGATTCAATGTGCACCTAGATTGTGCAATATCAATAATTGTTATTTGTGATTTCATGAATTATTCTAAATTTTTAGCCATATTTTGAACACAAATGGTTGAAAAAATATGCCCAAAAAAGGTTGAAATCGATGCTAGTAGTAGAAATGTTATATGATTTGGATTTTATTGGAAATCATAAACAAAATCCAAATATGTACTTTTTGGATAAATTGAAATTATTCATTTCTAAAATCACATTTTTGAATGCATAAATGGATTAAGTATACTAAAAAACCCTTATTGGGCCTAGATTGTGCAATCTCAATAGTTGTTATTTGTAATTCCAATGATTCTTCTCGATTTTTAGCTTGATTTTGGTTAAAAAATAGTAGAAAAAATATGGCCAGAGAATATTTATGATCATAGCACATTTAAAATATGCTTTTAAAATTGAAGAATTCTAAACCTTATATGATTTGTACCTTTTGTGGAAATAATCACCGAAATACAATGATAAGAATTTTGATCAAATTACAAATTTTCATTTTTAAAATTACATTTTCAAATGCATACATGGATTCATCATTCTCAAAAAACCCTATTCAATTTGGGTTGTGCAATGTCAACAATTTTAATCTGCAATTCAAACATTCTTCTAAATTTTTAGCAAGATTTTGGGGAAAATCGTTGCAAAAATATGTCCATAAAAGGCCCAAATCCTAGCATGTTTAGAATAGGCTTTTAAAGATTTAAAAAGTCTAAACATTATAAAATTTCAACATTTTTGGAAATCATCTTCATAATCAAGGTATATAATATTTGGTTAAATGAAAATTTATAATTGGTAAACTTGCAATTTTGAATTCATAAATGGATTAAGTGTTCTTAAAAACCCTCCAATGAACTATGATTGTGCAATATTAATAATTGGAATTTCAATAATTTTTCTAATTTTTTCCTCAAGTTTTGGAAGAAAATGATCCAAAATATATGAATGAAAAAGGTCCAAATCATAGCATGGTTAGCATAAGCTTTTAAAAAATAAAAAAGGCTAAACATGACCCAATTTCTACTTTTCCCATTAGAAGCTCACTATATGTTTTTGGTGAAATGCAATTTTCATTGCTTATATTACATTTTTTAAAGAATAGAAGGATTCATCATGGGAGAAAAAGTCGTTGGAAAAATATGGGAGAAAAAGTCCAAATTTTAGCATGCTTAAACTACACTTTTAAAAATTGAAAAAGTCTAAAAGTTATGGAATTTAGATTTTTTTCACAAATCATAATTAAAATCTTAATATATAATTTTTGGCTAAATTGCAATTTTTCAATGCTGAAATTGCATTTTTTTTTATGCAAAAGTGGGTTTGGCATCCTCAAAACCCTAAATTACATTTTGATTATGCAATTTATAATTCTTCTAAATTTTGAACTAGATTTTGGACAAAAATAGTTGGAAAAATACAAGGAAGGTCCAAATGGTAACATAGTTGGAAAAATATGGGGAAGGTCCAAATGGTAATATGTTTAGACTACATTATAGGATTTGGACTTTGAAATTTTGGCTAAATAATTTTTGGCTAAATAATAATTTTGAACTAGATTTTGGACAAAAATAGTTGGAAAAATACAAAGAAGGTCCAAATGGTAACATAGTTGGAAAAATATGGGGAAGGTCCAAATGGTAACATGTTTAGAATACATTATAGGATTTGGACTTTGAAATTTTGGCGAAATAATATTTGGTCAAATTGCAATATTTTTATTGATAGAGTCATTATTTAGACACTGTCATTCACAGTGGGAATGTTGAATGTTCATGCTGTGATAACCAGGATTATCTGAATTCCTTCGACTTCAATCAGCTCTATCAAAATTTTGAATACTAGTGTCAATTTGATTCATACCACGCTATGAGAGTTTTGAATGTCATGGTACTGACAACCTTCTATTTCGTTGCATTGGATGCTATCCTCACGGTTTTGGCGGATATACATGTTCTCTATTCCCCATTGCAGTGGATATGCTACTCCTTTTAGTGAGGATAAGCACAAAACTTGCAGAGTTGAGCTGAGAGAGAACGATAGAGTAACGATCCTCATGACATTCAAGCATCAAATTTTAGTTATGCCAAAGCATTTACGTAACAACAGATTTCAAGTTGTCATTGCCACGATAGAGTAGGTGAACAATTATAGTTTTCATCATCACTTGTATGTAGGATTATGCATATGTACATAATTTCAAGAAGTGCTTAAATGTGATATACTGTGACATGCATGAGCGTGAGCTAATATATTGCGTTTGCATTTCACTCTTCCTAAAGATCTGAAATTGAATAAAAATACAATATCTTTATATTTTTTTTAGCACGTTGTTTAGCACCGAAAGATCTATTCTTATGGAATATATGTATGCCCTCTACTTCCCTTTGTAGTGGATACGTTACTCCCTCGTTTAGCCACGGTAGGGAAAGAACCTGCAAAGATGATCCATGAGAGTATGACAGAGTCAAGGTCCTAATGACATTCAAGCATCAAATTTAGGTACCCCAAAGCATTTAAGTTACTGTGAATTTGGTGTTGTCACGGTCAAGATATAGTTGGTGAACCATTATAATTTTGGTCATCACTTGTTTGTAGGTTTAAGGATTTGTATATAATTGCAAGAAGTTCTTAAACATGGTATATTATTGCCTGCATAAGTATGATTCATCTATTTCCTGTTTTTAGGTTTCCATTTCATTCATCATGAAGATCTGATATGCATGCCCTCTAATCCTTGTTGTAGTGGATATGTTATTCTTATTTTTAATCACCATAAGCAAATAAATTGTAGATATGAGCCGAGATAGAATATCCTCATTACATTCAAACACCAAATTTGAGGTATGCCAAATCATTTTTATTAGAAATTGTAGATAAGAGCCGAGATAATATCCTCACTACATTCAAACACCAAATTTGAGGTATGCCAAATCATTTTTATTACTTTGAGTTTTATTAATACAATGAGAAGTGACATTAGGTTTCATTTTCCACTAGGTGTGAATAACTCTTCTTATTAGCCTACGACTTTACATATTTCTCATAGAATAATATTTACAATGTAGAGTAATCTCAAGGATTAGGTATCAACAGAGTTCTCCTCTTTATCCAAAGGGGTGTTTGTAAGTCCAAGCATATTTATAAACTTTTCATACTTTTCTCTTTCAAGCGCGTTGATGAAGATGTTTGCAACTTGATCACTTGTGAAACAATGTATAAGCTAAATGGTATTGAACTCTACCTGATGTCAAATTAGATTCTACTTCATGTTGATATGCTTTGTCCAATCATGGAATCTAGGATTTTTGGCCAACTAGATTGCAGAAGTGTTGTTAATTAGAAGTGTAGTATCATTCACATGTTTCTCCTACAAATCCTCTAGTGTCTTCATGAGCCACACAATCTCCTTAGTTTCCTCTACAACAACCACATATTATGCCTTTGTACTACAACTTTTCATGATATCCAAGAGAAACTTGTTGATCCAAGACTCATGAAGTATCCTTAGAAAGTTGACACTCCATTATCTTTATCCCCATCAAACTCTAAATCTATATGTCCAACTAGTTTGAAGTCCTCCACCTTCGAGTATTTGAGCCCAAAGTCTTTGTCTCCCTTCAAGTATCTTAGAACTCATTTTGAAGCTCATGAATGTTCTTCACAATGTTTTTGAGTAAACCTAGAAAGGATCCCAACTACTTTTGTTCTCATAGTAATAAGGTAGATAAGAATCCCACAAGTTGTCTATATATAGTTGCATCATCAAACTCATTCTCTTATTTTGATGTTAGCTTCATATTTGGTTCCAATGGAGTAGAGAGAGGAGTACAATCATTCATTCCAAATTTATTCAATAGATATCCAATGGACTTTTTTGGGGAGATGAATATATACCTTGGATTTTGAATTACTTTGATACCTAACTAGTAGTGAAGATATCACATGTATGTTATCTCAAATCCCTTCTTCAATTCTTTATTTATGGATGCAATGTATGCTTCAATGTTCCCTCTGATCAAACAATCATATACTTATCCTACAAGATATACAATATTTTTTCCAACTTTCTTTTCAAACAAAGTTGCATCATCAACATCAAAATGCTTGAACTTGATTTCAAAAGATGTTTATTTAACGATTGAACTCATGTCCTTGACCCTTCACAACAAATCCTTCTTGTTGAGGAATGTAAAAATTGTCTTTCAAATATCCATTCAAGAAGGATATCTTTACATTCATGTGATGAATTGTAACATCCCCGGCCATCAACCCACTTGTTGGGCAATGATACTACATAGAACATTCTCATACTTATATATATAATTCATATTAAATCTAATTAACAGATTGTTCTAAACAATACAGAGCAAGCACAAGATTATTTCTAATATACATTATCAAGGACATTAACAATAATTCATACGCACAACAGAATAAATGATAACATATAAGCATCACAGACATGCAAAACATAATATTAAGAACAAAATTATACTTATCTTTGAAATTGTAGTAATTCCACCAACTGTGTGCAGACCTTCCACGAACCTCCCAGCCTTAGACCACACTGATCATCACTCTAGCAGTAGGTCACCCTCGAGATGGTACTAAGCTCCACCGCGCAGAGAATCCTAGGCTAGGCAAGGTCAATGAAAGACACACATTTACAAAGGAAAGATTCTCTCCCAGGAGCCACTTAGGCCGAGTACTCACATACCCTCATTACCCACATGCATGTCCCACCCTAGGAGTATACACCTTCACTGTCACCCAGAAAGTCCTTCTGCTGCTAAACCTCCCTTACCTTGGGCTTCAACAATAGACCAGACCAGAAGTCTCCGAGCTCTGTGGAAGCTAGACCCCTTCAAGGAGTTCTCACTTCCTCCGCACACTCTCTCACCTAGATAGTGTCACTCAAAGGCTTGGTAACCTATTCTTTTGACCAATTCCAGCATAGTGAGGACACAACAACACGGCTCAACAATGCACAATGAATGGGAACAACCTCACATGGTCAGGAACTGTGCGGCCACAACATCCCACTCGGATAGCACAACATGACTCAGGAAATTTTGGGTTTCTCAAACATGCAACACATGATGGGTTCACGTTTCTGGTTTCAAATATGCGTGAGGGTGTAAAAATATCCCATGCAGAGACTTAACAGTTCAGGTAAAAATTCCCTAGAACAAACACTGAAATAGAGGTCGATCATGGACACTCGCGAGTTCAGATGGAGGATGGAAAAATGGGAGGTCGAACCCCCAACACGGCTCCCTTCCATGTCTCCCTGGGGGTGCATGCTCCCCCTTTTGCACACATTCCCCCAACTAGGAACTTAGGATAAAACATAAACATTTACACAGCTTTGGAATAATATTTAATTATTATCGCCAAGGTCTTAAGCTCTTAAGGTTAGCCCTTATCCAAACCTTTCAGCCCCCTCTCCCTTAACTAGACTTTGTGGAAGCATAGTCCCCCATCACTCATTCATCGTGGTTCGTCCACACACAAAGATGTTTTTATATTAATAATTTGCATCATTACATGTACAAAAACCTAGCTCTTGGCCTTCAACACTTAGGCTCTCTGACCTAATAAACACATAAGTCCACCAACTTATATAAACTTGGCTCACCAACCTAAAAAACATAATTACAATTCATAATGCAATTGGGGCACATCCTTGGGGTATTACAATCCCCTCCCCTTAATTTTTCACTGTCCTTAGTGCAACTTTCACACAACAACAACAAGATTTCCAAAATTTTCAAAAAGATGTGGGTATTCTGCCCGCATAGCATCTTCATGCTCCCATGTCGCGTCCTGAGGACCGTACTAAGTCCACTGGACCTTTACAAGTCCTATGGCTCGATTTCGGAGCTGTTTTCCTTTCTGGTCCAATATGCACACAAGATGCACTTGCAAGACACCTTCTTGTTCCACCTGGATCACACCCGAGTTAATTGCATCATTAGGATCAGGTATATATTTCTTAAGTAACGAAACATGAAACACATTATGTACAATCATGGATGCAGGTAATGAACTCATATATGCAACTAGCCCAATCCGTTCTAGGATTTCAAATGGCCCACAAAATCTGGCTGCCAACTTGGAACAGTTTCCCATCCTCAAGGAACTTCTATTGGATTTTACTTTTAGAAAAACATGATCTCCGGCTTTAAACTCTTAGTGGGTTCTGCTTTTATTAGCATAACTTTTCTGCCTATCTTGGGTAGCTTTCAAATTCTGCTTAATTTTCAGCATTTGCTCTTCCATTTCCTTGAGCAACTCTGGAAAAGCTATCGCTCTATCAGCTGGGTTATCCCAGCTTACTGGAGTATTGGACTTTCTGCCATAAAGTGCTTCAAATGGACTCATCTTCAATGATGCTTGATACCCATTGTTGTAGGAAAATTCTACTAAGTGTAGGTATTTTTCAGGTGAGAGAGTCTGTTGGGAAGTGGTTTTCTCTCAGAGAGAGTCCAGCACCAACTACGGTAGAATTCTTGATACAGCATGTTGTCGAGACCCAGAGAGGGAGGTGAAGCACCAATGGAGTGTTCTTGTGAAGGTGTATACTCTCGAGTGGAACATGCATGTGGGGAATGAGATTTAGTGAGTAATGGGCATAAGAAGGCTCCTGTAGAGAATCCTTTCAGCCTAGACTAGGATTCCCTTGCCTTGGGTGGAGCTTAGTCGCATCTCGGGGGTGACCACTATTGAGCGTGATGAGTAGTGTGGTCTATGGTTGGGAGGTTCATCGAAGTTCTGCACGTAGTTGGTGGTCTTCAAATAAAACATAAGTACCCCTTTTATGTTCATTTACATGATATGTAATGGTACATATGTTGTAATTTATGAGTATCGCCTGTATATGTTGTATATGCTGCATGTGTAAGCTTACTCTTATTTCCGCATTATTATTTATATATATATGTAGAATAGTCATTCTATGTCTATATAGATGTGTATGTTTTTCCACAAGTATCTTTGAGTGACATAGCCAATAGTTTTAAGGTTGTAGCTGTCAGAGATCAGAATATTCAGTAGAGCTGCAGGTGTTGGTAGCATCGCCCAACCTGTTGGTGGTCGGGGATGTTACATGAATCTTCCACCTATTATGTGCTTCCAAGGATAACAATGCATGAATGGTACCCCATTTTGTTGTGGGGAAAAAGTATCATCATAGTATTATATGTGCATATCCTTTCACCACAAGCCTCACCTTATGTTTGTGAGTTGATCCATCTTACCTATTCTTGTAGACCCACAGACCCACATGTACCTGTTCTTGTAGATCTACATGAAGCCAATTGGTTTGGGTCCAAATGGGAAATCCACCAACCTCCATGTCTCATTCTTTATGAGAGCATAATACTCCTTTTTCTTGGATTCTTTCCACTCATCACGAGAAGAAGATTCTTCAAAATAAGTTTTTTTAATGTTTATAGATAAGTTCAATTCACAACCATATTAAACATCTATATCATTTATATAACCTAAATAATAATTATCTACATCACCTCCATCATCTTGTCTTGTTGAACTTCTCGTTCGTATCTACATCACCTCTATCATCTTCTCTTGTTGAGATTATGGTTCCTATCTTTCCAATATCATCAAGATTAACAATTTAAAGTGTTTTTATGAGCCACATTGGACCTGTCTATATGATCGAGGTTTCTCCATTGAGATGGTGTTTCATTCCCGTTGAGGTTAATCCTTTCAATCCTCTCAATTACATCATCCAATCGATCTTCTCATTCTAATGAACTGGTTCGATGTTCTTACTGAGCGAGAGATGGAACTTCAAAAGTAAATTCTAGATATTGATCCAAGATAGGAATACCCCCTTCAACATGTGGAATCTCATCATCAAACACATCATATTTATTTACATGGGTGAATATATCTAGATGATCAAGTCACTCAACATTTTTGTTATTCTTGGTGGATTGAAGAAAAATAACATCTCTCCAAAGAATCAACTTTTTGTTTACCTCGTAATAAGCACAATATGCCTTGGTGGTATTTGAGTACTCCAATAAGATGCACATTCTACTCCTTGTATCAAGTTTGTTTATGTGTTCCTTAAGAATTAAGTCATAGTAGGTGGAACCAAAGACCTACCTCATCTAAGGAATTTGGCCATACCACATTTCATAAGGATTCTTGTTCCCAAGAGCATGAGATGGACTTTACATTGCACATATAGAAGTGCATTAGCCCAAAACATTAACTTGACATTTTTGGAAAATAGCATTAAACATACCATATTCAAGAGTGTCATATTGACACCATTCCATTGAGGATTGTATGGAATAGTGGTTTGATGCTTGATCCCATGTTATCGAATATAGCGTTCAAACTTATTTGAAGTGTATTCCCATCCATTATCAGTACAAAAAGTGTCAATATGATGTTTCAATTGCTTGAGATTTTTGTTTCAACAAATAAACCCAACACATCATGGTGTAGTCATCAATAACAATGATTATATATGTATAAACATGCATCGGGCCACACAAATTAGACTGTCAACTCTAGCTTTTTATATGTTCTTGAAGTGGAATCATGAAAAGGATATATGTTGTGTTTACCAAGAATACATTCCTCACATTGCTTTGAGGCAAACTAGAGAAACCATTTATCTTCAACACACTAAGAGTTTCATAAATGATGTTCCCAAATCTAGTATGCCACCAGAGATTGGATGACAATGTACTTTGGCCATGGTGAGAAAAGTATCCATTATCCTCCCATCCTCTCATGATGGCCATGTTATTGAAATACCTCCTTATTTCAAGTGTCCATCATACAAATGAATAGAATGGCCTTAGTGCACAATGTGCACAAGAGACAACAAGTTTCTTTGCAACACAGAAAGATAAAGACATTATGAAAAATAAAATCGAGTAATCCAAGCAATTTGAGCATGATGGTGTCAATTTATGTAGGTTTCAGATTGGAACCATCTGCAAAGTTTACTGCACCATCTACATTTTTATTCAATTCCTCAAAGAAGTCATTCTGAAAATTCATGTGGCAAGAAGCACCAGTGCCAACAACTCTACAAGAAGCAAATTAAGTCTTGAACAAATCTTCAGTTATACCAATGTTGCAATTAGCAACAACAGAATGAGCAAGTTCAAAAGCTTTACCTTTACCTTTTCATTCCTTCTGTTGTTCTCGGTTGTCTTTGATCTTCTCCCATAGAATTCTGCATGTCTTTGCATCATGTCCATTCTTGTCATTAGACAAAGTGATTATCAGATCTTTCACCTTCATTATACCTACCTTCCTATCTCTGAAATACTTCTTTCCACTTAAGGTTTCCATGGTAAAATACAATTTCTCATTCTTTCTGGCCAATTTGTCCTAGTGCCTCTGAAAACTTTTTCTATCTTTCCTTGCATGCTATCTTGCTTAAGCTTCAACAATCCAATCTCCTTATCCAAGTACTCTTTTTAGAGACTTGGCCTTGGCAAATTCATCTTTGTGGGTTGCAATATTTGCATTCAACTCATCGATTCTTTATCTAACTTCGTCATTTTCTACACTCACACCTCAGCTCATGTCGAAACAACATGTGGACATGAGGGAACCTCGAATAATCCGAAACAGGCTCTCAGCGTCAGTCTTCAAGAAAAAGTAGTTGGATTAGGTTCGTCCGGTCTCGTCTGCGGGTTGTGTGGATGAAGCTAGTCAGTGCTGTTGGTGCATCCCGTAGATCTGCCGCTAATCATGGTTTGAACAAGCAAAACCCATCTCTACTCTACTGAACAAAACAGCTATGTGGGTTTCGAGGTTCGATTCTTAGAAGTATTAACATCCATCTGTTCATTCTCAAAGAATAGATAACAATTGAAAAGGATGGAATTCAAAGCACCATATATTATGGCGGGAGATCCGTTGGGATGAAGAGATTTCAAGAGATCCATTCGGATGAAGAGATCCGTTTGGATCTGTCCAATAATAGTAATAGTCGACGAGAGAAGGGAAAGATCGAGAGCTCACGGCAGGCCTATTCCCCTCCTTGTTCTCGGTGGTTTTCCCGCCGCACAAACAACGGTAACAATATCAGGAATTGAAATTCATTAATGGTATGATATATCGAGCCTCCTGAATGTAGCAGATTCAACTGCTGGACATAAGCACTAAATTATTTCAGAAGTACAGACTTGCACGTTTCTACAAAGGATGTGGGCTGCAATATATTCTTTAATATATTCACCGTCACCATCTATAAACCCGCATGATCCAACTTGCATTGGCTGATGCCAAGTCTATAAATTAAATCAGACAAAGTATTATTCCCCGGGCTCAACGCTATAGAACCCAAGAGTAAGCCAAATGCAGCAAGGACGCCGCCCCTGACGATTTCCATGGCGCAAGGAAGAGGAATCGTGCCCCTCACGATATCTTCTCCAACATGAGACCTCTGGTATTGAATATCGAGCCGTCAGGGATAAGCAACGACAAAGCAGGATTGACATATAAACAATGCCAAGGGCTTGACACTTTGATTAACTCCATTAATTAATTATACTTAATTAAAATGATCCATATATCAATTAATTATATTTAATTAAATTGATCCATACATCAATAGGATGGTGGTTTGATCTTGAGGCTTGAATGATTCTTCCGATTCATCTATAATTTTTTATTTTTTTTCTAAAATAATATTTAGAAAGCATCATAATTCCAAAGATTAACTATTTAACATTAACAATTATATTTTAGATAGTCACTTATTTATAAATTTGACACTATATTTAAATAAAAATGATTCGTATATTGCTATATAAAAATGAACTACTTTTAATTAATAAACTTTCTAAATTATATTATAATATAACATTATTAATTAAACTTTATTTATTATTAAACTTTATATGCAATTACTCAATGAGAGGGGGCAGCGATCAGGGCTGAGAAGAAGTCAGAAGCGATGAAAAAAAACTATCTTTTATGAAGAAGTGTGGGCGAGCTCTCAGGACCGTAAGAAGCATCGCGCTCCTTCAAGCTTCCCATTCCTATGTATTACATTATAGTTAAAATAGTGTGCCAAAGTCTCCTTGAATATCCATGACCAATACAATCCATCTTCGTTTATTGCTAGCACATCTGCACAATTGTCGTTTATTACTAGCACATCTACACAATTGAAGTGGATGGTGAACGTTAATAAAAATTATCATCAATTAAATATTTCAGAGCAAAACAAGAGCTTAATGTACATATAGAAATGCCAGCACCACCAAAAGGTCATCCTTCCGCAACTAGCATTTCACCCACTAAAATGACAACCTCACATACTTTAATACTACATTAAGCATAATCAGACATAGCAATTACATGTTGTATTCCTACTAATTAGTAGCAATTAGATGTTGTATTTATACTAATTTGTGCTAATCACAGATGTTAATGACTAACAAACAAATTATGATTAAACTTATTTTTTTCATTAAATCTCCCACCCATACATTGCCTTTTTTTTATTTTTATTAAAAGGTATTTAACGAGGTGCTCTACAAGTAAATATGTACTTTATCTACACAGAAATACATATAACAACATATACCTGTTTTTAAATGGAAATTTATTAATCACCAAACATCTTATTTATTTTATTTAAATGTATTCAACCAATATAAATTACAAATCTGTTTTATAGTTGAAAACTTTAACTTATAAATGATCGATATTGATTAACAATTATGCATAGACTAATNTTGCACGTTTCTACAAAGGATGTGGGCTGCAATATATTCTTTAATATATTCACCATCACCATCTATAAACCCGCATGATGCTACTTGCATTGGCTGATGCCAAGTCTATAAATTAAATCAGACAAAGTATTATTCCCCGGGCTCAACGCTATAGAACCCAAGAGTAAGCCAAATGCAGCAAGAACGCCGCCCCTGACGATTTCCATGGCCCAAGGATTGACATATAAACAATGCCAACGGCTTGACACTTTGATTAACTCCATTAAAGTGATCCATACATCAATAGGATGGATGCTTGATCTTGAGGATTGAACGATTCTTCCGATTTATCTATAATTTTTTATATTTTTTCCTAAAATAATAATTCCAAAGCATCATAATTCCAAAGATTAACTATTTAACATTAACAATTATATTTTAGATAGTCACTTATTTATAAATTTGAGATTAACTACATTTAAATAAAAACGATTGGTATATTGGTATATACAAATGAAGTATTTTTAATTAATAAACTTTATAAATTATATCTTAATATAACATTATTAATTAAACTTTATTTATTATTAAACATCATATGGAATAACTCAATGGGAAAGGGTCAGCGACTGAAAACTATAGCTTTATTTAAGTCTATATATATATGTATGATTGAGAAAAATTAATAAATTATTAAATAAATAAATAATATATATTTAAATATGCTAACAAATTAAAATTTAAAGTGTCAAGTGCCTGGTTGAGTATGTAAAATATTATAATTTATATAAAAATAATGTTAATATGGGTAGAGTTAAGTGACATAATTGTTAAATAAAAATCTAAAGTCGAATTCAGATCTAAATTTTAAAAGTTAAAACAAACACAATAAAATTGAATTTATATCTAAAATTGATTTCCTCACCGTATCAATAATAAGTTAATGCCACATATCCACATTTTTTTTAAATTAATGCCACATATCCACATTTTTATTTGAAGATCAGGTATCTGTCCGAAAGATTTTAAAAACCCAAACGAATGAATATAAAAGCATACATATCCAGATTTTTGAAGAGCAGGTGTCTGTCCGAAAGGATCTTAAAAACCCAAACGAATGAATGTAAAAACATGTATACGAGATACAAAATAAATGTAAAATCATGTATCACACATGATCACTGTCACAATATGCATGAGTGCATAAATATCTATAAAACAAATTTACATTCAGGGAGAGAAACCACCACTGTTTGTGATGCCCTGCTAGGAGATTCACAAGGATGAGCTCTTATTCCACCTCGTCATAAACTTTTTGATTGGTTAAACAGAGAAATTAAATTAAAGGGTTGTAACATTGAATGGTGTACGTTTAATCAGGAGATTTACATCTACATTTTTAGATGGAAGCTGAATGCATACTCTTAACGTAAAGGTGGAAATGCTTGCACAGAAACACCATGTCCAAATTCCACCCTTCCACCCATACATTGTCTTTTTTTTTATTAAAATGTTGTTTAACCCTAATATTATATAACAGAAAAGAAAAGGGAATCAACATAAAAACATTGATACGTTGTAAAAAAAAAAGGATAGAGAGTATATTGGGAAACATAATATTACTCCCTACAAGTGTATTTATTTCAGTATTGTCATATAGAGTAGTATCCCTAACCATAGTGAAGGAGGAAGGGGTGAATTAGGAACAACTGTTGATCTAAACTTTTCATTGTTTCTTGAGTAAGAATTAAATACACAAAATTTATTGAAAATAGGACTCACAAAAATATCTCAGGAAGGACTAAATGAAACTCTACTAGAGTCTAAAATAAATAAAATTTCGGAAATTAGTTATAAGAGTAATTATTTTCTAACAAAACTTAATTATTACCACTAAATGGATAGTGTCTTTATAGGCTAAAAAAATTCATAACATGATGGTCTATGAACACTTATCAACTCAAAAAAGTTCTTTTACTTTTTTTACTTCATGTTGGTGTAGCTTGTACTTTCTATGCTCTACAATATTTTTCTTCCGTTTCCTCCAAAATCTATATTCCGCATACTTTTTCTTCTTTTTCAACTTTAGCATTACCTTGGTCATCTTCTTCAATATTTCTTCATCATTTTCTTTTTATTCATCAATTCTTCTTCTGCATGTGCTTGTCTCTTTATTTGGTTATTCTTTTGCTACAATTATGAAATTTTTTCGAGAATCACTTTCATCTCCATCATACTTAAGCTTTGCAAGTCGTTCCTCAAAAAGTGATAATTCAACATAAAATTCAACATTCAACGTAGCTTCATTTATGTCTTTAATGACATTCATTGCTAGATTCTCCTCATATTTTCTACTACTGCAAATGTAGTTTCATTTTAATCTTCAACTTCAATTTCATCATCCACATGTGAATCTACATAGTGGGCTTCACTTTCTTTACCTGCTTGTATAGAGTCACTTTTTCTTTTCACAATTTCCTCAACAAATTTCTCTACAATGTTAAAGACAGGTGCAGTCCCCATAACTTATTTCTTTTCTTCGTCAACAATCTCTTCATCAACAACTACAACACTCTAGATCATCTCGAATTTGATATTTGTTTCTCCCCCTTTCACTGTATTCCATTTCTAGTATATCCCAAGCTTCTTTGGATCTGGTTAGTGCAAAGTTTTTGGGAAAAACACTCTCATCCAAACCTTGATGAATGAGAACCAATCATAGATGATTTTATGGGTTAAATTTCATCAATGGGATAATTTTCCATGGTTATTCCAAAAAAAAATATTCACCAATTTCGATTTTTTCTAAAAACTATTCGCCCAAATTCCATAGAGTAAAAAATTTTTATCTTAAAAATCACCAAAAATTTACAGAAACTATACAAAATCCTTAGAAATTTGAATATTTTTACAAAACTATCACCAAAGATTTTACATTTTGCATATTAAGGACTAGTAAAATTAGCCCATGTTTCTATGTTTTTAATATAAATTTTATGATTTTCTACATGTTTCTGCATCATACTTCTTATTTTCTATGAGTTGATCCTTTTGATTTTGAATCATTATCTCATAAACTTCGTGATTTGAAGTTTCTTCAAAACCATCCAACACAACATGCCATAAATCATGTATACATAATCTAATTCTCATCTTCATAGCCCAAAAATAATGATGCAAGATAAAAATCCCTCCACAAATCTATACTCACAACTCAAATTCACCACAAAATATCAATCCCGTGTGAGAATCGTGATCTATGAGTGTGCTAAATTGTTGTTGGAAACCATATTTTATTTTTAACTTCTAAACAAAAACTATTAAGTTTTTTATCTTTCACTTCAAACTTTTATGAAAAATCCCCAAAACACTCTTTCTTTCTTTTAATTTCTTTATGAATACAGAAAAAAACCATAAAATATCTCACGTACCTCCTTTAAATACTTCCTTTAAAATTAAAATAATGTAAAAGACCCACGGTCCTCTATAAGCTTTTTTAGTTAAAATGTTTTTGTTTTTTTTTTTAATTTGTTTATGAATACCGAAAAAACATAAAAAAAAAATTTCTCACCGACCTCCTTTAAAAATTTCCTTTAAAATTAAAATAATGGAAAAGTCCCATGGTCCTCTGTAAGATTTTTAGTTAAAATGGTGAAGAGTCTTACGCTCCTATGATCCACCACTTCCCTTTATGACCTGAAACCCTTGGTCGCTCGTGGAATATTTTCCTTGGGTGCTTCGATCTTGCAGCTCTTTAAAACTTTGAGTGAGGGCTTGGATCTGAACTGAAACCCTCTCTCGGCCTCCTCTTCGTTTCTGGCCTAACTTAGCCCTCATACCAATTAAGGAGGAAGGGGTGAATTAAGAACAACTACAACTGTAGTCCTCAAACACCACCACACACATAAAGGGAACACAATAAGAGTTGCTTCTCTAAACTTCTTCATTGATTCATTGTTTTTCGAGTGAGAATTAATTAAATACACAAAATTTACTAAAAATATGTCTCACAAAGATAGCTCATGTAGGACTAACTAAACTTTACTAAAGTCTAAAATCACAACTTTCATAAATTAGCTATCAAAGTGATTATTTTCTAACACATATATTGTTGAGATAATGTCCAAATGAAGTTATCTAGAACATCGTTGAAGTTGTTTTGTGGTTATTGTAAGAGTTTTTTAATTTTAGCTTATGAGTTATTTGAGATCCAAAATTTTAGGATTTTGTTCCAAATTTGTTGGTTAGTATTCAAGCTATATAAGTGATGGAGTTTTCCTCTGTGTATCTGAGTTTTGTGAGCATAATCTCACCTTATGATGAGAAATTATGTTCCAATTTATGTCCGCAATTTTAATTTGGTATCAGAGCATCTTGTTTGAAGATCCGTAACGATTTGTTGAAGCTTGATGCAAGGTTGATTGTGACCTGCCGAGATAGAGATTTCGACTATGTTGAAGTCGTAATGTGAAGAGACAGTGTAGGGGATTATTGTTGTGCAACCAGATTGTGAGGCTCTTCTCTGGAGGGAGCATTGTTTGATGTGTTTGAATGACTGTCCCAGCAAGCAAAAGGAGGACAATTTTCTACCCTGTCAAGTGAAGTTTTTTTACTTGCAAAGGAAGAACCTGTGACTATTTGATTGTAGTCACAATCGTGTCAAGGAAGAACCTGCAATCAATGTTGAAGATCTACAGAATAAATCTCGCGAGTTCATTGTGGTTTTTTAGTCGATGTGTCAAGACACTCACAATCGTTGAAGATTGTTGTGTACTGTTGTGTGGGAAGTCATTGTTTCCCTAAAATTGTTTTCAAATCCCGAATTGCAAGCGATTTGCTTAAGACGACATTAATATTCGAGGTATTAACTATGTTTACCGAATTTCTTAATTCTGAAGTATGTCGAATCCTCTTGTTGATTCGTACTTGAATGAATCTACCAAGCTTGATGGTGAGAACTATGTTAATTGGAAATTTATGATGACGGTGCTTGAAGCATATAATCTGTGGACCACTGTCAAAAGAGATGAACCCAAACCCACTGTTGTCTCGATTCTAGACTCGGAATAACGAGAAATGAAGGTGAAGGTGTTGTTGCAGATGTCAGTGAAGGATAGCTTAATTCATCACATCCGAGATTGTAAGAATTCCAAAGATACGTGTGACGTTCTCAAAGGTTTGTATGAAACCTATAATGAAAACCGAATCTTATTCTTAAAGACTAACTTATGGTCTATTAAAATGGAAGCCAATGAAAGTATAAGCGTCTTCAGTTCTAAGTGATAAGTTGGGTGACATTGGTGAAGAAGTATCTAGTTCTCATTTAGTAGCCATCACATTAAAGGGTTTAGTACAATATTATAAAGTTTTTATTTCAGCACTTGCAACTAGGCCTTCATCCCTTACTTTTGGTGAGTTATAAAAAATGCTTCTTCAAGAGGAAGAAAGAATGAAAAATTATGATTTGGACTAACTGGCTCAGATTTGGCATTGATTGCAAGAGGTAAACGATCATATAGAGGTAAACCTTGGAATAAGAACAAAGGCAAGTTTCAAGCAAAGCAGAAAGTTATGGGACATCTTGATTCTTATTTTAAGCGAAATGTTGAATGTGAGTATTGAGACAAACTTGGGCATTTGGCTAAAGATTGTTAAAGAACAAATTATCATGAGTCCAATAAAAGATATAAAGGAATAACTGAAATTTTATGCATTAAGATACTTTAAAATGATGGATTTAAAAATCTTAAGTGGTTTATTTTTGAAGCTCTGTTGTCTACTAAAACTCATGATGAGAATGCATGGTTCATAGATTCTGGTGCATCAACCCATATGTCTTCTAATAAAGAATGGTATGATGAATATTATGAGAACATTTATGACACACACATTTATTTTGGAGATAATAGATCACATAAGTTCGGGGCTATGGAGTAATAAATGTGAACTTACCTAATGGACAATTGAAACAGATTCATAATTTGATGTATGTTCCTCACATAAAAAATAATTTAAGATATGTTTCTACTATCATTGTTAATGATTTAAAAGTAGAATTTGGAAAGTTAAGGTGTGTTGTAAAAGATGTCTAGGATCACTACAAGATTGTTGCCACAAGTACGAGAGTTGGTGGATTGTATAAGTTGGATGTGACTATAAATAGTCATGTTGCGTTGGCATCCACAATAATGCCAAGAAAAGAGTTATGGCATCACAGGTACGAGCACCTCAATTACAATGATTTGATGTTGTTGCAAAGAAAAACAATGGTTGATGGCCTCCTATTATGAAGAATGATCATTTTGAATGTGAATCATGTGCAATTGGTAAGTAGCATAGGGAGGCGTTTCCCATACATATAGAGAAAATACAAACTGAAATACTTGAATTAATTCATATTGATGTATGCGGACCTATGCAAACCAGATCACTTGGTGGTGCATCGTACTTTCTTATTTTTTTTGATTATAGATCTAGATATACTTGGTTCTATTTCATAAGGAGAAAAAGTGATGTATTTGAGTATTTTAAAGAATTCAAAACTATGCTTGAAAAAAGACACGCAAATGTATTAAAATTCTTAGATCGATGGTGAATATACATCAGGAGCATTTAGAAGTTATTATAAATTTAATGGGATCAAACAACAATTTAAAGTACCTCATACACCTCATCAAGATGGTGTCACTGAGAGAAGGAACAAAACACTCGTGTAGTGTGCTCGTAGTATGCTTCAAGGTAAAAACATTTCTAATGGTTTTTGGGAAGAATCCATTAATACTCATGTTTATTTAAAGAATCAAATTCCAACTAAGAAATTAGATTTTCAAACTCCTTTTGAAGTTTTTCATGGTTATAAACCTAATGTCAGTCACTTAAGTGTTTTTTAATCCACTTCCTTTGCAAATATTCCTAAGGATGAGACAACAAAACTTGATGCAAAATCAATCAAGTGTATTTTTATTGGGTATTGTACTAATCAGAAAGCATATAAATTATTTGATCTTCGTTCACATAAATTGTTTGCAAGTAGAGATGTGGTGTTTCATGAAAATGGACATAGAGGTGATCCAATTGATTATGTTGATGCTTGGCATATTTCTAATGATAATAATGATCATGTCAAGAAAGATGCAATGGTTAAACATGAAAAAGAATAGGTACATGTTGAAGAACAAAATGAAAACAGTATGGACACTTCAAGGCGTCATGATACATCAAGTGGAGAAGAGCCACCACAGAGAAAGAGAATAGATGAAAGTAGTGAAGGACCAAGGAGATCATAAGGACAAACTCAACCACCTATAAGGTTTAAATATTATGCATTCATGTCCTAGGTAATTAATTTTGTAGAATCTGTAAACTATGAACAAGATAAAGAACATGATGAGTGGAGAAATGCAGTGAATGAAGAATATGACTCTCTTATGAAAAAACTACACATGGGAATTAGTAGAACTTCCTGAAGAAAAAATGTCCCTATTGGAAGAAAATGGTTCTACAAATCTAAATTTAAAGAAAATGGTAGCATTGATAAATATAAGGAAAGATTAGTTGCAAAAGGATATTCACAAAAATAAGGAATAGATTATGATGATACTTTTGCACTAGTAGCTAAATTGAATACAATTAGAGTACTAATCACCTTAGCTACAAAACATAATTGGAAAATACATCAGTTAGATATCAAATGTGATTTTCTAAATGGTGATTTGAAGGAAGAGGTTTATTTGGTTCAACCTGAAGGTTTTGTAAAGCATGGATAGGAACATCTAGTCTTCAGGTTAAGGAAATTGTTATATGGCCTCAAACACGCACCAAGATCATGGTATGTAAAGATTCATTCATTATTTTATCATAAAGGATTTGTGAAAAGAAAGAGTGATCCTAACCTATATGTTAAGAAATATGGAGAAGSAAATGTTTCTTTAATATCTTTGTATGYRGATGATATCATTATTACAGGAAGTGMACAAAATTTAATTATAGAAATCAAATGTCAATTGTCTCAAGAATTTTAAATGAAAGATCTTGGAGAATTGCATTATTGTTTAGGGAAGTTTGGAGGGATCCTGGTAAGACAACGATTACAAAAAGAAAATACACAAGGAAAATTCTTAAAAAGTTTTATATGAGTGAGTGTAAAGAAATGTCAAATCCCTTAGAACAGAATGCAAAGTTATACAATGATGATGGAACTAAAGAGGAAGATGGTACATTGTATTGTCAGTTGGTGGGAATTTTGAACTACCTAACCACTACCGGACCAGAAATTTCATACTCTCAACATTCTTAGTCAGTTCATGTTTAATACTTCTGAAAGCCACTGGAAGGTTGCAAATAAATTACTTAGATACTTGAAAGGAACAATAAATTTTGGTATTATGTATACTGATGATTCTGATGTTGAATTGACATGTTTTTCTTACTCGGATTGGGCAGGAAATCCTGATGATAAAATATCTACCTCAGGGTATTCATTCCATATAGGATTGGGGGTTGTGTCATGGAGTAGTAAGAAATGGTCAATTGTTTCTTTATCAACAGCAGAAGTTGAGTATAAATCCTTGATCAGTGCTACCTGTGAATCATTTTGGTTGCGGAGAATTCTTGCACATGTTGAAGAGGAGAAAAATGGTCCAACGTGAATCAATTATGATAATCAAAGTGTTATCAAATTGCAACATAATCCAATATATCATGCAAGATCAAAACACATTGAGCTACAACACCACACTACTTCACCAGAAAAAAGATTTAATCAAAGGAAATTGATTTATTTTTTGTAATACAAATGATAATGTGACTGATATATTTACCAAGCCTCTTGGTAAACTCAATTTTGAAGTTTTTAGAAGCAAGTTAGGTGTTTTAGAAAATCTATTTCTGCGTTAAGGGGGAATGTTGAGATAATGTCAAAATGAAGTCATCTAGAACATTGTCAAAATAGGAAGTTGTTGCATGGTTGTTGTACAAATGTTAAATTTTAGATTATGAGTAGTTTGAGATCCATAATTTTAGGATTTTGTTCCAAGTTTTTTGGTGAGTATTCGAACTATATATGTAATGGAGTTTTGCTTTGTGTATCTAAGTTTTGTGAGAATAGTCTCACCTTGTGTTTATTAATTGTGCTCTAATTATCTCCGCAATTTTAATTTACCTGGTATCTCTAGATGATAATCTCGAGAATTAAGTTCCTAGAAACAAAATCTCGGATAGTCTGTACATAATCGCATAAGCTTGAACTGCAGCCTGCATGGTGTCAATGAAAATAAACATTAGCCATATAAAGAACGAATATCAAATATCTAAAACCAAAGTAGGACGAATTGCACATTTTCATGACAACCTCTTTCAACATGACATAGCTTCTGCTCCATGAGGCCTCCGGATATTATTGATTCCGAGCCAATGATTCCAAACAAACAATGCTTTATAGCATTAAATTCCAAAATATCCATCCAGACTAAATGTAATAATCAATCTAGACAAGACTAAATGTAACAATCAATCTAGTCACCAAAATAAAATAAAAAACATTAAGAATAATTTGAATCCGATAAGAAAATTCACAAAACGATGTGAAAATGAAGCAAGAAGTTTTATTTGATAGAGACATTTTTGAAACTAAAGACAAAACATTTTGAAACGTGACAACTTACAGTCAAACACATCTTAACTTTAACCAAAGTAAAAGTAAATTCAAGAATTGAGGGCAAAAAGCCTCACCCTCATACATCAGGCCTGCCCTTGTGATTTTGAATTGCTACAACCATATATGTGGTGCACTGAAAGATCAAATTGGAGACTTGCACCTCTACAAAGATGTTCTTAGCATGCTCAATATCGCGCTCGGTCCATAGTTTGAATACCTAAACCCGTGAATTGCATCTTTTTAGAAAGCAGGCTATGCCACACTCCATTGCAATTCCCATTACACATCACCTACATTGTATGTCAAGTTAATATCATTTTATTTTTCCCACTCCTTGACATGCACATAAAGTTTTAAATGTTAAAAATTTATAGTTAGAAAGAACATACACGTTCCCTCTTTTCAATGGTTCTTAAAAGTAACTAAATGTCAGGTATATTAAGGTATATTAAAAAACTTAAGCACACTTGGTAGAACTGTGAAATGTAAAACAATAATAGTGAAAAAGTAAATGTTAAAAGTTAAGTAACTTTGTTTAGATTTTCATTTGTAAAATTATGGTCTTTGACAATTAATAGGCCAATCATTTCTTAATTTTATTAAGTAAAAGTGAAAAAGTAAACAAATTAAGTAATCATAAATTTAACATTCATAAATGCAAAGAAATTAATATTTACAAACAAATCATTGATTCAAGCATCATTGATTTAATAACTAATATGCCAACATCTTTAATCCCTACCCATAAAATTAAGGTAGCTTTTTTAATCACAAAAGTGATTATATGTGAAAATTGAATAAAATACAATATTCTTTTAAAAAAATGTATCACATTCTTAAGAATGGGCATATTTGTTGATATGGATGCAGGTATGGTACTCAATATGAAAGGAGGCCTATTGAATGTTGGAAATGTGTTATTAGTCCCTGTCGTAGTCATAGAGGGACTATAGTGATCGATCAATCGTTGACCTGACATTAGCTTGTGTGTTGACCAACAATGTTTGCCTATTGTCTATTGTTGGAACAAGGGAAGTCAAAACATCGATTTTTATATAATAAAAAGTATCATGTTTGTCAAGATCTGATTGGACAAATGATTGGAGGTCTTATTTCCACCTTCGTTATTTCAATGTAAAATATGTTTGCATTTCCAAAGTATTTGGTAGTATATGGTCATTTTTGAATCATAAATTTTGTTATGCATTCATCGAACGTGGATTAATGCTACCATTAATTCGAATGTTTGGTTTAGCATTTTATGCTAGCTAAATTTATGACAATGTTTGATATGGTGGCATATTCAAAGTATGGCTTTGCAATACATTCTCTGGTGTTCGAACTATTGTTACAAAAACTATATGAATTTATTTGGGATACGCCAGAGACCTTCCACATTGAATTTTTTTCTTAAATGTTTACAGTGCATTTCTGACAGACTTAAATGTTTACCTAATAGGCTTGGTAGTGTTGAATGGTTACTTAACAGGCTTGTTATGAGACATTTTCTTCCGTTTTTAAAATTTGTATGATTCACGGGCATTGCTAGTTCACTGGTCCATGCTTTCTTTTTTCATGGCACTGATTTCTTATTTGCATGTTCTCGTTGTTGCTTCTTGCCTGCTCGTATTGTTGCAATTTGCACATTTGGGTTTCTGCAGTCGCGATTGGAAGAGCCTTTTTCTTGGGGGGGTGGTTGCTTTGTGTTCCTTTCTTTGTTATATGTTGTTTATTGTTGCTTGATTTGACTTTGTAGGGTTCTGGTCCTCCGCCTGCACTTGGGCCTTTTGGTGCTTTTTGGCTGGGTTCTTATTTGGTGTTTTTTCTTGTTTTCCCAGGGTTTGAAATGTTGGGATGTTGCATCTGCGGTTGGATCTCAGGTTACTTTTTTTTTCACTTTGGTTTCCATATAATACTATTAAGATAAAATAACAAACTAAAGAATTCCAGACGATGTAAATTGCATTTGTTATGCATTGAAATAGAGTTTGTCAGCCTGGAAATATATTTCATAGTTGTCGATGCGTTTTACATGGATTCTGTGTTACTATGGTTTCATAGTTATGAGAGTGCCTTTTGTTGTGTGGGATATATCATTGTTCTCTGCCTTTTACTTTCCTGTTGTAAACTGTGTTTGACTCTAATTTGTCGTGTTTATGTGGTCATTCTGAGCGACCATCATTCGGTTGTGTACTTAGGCAGTTTTATGGATGCAGCTTCATGAATAGGTTCTATTGAACTATGACAGGTCATGTTCGGTGTATACATTAGCTTTGACGAAATAGTTTTCTTTAAAATAAGGCCTCCTGGACAGAAGAGAATGCAATTTATGAAATTATAGGTTTCCTAGACAACATAGGTTAATGATAGCGGCTTCTGGGGCTGGCGGGCTGAAAATTGGGCTTATTAAGATAAAATAACAGAGTAAATAATTGCAAACGATGTAAATTACATCTGTTATTCTTTGAAGCAGAGTTTGTCGAGCTCAAAATATATTTCATAGCTCTCGATGCTTTTTCCATGGATTTTGTGTTACTACGGTTTCATAGTTGTGAAATTGACTTTTGTTGTGTGGGAGATATAACTCTTCTCTCCCTTTAACATTCCTGTTGTAAATTGCGTTTGAATCTACTTTCTCGTGCTTCTATGGTCATTCCAAGCGATTGTAGTTCAGTTGCATCTTATGACAGGTCATGTGTGGTCTACAAATTATATTTGCCGAATTAGTTTTCTTTAAAAAAAAACTACTCGACAGAAGAGAATGCAATTTATGAAGTTATAGGTTTCCTGAACAACATACGTTAATGATCGTGGGTTCTTGGGGTGGCGGGCTTAAAATTGAGCTTATGTTCTTCTGTGCCCTGCAAATAGCATGGAGAGTTCTATGATCATTTCGACCGACCATCATTCGGTTGCATACTTAGCCAGTGTTATGGACACGGCTTAGAGAATAGGTGGTATCAAACTATGGTGTATACATTAGCATTTCCGAATTAGTTTTATGGAAAGGAAGGGATCATGGACATAAGACATTGAAATTGATCAAATTATAGGTTTCCTGGACAACAAAAATTAAACATAGGAAATATGTAATTTTGTAAAGTTGATATATAAAGCATGCACGAAACTCTCATCCCATACTTAGCCAGTATTTGCATCGCGGGTTCTTGGGGTGGGCATTTGAAAATTGGGAATCAGAGAGTTCCCCGATATACAAATTGACCATTGGACTTATGGACTATTTGAATTTGAAGGCCGTCATGTCCAAAAAAATTAGCATTGTCGAAATAGTTTACTTTACGTATGTCATTTTACATAACTCGGTGGACAAAAAACACACAAAAAAAATAGTAAGCATTTTTTGGATTGCGGGTTCTCAGGCTGGCGGGCTCTAACTTTAGCCACTGTTGTTCTGTTTCCTACAAATAGCATGGATATTTTCACAATATACAAATAGACAATCGGACTTGTGGACTATTTGAATTTCAAGGGCTCATGTGAAAAAAAATAACATTCTCGAATTACTTTTCTTTACGTACGTTCTACATACACTCGTCGACAAAAACTGAAAAATAGTAGCAATTTCTGTTACATAGGGCTCCATCCCCGCTACATTCAACACTTCCCAATACACATTAAATATTCTTTCAAAAGTCAGAATCGACGAGACAGGTTCGAAAAGATGGGCTTTAATAACTGGAAAGCTCGAGGACATTTCCCATTAAAATAAATAGACAGGCTAATATTCAACCCTTTCTTGTTTTTTATTTTGAATAGGCAGGGAGAGATGAAGAATCAAACGCAACGTAGTTCCACGGTTATTATATACTCAATTAGCATTCTTGTTATGGATTTTGCCAATGAGTTGTCCATCATATATGACCTTCCTTCTAGGTTGTCAGATGTTTTTTCCCCTTTA
>SNQJ01S0002524.1:86341-98439 GCA_010110895.2 Picea sitchensis
TTGGGTTCTATAGCGTTCAGCCCGGGGAATAATACTTTGTCTGATTTAATTTATAGACTTGGCATCAGCCAATGCAAGTAGGATCATGCGGGTTTATAGATGGTGATGGTGAATATATTAAAGAATATATTGCAGCCCACATCCTTTGTAGAAACGTGCAAGTCTGTACTTCTGAAATAATTTAGTGCTACGTCATGCAATTGAATCTGCTACATTCAGGAGGCTCGATATATCATACCATTAATGAATTTCCATTCCTGATATTGTTACCGTTGTTTGTGCGGCTGCAAAACTACCGAGAACATGGAGGGGAATAGGGTTGCCGTCAGCCCTAGATCTTTCCCGTCTCTCGTCGACTATTACTATTGTTGGACAGATCCAAACGGATCTCTTCATCCCAATGGATCTCTTGAAACCTAAGTACCACTGTCTTCTGCAGCGATTGTGGTCTTGGTGTTTTCTTCCATTCAGGCATTAGTACCATTCGGAAGGATCCCCGCCATAATATATGGTGCTTTGAATTCCATCCTTTTCAATTGTCATCTAATCTTTGAGAATGAACAGATTAATGTTAGTACTTCTAAGATTCGAACCTCGAAACCCACATAACTGTTTTGTTCAGTAGAGTAGAGATGGGTTTTGCTTGTTCAAACCATGATCAGCGGCAGATCTACGGGATCGACCAACAGCACTGACTAGCTGCATCCACATAACCCGCAGACGAGACCGGACGAACCTAATCCAACTATTTTTTCTTGAAGACGGACCCTGAGAGCCTGATTCGGATTATTCGAGGTTCCCTGACGTCCACATGTTGTTTCGACACGAGCTGAGGTGTGAGTGTAGAAAATGACGAAGTTAGTTAAAGAATCGATGAGTTGAATGCAAATATTGCAACCCACAAAGATGAATTTGCCAAGGCGAAGTCTCTAAAAAGAGGACTTGGATAAGCATATTGGATTGTTGAAGCTTGAGCAAGATAACATGCAAGGAATTGGCCATAGAGATTGATAAATTGTCTTCTACCATGGAAACCTTAGTTGGAAAGAAGTATTTCAGAAATGGGAGGGGTAGGTATAATGAAGGTAAAAGATTTGATCATCACCATAATGGACATGATGCAGACATGTTGGATCCCATGGCAGAAGATAAAAGACAAACAAGAACAACAGAAGGAAGGAAAAGGTAAAGCTTTTGAACATGCTCATTCTGTTGTTACTCATTGCAACATTAGTATAAAGGAAGCTTTGTTCAAAACTTAATTTGCTTTTTTTAGAGTTGTCTAGTTGCTTGGCATTAGTGCTTCTTGCTACATGAATTTTCAGAATGACTTTTTTGATGAATTGAATAAAAATGTAGATGGTGCAATAAACTTTGTGGATGGTTCCAATTTCAAACCTACAGAAATTGGCACCATCAAGTTCAAATTGCTTGGATTATTGGATTTTATTTTTGATTATGTCTCCATCTTTCATCTTTCTAAGTTGCAAAGAAACTTGTTGTCTCTATCATTCAAGAAAAAATAAAAAGTTAGAGTTGACATTGTGATTTGTGTGGCCCCATGCATGTTCCATCTTCCTTTGATAATAAATATATAATGATTTTTTTTGATGACTACAACACCATGATGTGTTGGGTTTATTTGTTGAAACAAAAATCTCAAGCAATTGAAACATCATATTGACACTTTTTGTACATATAATGGATGAGAATACACTTCAGAGAATACACTTCAAATGAGTTTGAAAGATATATTCGACAACATGGGATCAATCATCAAAATACTTTTCCATACAATCCTCAACAAACTGCCTTGAATATCACACTCTTGAATATGGTATGTTTAATGTTATTTTTGAAAAATGTGAAGATGGTGTTTTGGGATGATGTAGTTCTATATGTGCAATGGGATGATGTAGTTTTGGGAACAAGAATCCTTAAGAAATATGGTATGGCCAAATTCCTTAGATGAGGCATGTCTTTGGTTCCACCTACTATGATTTAATTCTTAAGGAGCACATAAACAAACTAGTCATAAGGAGTAGAATATGCATCTTATTGGGGTAATCAAATACCACCAAGGCATATCTTGTTTATTACGAGGTAAACAAAAAGTTGATTCTTAGATGTTATTTTTCTTGAATCCACCGAGAATGAAAAAAATGTTGAGTGACTTGATCATCTAGATAGATTCACCCATGTAAAGAAATATGATAAGTTTGATGATGAGATTCCATATGTTGAAAGGGGGATCCCTATCTTGGATCAATCTCTAGTATCTCCTTTTGAAGTTCCATCTCTCCCTCAGTAAGAACATTCAAATAGTTCATTAGAATAAGGAATTCAATTGGATGATGTAATCGAGAGGATTGAAAGGCTTAACCTTGATGGGAATCCAACACTATGTAACACACCCCACTAGCTAGGCATGTTAGCTACAAGTCCCTTCTCTAGACTAATTCAATCCCTGCTCTTGTTTTTTCCAATAGGGGATGCATGAAAGGTTCTCATGCATTGATTAAGATTTAGTGTAAGCATATAAACAATGAAGCATACAACATGCACAATAATACACAACAAGCATGCTTATTCTATATATATAGATATATCGAATTCAACCATAATTAAATACACAACAGAATCCTTTATGCAAAGGTAATTAATACCATAACAAATAACACTTATATTTTATAGAAGAGAACCACTGATAGGATGCACACCAAGGACGTTCCACCCAACCATAGAAACTGATATTCCAAGTATCAACAACAATGTCACCACTGAGCCACGTATATGAATCCACAAGGACAGTTCGAGAGAGTTATTGGGCTTCCCAAACCAATCACCACTCAAGTTCTCACACACAACAATCCAAGTACGCATTCTTTTGGGTGGTGCATGATGGGTAGAAGAGTTATTGGGCTTCCCAAACCAATCACCACTCAAGTTCTCACACACAACAATCCAAGTACTCAACTCTCTTCTACCCATCATGCACCACCCAAAAGAATGCACCCCCACTCTTATATACCATGGAGTCCCTCAGGAATTCCTTCTGCTTCGAGGTATCCAATGTAGTTGGTCCAAAATCTCCATGGAGGGACTCTCATGACTCAGTTGTGAGACAAGTTGGACACGGGTCAAACATGCAACCCTCAAATCATGGGGTGATTACATGATCACTCTCTACAACCAATAATGTCATGGTTGCACTTCAGTAGTTCGTCTTCCTTTCCCGAGCAAACACACGCATGAGGAAAATGAGTGAGTGAAGAAAATGAAAGGAGTGAAGACTCCACGAGAGAGGGTGAACAATCAACAATTCGGGTGAATGGACGTGTGAGGTGACCAACAACAACACCACAATGGGGATGGAAATGAGAGTGAGATAAGGACCAAAATGAATGAGAGAATTAGCCAACAAGAAGAACCCATTCACCAGGGATGAGTTTTTGTAATTCGTGGGGACCAAGAACCTCTTGGACTTCCCCCAAGAAGATTATGTAACTGATTTTCCCCCCATTAAAAAAATGGGTAATTAAAACATGAAATAAACACTTAGCCCCTCAAGGCCCCTCTCTTGTGGAATCATAGCACCCTGTAAATCTAGTCCTTGTTTGTCTAGCATCGAGCCAGGTATTTATTATTAATAATGATCAAACATTACATTTCCTAGGCACACCGGCCTTTTAATAATTGTTTGGGCACTCTATCCTCTTAACAATGTAACAATACATTATTTAATATGGGGGCTCAAAACCGAGGGTGTTACACACCATCTCAATGGAGTGGCCTCGATTATAGACATGTCCAAAGTGGGTGATAAAAACACTTTAAAGTGTTAATCATGATGAGATTGGAAATATAGGAACCATAATCGCAACAAGACAAGATGATAGAGGTGATGTAGATGCATAATCTCAACAAGACAAGATGATAGAGGTGATATAGATGGGAACAAGATGTTCAACAAGACAAGATGATGGACGTGATGCAGATAATTAATATTTAGGTGATATAAATGAGATAGATGTTTCATATGGTTGTGAATTGAACTTATCTATAAACATTGAAAGAAATTATTTTGAATAATATTCTTCTCATGATGAGTGGAAAGAATCCATGCAGAAGGAGTATTATGCTCTCATCAAGATTGAGACATGGAGGTTGGTGAATCGCCAATTTAGAGCCAAACCAATTGGCTACATGTGGGTCTACAAGAAAAGGTACAAATCAGATGGCTCACTTGACAAACATATGGTGAGTCTTGCGGAGAAAGGATATGCACATACACGACTATGATGATACTTTTTCCCCGACAACAAAATGGGGTACCATTCATGCATTGTTAGCTTTGGAAGCACATAATAGGTGGAATATTCATCACATGGATGAGAAGATATCCTTCTTGAATGGATATTTGAAAGACAATTTTTACATGCCTCAACAAGAAAGATTTGTTGTGAAGGGTCAAGGACATGATGTACACAATCTTTAACTCAACATGTTTTGAAATCAAGTTCAAGCATTTTGATGTTGATGATGCAACTTGTTCTGACAAGAAATTTGTTGAAATTATTGTATATCTTGTAGGATAACTATATGATTGTTTGATAATAGGGAGCATTGAAGCATATATTGCATCCATAAAGAAATAATTGAAGAAGGGATTTGAGATAACATACATGTGATATCTTCACTACTAGTTAGGTATCGAAGTAATTCAAAATCCAAGGTATATATTCATCTCCCCCAAAAAATTCATTGGGGAGCTATTGAATCAATTTGGAATGGATGATCGTACTCCTCTCTCTACTCCATTCGAACAAAATATGAAGCTAAAATCAAAAGAAGAGAATGAATTTGAATATGCAACTAAATATAGACCACTTGTGGGAGTCTTATCTACCATATTACAATGTGAACAAAAGTAGTTGGGATACTTTATAGGTTCACTCAAAAACATTGTGAAGAACATTCGTGAGCTTCAAAATGAGTTCTAAGATACTTGAAGGGAAATCAATACTTTGCGCTCAAACACTCTAAGGTGGAGGACTTCAAACTAGTTGGACATATAGATTTATACTTTGATGGGGATAAAGAGAATAGAGTGTCTACTTTCTAAGGATACTTCATGAGTCTTGGATCAACAAGTGTCTCTTGGATATCATGAAAATTTCTAGTGGAGACACATAATATGTGGTTTTTTTGGAGAAAACTAAGGAGATTGTGTGGCTCATGAAGACACTAGAGGATTTGCAGGAGAAACATGTGAATGGTACTACACTTCTAATTAACAACACTTCTGCAATCTAGTTGGCCAAAAATCCTAGATTCCATGATTGAACAAAGAATATCAACATGAAATAGAATCTAATTTAACATCATGTAGATTTTAAGACCATTTAGCTTATACATTGTTCATCAAAGCCCTTGGAAGAGAAAATTTTGAAAAGTTTATAAAGATGCTTGGACTTACAAATGCCCTTTTAGATAAAAAGGGAGACTCGCTTAATATCTAATCATTGGGATTATAGTACATTGAAAATATTATTTTATGAGAAATATGAAGAATCATAAGTAAATAAGAAAATTTATTCAAACTTAGTGGAAAATGAAACCAAATGTCACAAACTCAAAGTAATAAAAATGATTTGACATACCTCAAATTTGGTGTTTAAATGTAGTGAGGATATTCTATCTCGACTCATATCTACAATTTCTTTGCTTATGGTGATTAAAAGTAAGAGTAACATATCCACTACAAGGATTAGAGGGCATGCATATCAGACCTTCATGATGAATGAAATGGAAACCTAAAAGCAGGAAATGGATGACTCATATGCATGCCATAGTATACCATGTTTAAGCACTTCATGTTTAAGCACTTCTTGCAATTATATAGAAATCCTTAAACCTACAAACAAGTGATGACCAAAATTATAATGGTTTGCAAACTATATCTTGACAGTGACAACTCGAACTTCACAGTAATTTTTATGCTTTGGCGTACCTCAAATTTGATCCTTGAATGTCGTTAGCACGTTGACTCTGTCATACTCTCATGGATCAACTGCAACTTTGCAGGTTCTTTCCGTAACGTGACTAAAAGAGGGAGTAACGTATCCACTACAAGGGAAAGTAGAGGGCTCGGGGATGGAATTTGATGGGCAAATTGCCCGTCACGGGGTGATTTGCCTGTCAAATACGTTAAAAAAATTCACAAACCGTCAAACATTTTTTTTTTTTTTTTAATTTGTCAAAACGGTCGTCTTATTTACATTTTTTATTTTTATTTTTAATTTGTCAAAACGGTCGTCTTATTTACGGAAACAGTCTGTTAGGATTTGAAATTTCAACCCTGGAGGGCATGCATATATTCCATAAGAATAGATCTTTCGGTGCTATAAAAAAAATAAAGATATTGTATTTTTATTCAATTTCAGATCTTTAGGATGAGCGAAATGGAAACCCAATATATTAGCTCACGCTCTTGAATGTCACAGTATATCATCTTTAAGCACTTCTTGCAATTATGTACAGAGGTATAATCCTACATACAAGCGATGATGAAAACTATAATTGTTCACCAACTCTATCGACCCAATGACAACTTAAAATTTGTTGTTAGGAAAATGCTTTGGCATAACTAAAAATTGATGCTTGAATGTCATGACGATCGTTCTTCTATCGTTCTCTCTCAGCTCAACTCTGCAAGTTTTGTTCTTATCCTCGCTAAAAGGAGTAACATATCCACTGCAATGGGGAATAGAGAACATGTATATCCGCCAAAACCGTGAGGATAGTATCCAATGCAATGAAATAGAAGGTTGTCAGTACCATCACATTCAAAACTCTCATAGCGTGGTATGAATCCACTTGAAACTAGTATTCAAAATTTTGATAGGGTTGATTGAAATAGAAGGGATTTAGTTAATCCTGGTTATTCCAGCATGACTATTCCCACTGTGAATGGTAGTGTCGAAATAATGACTGAAAAATTGCAATCTGACCAAATATTATTTAGCCAAAATTTCCTTTAGAAAAAGTCCAAATCTTATGATGTAGTCTAAACATGTTACCATTTGGACCTTCTCCATATTTTTTCAATTATCTTTGTCCAAAATCTAGTTAAAAATTTAAAAATTTAAAATTTAAAAAAATGGTTGCAATTGCACATAGATTGCATAATCCAAGTGTAATGTCAAATCCACTTATGTATTAAAAATGCAATTTTAACATTAGAAAATTGCAATTTGATCAAAAATTATATATCCAGATTTCAACTATGATTTCTCAAAAAAGTCTAAATTATATAACTCTTAGACTTTTTCAATTTTTAAAATGTAGTTTAAACATACTAAAATTTAGATTTATTCTCCCATCTTTTTCCAACCACTTTTGTCCAAAAAATTCTAATTAAAAATTTAGAAGAATTTATAAAATTGAAAATAACAATTGTTGACATTGCATAATCAGGCAGTAATAGGAGCCTTTGTAGGATGCTCAATCCTTCTATTCATTAAAAAAAAATGTAATATAAGCAATAAAAAATTGCATTTTACCAAAAAATATATAGTGAGATTCGAGTGGCAAAAAGTAGAAATTGTGTCATGTTTACAACTTTTCATTTTTTAAAAGCTTATTCGAACCATGCTATGATTTGGATCTTTTCCATCCATATATTTTGGATCATTTTTTCTCAAAACTAGTCTAAAAAATTAAAAGAATTATTGGAATTGTAGTTATTAATATTGCAGAATCTTAGTTTACTAGGTTTTTAAGGAAACTGAATCCATTTATGAATTCAAAATTGCAATTTCAGGAATCAAAATTTTTCATTTAACCAAATATTATATATTTGGTTAAATGAAAAGTTATATTTAACCAAATATGATGATGATTTCCAAAAATGTTGAAATCCTATAATGTTTAGACTTTTTCAATCTTTAGAAGCATAGTCTAAACATGCTAAGATTTGGACCTTTTATGGACATATTTTGGCAAACATTTTCCCCAAAATCTTGCTAAAAATTTAGAAGAATGTTTGAATTGCCCATAAAAATTGTTGACATTGCACAACCTGGCTTGAATAGGGGTTTTTGAGAATGATGAATCCATATATGCATTTCAAAATGCAATTTTAAAAATGAAAAATTGTAATTCGATCATTTTTTTATCATTGCATTTTGGTGATTATTTCTAGAAGAGGTACAAATCATATAAGGTTTAGACTTCTTCAATTTTAAAAGCATAGTTTAAATGTGCTATGATCATAAATCTTTTTTGGTCATATTTTTTCTACAAAATTCAGAAGAATTATTGGAATTACAAATAACAGTTATTGAGATTGCACAATCTATGCCCAACAAGGGTTTTTGAGTATAATTAATTACTTTGTTGGATTTTTTTTATGATTGCCAAAAGAAATTCAAATCATATAACATTTCGACTACTACCATAGATTTAGACCTTTTTTGGCCATATTTTTTCAACCATTTGTGTTCAAAATATGGCTAAAAATTTAGAATAATTCATGAAATCACAAATAACAATTATTAATATTGCACAATCTATGTGTAGTTGAGCATTTTGAGGACATTGAATCTATTTATGCATTCAAAAATGAAATCTTATGTAATGTACCTAGCCTCCAAGATGAGTCTCATCATTGGGAAAACGAATTGGCCTTCTAAATACGAATTTAAAGATTTTGCATACATATAAAATAAACCAAGGGGCAATAGGCCCATAATTTAACATGCCTAGAACAAAATATATTAATATGTGAATGCAATTATTCAAGAAAAACAACAATGCAAAACATTAATATAAAACATAAACATAACAGAATAATCATTTTAAAAACAACACTGAACTTATCTACTTATAAATATAACCAACTAGGTGCATACGAAGAATGAACCTCCAAGCCATAGGTTTTGTTGGTCATTTTCTCTCAATAGTATGCCACCCTAAAACTTAGGCTATGAGTCCACATGGAGATCTGTCCATCATTGTTGTATACTCTCCACATTCAACAACCCCAAACCTAGGTTGTACTCAAATAGTAGTTCTGATCCACCAACTCTCTTCCCCACAACTTGCAAAACCCAAGGAATGTACCCCCTTCACTACTCTCAGTCCATCGGGATGTACCATTCTTTTATCATGGATTCCATTACACTCGGTTGGCCAGGAAATATCTGAGTTGAGGACTCTAGGAACTCTAAGCTACTCTAGGAGTGTTCACAATAGCCTTAACAAGGATTTTGAATGATTTCCTAAATAGGTAAACAAACTATAGGGTTAGATCCCATTTTACAGGCACACATGCCACATTTTCAGCATAAGAATAACTCGATAATGGATTTCCTCGAGCACAACATGGTTGGTTCTCTTCCCATCAATCATCCCATCAATTAGATCCTCTCTTGCTTCCCAAAAACTGCATGTAAAACTAGATCCCTTTTACAATACAAATTTCCCTTCTTCTCCCTTGCTTTCTTCACTCTCTCTCTTCATAAAGATGAGTGTACTTAATCCCCATGTTCCTAAATGTTAGCATTAGAAGTCACTCCATACTGCTAAAAATGTGAGACCAGTACCCATCATAATATAAATGTATTAAATTGGTTTGAGTAGGTGGATCAAGAAGACTCTAAAAGAAAGGGATAGAGAAACAAAATGTCTGCAGAGACATTCCATTGGGCATGGAGTCATAATTCCCTACAGATCAAAGGAAATCAAACTTATATCAGACAAAAGGAATATATAATGATGAGTAGAAGCATAGTGAATATGAAAAAAGGAAGAGCATCCATTAAACAAAGACCATTTTTGCAACAGATAAATATTTTCTTAAACAATGAACATTGATTTAATGGTAAAGCTACAACAAATCCTTTGTTGTTCATGAATCCATCAATCAATGACAACTATGATCCTCAAAACCTATAATATATTCAAGCGAGATGATAACAAAGAAATGGAAAAACACATCAGACAATCTTATAATAGATCTCATGAATATTTAATGGTATAAAATGTCATAACAAAAAGGCCCTCAGGATTACAAATGAACAACTAAAACTGCTCCTCCAACTCTCTCCTCTCTTGGATCATGAATCCAACCCTTTCCTTCTCAAAATCCTTTTCATATATAAAGAATGATCTATATTTATCCTAAGGAGGTTGAGACCAAGGAGATACATACGATCCTCAACTATTTAGGAGTATTGTTACAAAATATTCCAACAAAAACCTAACAAATTCCTATTTTCGAGGATCTTTCCTATTGTGATAAATTCATTTTGAAACAGGTCATTTTGCTTGATATGGAGATGGAACACATGTACCTCTTGTCCAAATATCTTCTAGGAGACCTTTCAAACCATCCCTAACAACTAGAAACCTTCCCATAACTCAAATTTGTCAAAATTTTAGAGTTCACAATGCCTATGGAAACATGCACTGTGAACTTTCCTGTAGGTGATAATTTATTTTTTTCTAAAAGAATACTAAATGGGTCGGGATGATTTTTTGTCAACAAGTAAAACACACCATGGTTTCCCTCCACACCAAATTTCAAACCAACATAGATGGGAATTCAAAAGGTATGGGAAAAACCATCCTCTGTTGTGTGCTAATTATTGCAAACTGTCATAAATTACCAGTTTGCAGCGTCGACGTCGTGAACTTTCCTATAGAAGCTTGTTTGAGTTTAACAATTTTTTTAACATCTGAAAATTTATTCCAGGAGTCCAGACATGCTGCAAAACTTCATTATATTAATATATGACTTAGAGGAGAGCACCACAACTGATACTCACAGCTTACAACTCATAGCCATCACCCAAAAAATGTTGTAAAATGTATAAAATAGGTTGACAACATTAACAACATTTGAAAATTTAAGCCTGCTTTAACAAATTATGAACCACACATTGATAGGGGTAATAATTCACTCATTTAAGGATGAATTTGAAAATATGCAAAAGGTGAAAGTCTCAACAGTCCTAGAACAGAGGGTTCACAACACAGTTCACAACACCAACAAATATATCAGTAAAAGGATCTCCTCTCAACCTTCAAATAACATGATAACCCTTATGAAGTATCTAGTAGAATTGAGCTTGATGCTTATAATTGGGGATTTGAACACACATGTCTGCAAACTATTCAACCTCCAATACTCTCCTCTTCAGCCAGTTCGCAGGGCCTAGCTCAAACACAATTTGCACACTTGGAGGAATTTGTTAGAAACTTTTATGACATATGACGCAAAACGCGCCACCCAGGCATGTCCGCGCTCACCAGGACCTTCTTCTTCACTGGCCCGAAGAGCTAAAACGCTCTCCAAATCCCCTATCGGGACTTTTCTCTACCCACAGAACTATCCTTATGACTCCCCTGTGTTATATCGGGATAGTCGGACCTCGCGGGATCGCGAGTCCTGTAGTCATGAAAATCGGATATTACAAAACCCCAAACCCCGATGGAGTGTCCACGTCACACCTTCCTCGTTTCCTGTCGGGAATTTCCCTATCGGGAAATCGGCATATACGATGTCATGATTCACGGGCACAACGAATCTCCGAACCCCGAACCCCGATGCCACCTGTCCTCTGTCCACGGCAAAGACCTGGGGCCCACGCTCCCGTAATGATCGGGAAATCGCGTTTCGGGAATTCGCGATTCCTGATGCACAAGCTCACAGACCTCGTCGAACCCCGAACTCTGATATACGACGTCACCTGTCGTCACCTCAGGGTGGGGCTTAACACCCTGACACTTGTCTTCCACTCAGCTCTATCGGGAAATCGCGGATCACAATTTCAACATACGCAATGCTCTTGACTCCGAAAATCCCGAAATGTCAAACCCCGACTCCTCGGGATCTCTCGCCACGTGTCCCTTCGATAAACGACTGAGATCCTTTCAGGGAATCGCGGATCACGATTTCGTTCTACATGAGTTTCAGGACCACAGAAGCTCTGATATTCCGATGAGCCAAATCCCGATGACTCCTCCTCTGCTCGCTGGGGCTTAAACCCTGTGCAACTTCGCACAATCTAAAGGCTAGCGAGATTTCGTCA
>SNQJ01S0002524.1:118390-143003 GCA_010110895.2 Picea sitchensis
GAGAACGAGAGGCATGTGTGACACTTGGATGGTGGAGACTGTGAGAGAGTTGCCATTAAGAATTAATTAATTAATTAATGATTTAGGGTTAGGTTAGTCTCAAAAATTGTTATAAAAGAAGGGGAAAGGAAGGAAGAAGGGGGGAGAACGGTTAGCGTAACGTTACGCTACCGAATTGTGGCTTGACGGGTTACTTGTGAGGAGTTGGGTATATCTCAGCTATGATTGGAGTGGTAGCTCAGCCGTTGAGGCTTGCTGAGACGCTAGTTTATCTCTGGTGCTTGTGTGGCCCCTTTGCGGCTCGGGGCGCTAAGGGGGAAGAAGAGTACCCCTGGCGTTTGGCTGGGAGGTACCGGTGAGCTTTCTTTGGTCGACAAGCAGAAGCGGCACGGAGCGAGGGAAGCGGCACAGCACGAGGGACGTCTCTGAAGCGAGCGTGTGGCTAAGTTATGATTTTACTTCGGTAATTTAATGTCATTGATGTTGAATTTGTGGACTTGTTAAAACGCTTCATATTTGGCAAATTCTTGTTATTGGTGATATTACGATGAGATTGTTTGGCATTATATTTTGCAATTTTGTTCAGCCATGATATTGTAGAGTTGTTTATATTGTGATCATGTGTCCCTTAGGTTATGATGTCATGTGTTTTTGCATGTATATGAATTAGGTGATGTTGTTAATTTTCTTATTTGTTAAAAAGAAAACAAAAAAAAATTTCCTATTAAACTTCGCTATTCATAGACGTAACGAAGGGGCCGTTACACCACGAATGTCCTTTACTTCGGGACTTCAGAGCTTTGGGGTTTTTCTCCACTTTCACCACATTAAATTGTTCTACCTAAATCATCGAACCACCGAAGGGCTCAGGGATCTAACAAATTACACCCCCCTTTGACCAAGAATTGATGTCAACTCTAAAATTCGTGACTCTAGGAGTCCCTCACCTTTTTGCATCAACAACTAAATTTTACTGAAGTACCAAATTACCGAACCATCGAAAGACAAAATCTCATAGATCTAACAACTCCCATTAGATGACTATATCTACGCATGTCCTTCACTTTGGGAGTTCGTAACTTCAGGTTTTCCTTAATTCTTAGTATTTACGTATCAAATTAGTTGGGGTACTGAATCTCAAATAATTCAAATATCTATGGATGACCCTTATCCAACAATCTACGATCAATATTAATTCCAGGATTTGGAGCTTTGGAGCTCCATGCACCAAAAAATTTAACTATTCCAAACCACTGAATTCATAAAGTTCACAGAACTCAAGGTTTAACAAATGTGCTACACTAGTCTGATGAGATGCTTGTGGGGATTTCAAATCCTCACGATTAGATCTTGTCCATAAATTCTTATCAAGCGATTTCACACTCTTGGTTTCCCACTTGGAACTTTGAACGCGTTTTACCTCCTGAACTTCACCACTTGTTGAAGTGAATTTTAAAGATTTCTTGCACTACCATCCTAAACTATAGACTTAAAGGGTTGCATGTGCACCTCTTATTCCTTATCTTTGTATTTTTTCATTGTCTCTCGTGAGATTTCGTAATTCAGAATATCAAGGCCTCTACACATCCTCAATGGTTTCTGTATGCACGTTGCACTATTCACTCCTGAATTTGGACTTCCAAAAGTTTCGTCTGCGCACTCCTTATATTGGAACGGTGCACACTTTGCACTGTGACTCCTAGAAGAGAAAATTAGAAACTTTAAATAGGAATTTTAAACTTATTCTCATAAACAAACATCACTGAGACACATTTCTGCATCATCATAGTATCCTTTACTAAGAAATTTCAAGGAAAGCTTACAGTCTTCTCTCAGGGCTGAGAGATTTTCTCTTCTCTTTTTAAGCAAACCTATGTAAAATTGAAAATTTCATTTGATAGATTTCCTACTTAAGGGTTTGTGGTTATTATTATTTAAGCTTATGTTTTGATATTGTTGAATTTATTCCTATTCCTTAAATAGTAATATAATGAATTATTTCAATAGCATGCAATTACGTGATGTAAGTGGTAACCACGTTACCATATTTTCTTTTTTCTTGAAGAAATTGTAATTAAGAATGTTGGTAATTCTAGTTGAAATTCAGAATAGATTGAAACTATGCGAATTAAATACTTCATTGTTCTTCAAAATAGGTTGCCAGTCCTCAGACCTTAAATGGTCAATATCAATCAGATGATTCATGGACTTGAGTGTTGATTATGTGTCTTGGAGGTCCTAACATTGCAGGTAGGTTGGGTGGGTAGATATCATGGATTGCTTATGTTTTGAATTATTCTATTAGAAGCATTGACGTTGTATAATGAAACTTGCAGTGTAGGATGTAATTCAAAAATGAAATTGTAAAAATTGAAGTATGTTAGTGTTGAGTAACTTTTGTCCTTGGTATTATCTTTAAAAAAAAATATCCACTACTCTACTCACTTACATTTATGTGGTAACATAGGGGTTTCTACATATGGTATTAGAGCGGGTTCGACCCTACGACATTGGACTGCTACACCTTCCACTAGGTTAACTGAATGATTAAATTGTATGGCTAATTGAATTTTGAAATTATACATGTAGGTAATCATGGTTAGAGGACGTAGGGGGGGTTGACGATAAGGTGTCGGAGGAAGAGGTGTGATACCTCCAATAGTACCCACACCAAAGGGATCTAACCCCCATAAAGAAGAACCAACCATTGAGAACGAGCACTAGGGTGGTGTAGGAGATGTGGTGGGTATGATGAGATCATTTTAGAGGATGTCAGAGGCATTGATCAACCACCTGGATAAAGATGAGGGCAGAGCGTATGTTCCCAATGAGGGTTCACAACACGCCCAAGCTAGTAGTAGTAGTATACACAAAGAACTCAAGAAGGTAAATTTTCTTGAGTTATGGGGTGCCCCAGATGACCTAGTCGTTGGGGCATGGTTGGATAACTTGATGATGTGCTTCATCGTTCATGATTACACCTCCAACATGAAATTTTTCATGGCGTTATATCAGCTGAAGGGGAGTTTTATTGTATGGTGGAAGACGCTTTTAACTCAACTAAACATGGTCGTCGAAGATGTGTGATGGGAACTGTTTGAGGAATGGTTCTGGGAGAGGTACTTGTCTGAGGAATTCATTGAGCGCCAACTTAATTAGTTCAATGCCTTATGATAGAATGATCGTACGGTGCTAGAGTATGATGCCAGATTCATGGAGCTACTTTGGTATGCTCCACCTATGAACACAGAGAATTTAAAGGTCAACAAGTTTGTGTTTGGCATTAACTTCAATATTCGTATGATGGTGAGGATCTTAATTCCTCAGACATTGCATGATTCAATTCATAAGGCCCTCATAGATAAGAAAGAGATAAATGATGGGTTTCATGGCAAGACTCCTTCTAGACCGACTGGACAGATGACTTCAGGAGTGCAGCAGCATCACACACCAACTAGACAGACTCCTCAGTAGAGGACTCCTTAAATATGACCACAACAACAACAACAACATCGCCCGCAGCAACAACAATAGTTTAGGATTGTTCAGTAGAACAAAACCGAATCATAAACTATTAGGTTAGCAACTTCTACTTCGGGGACTAGTAGCATTGGACTAAATACTGGTGTTGTACATTTGGAGAGCCACATTATGAGAAAGACTGTCTGATTTAGAAGGCTAGAGAAGGTGGATCATGAATATCCTCTACAGTTGGATATTTAAGAAAGGCCTGCATGATACATGTAGCGGTGAACAACCGCCAGGCCGAGAATGATTCCATTGTGCTCAAGACGTTAGGTACAATCACTGACCAAACTTTTGGCATTTTTATAGATCCAAGTGCCACAAAGAGATTTATTTCTAGTGCAGTGCTAAAGGTAATTATGGTAAAGGAAGTCGAGTAGGACGAGTTTAGATATGTAGAAATGGCATCGTGTGCCAAACAGAAGGTTGGAGGAAAGGTTACAAGCTAAAGCATTGACTTGGGAGACTTTGTAATGAAGGTAGATCTTTATGTCATGATCTCATGATCTTATTACATAGTTATTGGAATGGATTGGTTAGAATCACATGATGTGATACTTAATTGTATGATGAAACGTTAAGTTTGATGGATGAATTGGGGAAAAGTAGAGTGATTGTAGGAAGAAATGAGAGAGTGTACTTAAGGTTTATTTATTCCCTACAAATGCATAAGAGTATGCGAACGTGATGCAAGTTATATGAAATATTAGTGCTAAATGAAAAGGGAGATTCAAAAGGAATAGAAAACCTTCCTAGAGTATAAGAGTTTATAGATGTATTTCCAGAATATTTACAAGGTTTATCGCCTGAAAGAGAGTTCGAGTTTACAATAGACTTGAAACTTGGAACTGAAACGATAACGACAATGCCTTACTAGATGTCAATGTCTAAGTTACAAGAGTTGAAGATGAAATTGAAAGAGTTATTGGATTTGGGATTGATACGTCCAAGCATATCACCGTGGCGTGCACCATTATTTTTTGTGTAAAGAAGGATGGATCGTGGAGGATTTGCATTGACTATTGTTAATTGAACAAAGCTACGATCAAGAACCAGTATCCGTTGACCATGATTGATGACTTATTTGATGATATGAAAGGAGCAACGTTGTTTTCGAAGATTGACTTGAGATCACGATATCCCCAATTAGGGATTAAAGAAGAATATATCCCTAAGACTGAATTTAATATGATATTCAGACACTATGAGTTTACATTTTTACCATTTAGATTGACAAACACCCAAGGGGTATTCATTTGTTTGATGAATGGGGTGTTTCGTGAATACTTGGATAAGTTTGTTCAAGTATTTATTGATGACATACTGATTTATTCTCGTATGAAGGAAGAGCATGATGAACACTTGATATTGGTCCTGCAGTGCCTAAGACAAAACAAGTTGTATGCGAAGCTATCAAAATGATCTTTTGAACAATCGAATATTCATTATTTGGTACATATCATATCTAGTGAAGGTATTATTGTGGATCTAGAAAAATTAGAGGCTATTATGGAATGGCCAACACTAAAAAATGTACAAAAAGTATGCAATTTTATGGGTTTAGCAGGATATTACCGACGATTTTTCGAAGGTTTTTCGAAGATAGCAAATCCGATCATGGAATTGCATAAGAATAAAAATACATTCTTGTGGAATGAGAAATGTGTGAAAGCATTTCAAAGGCTCAAAGAGTTGTTGACGACAACGTCGATATTGAAACTCTCCGACATGGACAAATAATTATTAGTAAGCACAAACGCATCCAATGAAGGTTTAGGAATATTTTTGATGCAAGACGGTTGAGTGGTCACTTACATTTTAAGGAAATTAAGAAATCATGAAGAGAACTACGCAATACATGACTTGGAATTTTTGTAAATTGCATATTCCATGATAGTTTGGAGACATTATATGATTGGATGACAATTCAAATTAAAAATTGATCATTATGGATTGAAGCATATATTTAAGCAGGGCGACTTGAATGCGCGATAGAGGCATTGGTCAAAATTACTTAGCGAATACAAATTTGATATTACTTACATTAAAAGAACGGTGAACACAGTGGAAGATACGTTGAGTCGGAGACCACGCATATTCTCGGTAATACCTCTTAAGACAAATATTTGAGAAAATAATCTAGCCATACAGATATACAATGACTGGCATAAGGAATTTAAGAGAAATCTCAGACAATATAGCATGATGATACAAAGGTACGAAGGTTATACTTTAGAAGATGATGGATTGTTGATATTTAATGGAAGAATTTATGTACCACCCAATGAAAAATTAAGAAGTTTGAGCTTGAGTGAATCTCATCGAGCATTGTACATGGCTCATCTGGGAGTCATGAAGATGACGGAAGACCTTAAGACTTTGTTCTTCTGGAAGGGAATGAAATCAGACATAGTTGGTTATGTGGTGAGATGTGTAGAATGTTAGCAAGTGAAGGTTGAACATATACATCCAACAAGATTGTTACAAACACACATTATTCCTAGATCGAAATGGGGAGTCATTTCGATGGACTTTATTGTTGGACTGCCACTCATGGTAAGGAGGCATGATTCAATTTTTGTGGTAGTGGACACTCTGACGAAGAGTCCACACTTTATTCCAGTGTGTATGAAGTATCAAACACCAAATATAGCCAAATATTTTGTTAACAGGTTTGTGAGGTTACATGGAGTACCAAGAAGGATCATATCCGATCGGGGATCGATGTTTACAAGACGGTTTTGGACTAGTTTCCAAGAGGCTTTGGGAATAGAACTAAACTTTAGCACAACTTATCACCCATAGACATACAGGAAAACATAAAGAACAAACTAGATTTTGGAGGATATGTTGCATATGTATGTAATGGACCAACATAAACATTGGTATGAATTCTTTCCACTAGTATATTTTTCATACAAAAAATACTATGAGAGTACGATTAACATGGCACCGTTTGAGTTTCTTTATGGGAAACCATGTCAGATGTTATTGATTTGGGATCGACTTGGGGATAGGGTCCTCATACGACCAAAGGTAATTCAAGAAATGTAATAATGGATGCAATTGATAAGACAAAGGATTAAAGAAGTGCAGGATTGGAAAAAGAGCTATGTTGATGCACACCGCATTGACCACAGTTATGAAGTTGGTGACCAAGTTTTATTGTGAGTAAAACTGCACAAGTGTTTGATCAATTTTGGAAGGGGTTTTAAACTCTCTCCTAGGTTTGTGGGACCTTTCTAAGTTATGGAAAAGAAAGGACCCATGGCTTATTGACTAGCCTTACATAATTATTTGAGGCATATGCATTATGTATTTCATGTATCTATTTTGAGACATTACATTAGTGATCCTTCACATGTTATTGACATGAGTTATTTTCATGTGTTGGATGAGGGTGCTATCATGGGAGAGTCAATCCCCATTTTGGACCATCGCATTCTACAACTACAACATCAAATAGTTGATCAAGTCAAGGTCCAGTGGAAAAACTATAGTCCACACTCAACTACCTGGGAGGACACATGCGAGATGCGTCAACAGTTTCCTTGCTTGTTTGATAGACTAGACAAATAGATCTATGTCAAAAACCTTTAATTACTTTCTTTTATATACTGTAAAAACTTCGGGATGAAGTTGAAAACAAGACGGGGTGTATGCAACATCTCACTCTACTAAGCATGATTTTATTGACTTATTCTTTGAGGACACTTTTGTACAAGTGATCTCGTTATGGTATATTATGATTTTGTTCCGCTTATGGGTTATATATATGATGATGATGATGTGGTGTGAATTATTATTATTTTTATGTATATATATTGGCATATGTTATTGATGAATTTTCCTAAGTGTGCAGGAAACATGGAAGGTTATGGATGTTGATGGAATCGATTGAATCCCTTGGGCTCTGGATTGAGTCAGGGAGTGGATTATATTTATTTGAGTATTTCATTTTACACAGATGTGATGTATGATTTGAGTATGATTTATGTATATGGATTATTGACATTTTTTTTTCAAGTGGATGCAAGCTTGATGATGCTTGCTAATCCGACTCACATAAGGAGTAAATGGGTCATGCACATAAACCAAACATTGAGGGAGAGGTGTGGCAACATCCCTCTCACAACCTACTAGCACTCCAACCATGGCCAAAACTGTAGGTTAACGATTACCATGTTTGGGTGGTTGACGATGTCGTGAGGGAAGACTAAGACAAACGCTCATGAATATATCTAAAGGGCATGAAATAAGGTATATTCCTTCTTCCTTAGAATCCCTTAGTCTGTCAAAAGGTCGACTGAATCGATTTTTGACTCCAACGGGTCGGACAAACTTATAAAACAAGTCAAATGCAAGTGGCACATTTGGAGCATGATGGTGCATCCTTAAGGGAATGCCACGTAGTTGAAACTTGAGTTAATAAACCTAGGTGTCCTAGAGAATATTGGGACGATTAGACCTTGTTAGAATAAAATAATTAATGAAACAATAAATTATTGATGATAAATTCTAAAAAAATTCTAACACTAAATCTAAGTCTAAACTTAAATAAAGGACAAAATGAATTATGACATAAGTTAAAAGATTGGAGAATAATAAAACTGTAGGAAAAAGGGGATTAATATCTAAGGGTTGGATAAAATACACTTGTGTGCATGAGATTAATATAATGGATTTTTAAAATAGAAGAAATAATAATATGAGATAAGAGGAATACCCATGGGATAGTATCTAGAGTCAAACTACATTAATTCTAACTAGAAGAAGACTCCTAATCCAATTCTAAATAATATCTAGTTAGTAGACACCCATTAATTAATGGATTGGGGAACTAATAAACAACTAAGAGGAAAAATAGGAACACATTGGGGAATGTGAGGAAAAATGGCTCTTAAATAAAAATAAAAAGAGAAAGAACTTGTGCAGCCAAGGGAGAGTGTGATACATGTAGTGGGTGAATAGTCCTTTAATTAAATTATTAAAAATTTAATTATTGTGCATGAGGAAAGGTGTGGATGAGGAAATATGTTATAAAAAAAATGTTGTAGAAGGGAAAAGGATCAAACTTTTGGGAATATTGCTATGCTATCGAATTTTTTATTGACTGTGTTTTACTTGGGACAGTTGGGACTCTAAGCTTGTGAAAAGAGTGGAAGATCTTCCTTGCGAGGAAAGCTCGAAAGCTATTGTGTTCTAGTTTTTTTTCTTGGCCCCTTTGCGAATCAGGGGGATAAGGGGGAAGAAGAGTACCCCTATCATTGTTTGGGAGGTATCAATGAAGTCTCTGTGATTAACAAGTGAAAGTAAGAAGAAAAAGTTGTTGAAGGACACTTCCAACTTTCATCTTCATTGGTCTCGGTATTTTTATATTCCAAATTTAATTTGTACTTCAAGTATATTAGTTTGTTAGATTGATATTGCCACTAGATAATAACAAGAAGGATTGAATACCAATTTGTTAAAATTGATGCCCAATGAATAATGTCTACGATGTTTATAATTTCCATTTTTTTTTTTAAATCCCATAACATGATATAGGCCTTCATGGGAAATCCGAAAGTAGAAGGATGACCTGGAGGAACCCTAGCGCACCGAAGATCCTGCCGTGCTGAACAACCAGGCCCTGTTTCTGTATGCTGCGTGCTCTAACGTCAGAGCACTGCCACCCGCCTTGCAGCTCTGCAGTTCTGCGCCTCACGAGTTTCTGTTCTATTCACAATGAGCACGGGAGAGGGGGGGAAACCCCCCTCGTACAGCGACATGGCCGCAAGCAACATTACTGGCACCCGTGCTAAGAGGCCCAGCTTCGAGCCACCGGTGCATATGAGAGAGCAACTATTTACCCAGGAAAAAAGTCTTGGCAAAGAAATGGAACACGAACCCAGCACATCCCATCCGCAAGCTTCCAAAAACTGGCTGCCAGGTAAGTGTATTCCACAATTGGAGAAACCTCCTCTTTATCATATAAAATCGACAAGGGTGGGGGAACACACCCAGTTCATGATGGACCACACACTAATAGGTAAATTTCTGGGACTATGGCCTACCGAGAAAGACCTCACTCGCTGGATAAAGGACTGGTGGAACCGTAAAGGGGATTATGAGGTACAACTTAGCTCTAAGGGCTTTTTCACAATTATCCTATATAACCTAGAAGATAAGGACAAAATATTCGACAACGGACCATACTTCTATAATTCAGCAGGCCTATTTCTAAGGTTCTGGACTGACAGATTCAGCCCAGAGAAAGAGGACTTCTCAAGAGCCCTGGTCTGGATACGGCTGTACTCCCTGCCCCAGGAATTTTGGCTGGAAGAAATACTAATGGGTATAGGAAATACGGTGGGACAATATGTCAAAGCCTCAGAAGCCACGAAGATAAGGAAATACACCTCATATGCCTGTATATGTATCTACATGGACATCTCGAAATCCCTACTGGGATCCATCACACTGGAATACCAGGATGAGGACTGGAACCAGACAATTGATTATGAACACATACCCTTCCGATGCAGAAAGTGCCACGAGAACGACCACTTGTTCAGGGATTGCCGCTTGAATGCCTCAGCCCCTAAACTAGCTGAAGCCAAGCAGAAGGACGACTTTACCAATGTCACAGGAAGGTGAAAGAACACGCAAAAAAAATAGAACTAGAGCTCAGCCCCAAAGGCCCCTTCCAAGAATTCCTTTGAGGCTCTCAATCAGGTACAGAAAGAAGTGGAATAACAGAACCCCCTCCAAGCATCAGTGCAAGCGAAAGGTAAAAGCCCTGAAATACCACGCACAACTCATCCAAAGGCAACCACTCAGTCAACACAATCCGGTAGAGATGAAGACACCATTATGCTTATTGATGAAACGGACCTAGCCGAAATAGACCTAGAAAAACTGGAGGAAGCCCTCAACCAAAGGGATCTGCAACATATTCCAGTAGAACAGCTCAGGAAAGTGCACAAAGTGTTTATCGAATCTACGGAAGGATCCACAACTAGGTTGGGTATCTCATCAGATCCCAATCCCGAGCCCAAAAAATCCACCAAAGAAGGCAAGAGGCGAGGACGCAAACCAGCCCAACAACTCATTCGGGAGGCAGGGCACTTAATGATCAACTCAGGCCAGATACATAGGCTATCAGAGGGATATCTCCACCCCCCCCTACCATCCTCATGATGAAGACTATATCTTGGAACATTAGAGGTATGAATGGAAGATCCAAGCAGCGAATCCTCCGAGAATGTATTAAGACAGAGAATCCAGATATCTTACTACTACAGGAGACCAAGTGCGCAGGACGCGAGGCGGAAAGCATTTTCAGGAGCAGCTGGAGAGATGGGGAATTCCTCTTTCAGGACTCCGTAGGCGCGACTGGAGGACTGGCTATCCTCTGGAACCCGCAAACGGTCACTCTGACTCACCCCTTCTCCACAAAAGACACCCTAACAACTTACTTCAGAGTTACAGCCTCTTCCAAGGAAGGGGCCATCACAAATGTCTATGGCCCGCAATCCCTCCAAGACAAGGAGAGCTTTATACAAACCCTCCACTATGTTCAAACCCTCATACACACGCCGCACTGGATCATTGGAGGCGACTTCAATATGATCCTAACCCTGGAGAAGAAAACTGGAGGAATTAAACGGCTGGAACAAGACAGTGGTAAGTTCAAAACCCTATTAGAGCAATTAAATTTGGTCGACATGGAAACCCGGAATGGAATTTTTACCTGGTCCAATAGAAGAATAGGGAACCAGCATGTGGCCTGTAGGCTGGATCGCTTTCTAGTGACAAAAGCACTCATTGAAAGCGACCAGGCAATGGAAGGAAATATCATACCTAAATCAGGGTCGGACCACTGGCCCATAGTCTTTTGTCTCGACCCGGGATTCCCCACCAGGCCCAAGCCCTTCCGTTTTGAATTTTTTTGGCTTACTCACCTAGACTTCAACCAGCTGGCACACACTTGGTGGGCCCAGGCAGAAATTGATCATGGCACTCATATGTATAAGTTCCAACAGCGCCTCAAGAAATTCAAACTACACTTAAAGGAGTGGAACAAGTCCACCTTTGGAAACATCCTTCTCAGGAAGAGGGAAATTGAGAGCCAACTTGAAGAACTTCAACGAACATTCATAACAGGGAGCCGAACTCAGAACTTGGCAAAGGAAGAGGAAGGACTCATGACGGATCTAGAAGTGTGCAGAGAACAAGAAGAAATCCTCTGGAGGCAAAACTCTAGAGTACAGTGGCCTAAAGAAGGGGAGCGCAATACAAAATTATTCCATAGGGCGATGACGCATCGCAGATACATCAATCGCATCACCCAGTTGGAGGATGGGTATGGAACCCCAATAAGAGATCATGATCAAATAGCGGAAGCACTCACCTCCTTCTACCAAGATCTCCTCACAGAGACCAATACAAACAGGGAATAAGCCATCCAAAAAGTCACTCGGAACATACCCAAGTTGATCAACCCTGAGAAAAATACAGCATTGGCAAGGCCTATTACTCAGTCTGAAGTGGATTCAGTAGCAAAGGACATGCCTATGGGTAAGGCACCAAGCCCTGATGGATTCACAACGGATTTCTTCCACTATTGCTGGGACATGATCAAGGAGGATGTCTAGAGGGCAGTCGAAGAATCCAGAACATCCGGTCAAGTTCTCTCTTCTTTGAACGCGACCTTCATCACTCTCATCCCCAAGGAGGAATGTGCCACTAATCCGAAGCAGTTCAGACCAATATCCCTATGCAATGTCATTTATAAAATAATCACAAAGGTTATTGCCAATCGCCTCAAGACGATCCTGCCGACCATCATCTCTAATGAGCAATCTGGCTATGTGGAGGGCAGACAAATCATGGACAACGTCATACTGTCCAATGAGGTCATCCACTCCTTAAAAACAAACAAAATACCAGGTATGCTTATCAAACTTGACCTCTCGAAATCTTTTGACAGACTAAGTTGGCAATATATGCGGTCGGTTCTGGAATCCTTTGGCTTTTCCAACCACTGGGTCGATTGGATTCTCAAGCTCACCTCTTCTTCCTTCTTTTCAATCCTTGTTAATGGCACTCCCTCCCAACCTTTTCGCTCCACTAGGGTAATCAGGAAAGGAGATCCCCTTTCTCTTTTCCTCTTTGTTATCATGGCGAAGGGCTTAGGACGCTATCTCAAAGCGATGGTTTTGGAAGGCTCACTCGCTGGACTGCCACTCCACAACCTACACCCAGCACCTTCACACAGCCAATTTGTTGATGATACACTCCTCATGAATACCCCCACGGTCAGAGAAGCCACTAAGCTCAATTCAATCCTCTCTGACTTTTCGGACGCCTCTGGCATGATGCTTAACCTGGATAAATCCAAACTCTATTTCTTTAACACACTAGCCTCTATTCAGGCTCACCTCTCTGGACTACTTGGCATTGCCAGAAGCTCCCTCCCTTCCACTTACATAGGCATTCCCTTAACCGGAGAGTCTGCGAAATCTATCTCCCGGGATAGATTTTTATTATCCATTTCCAACACGCTGAACAATTGGACTTTCAGACCTCTGAATATTGCCGCCAGACTGGTCCTGCTCAAGTCAGTTCTCCAAGCTCTGCCCACTTATCTTTTTACAGCACTGGCCGCACCCACCTCGGTCATCAAGGCTATCAGGAGCCTTCAACGTAATTTCTTATGGAAGGGAAACCAGAACAACAGGAAATGGGCTCTAGTTGGATGGGATAAACTTTGCAAGCCCAAAAAGCAAGGAGGGTTGGGAATCCGAGACCCGGGGAAGATGAACCAAGTCATGGGAGCCAAGATGTGGTGGGGCTCTAGTTGGATGGCACAAACTCTGTAAACCCAAGAAGTTCGGAGGGCTGGGAATCCGAGACCCAGGGAAGATGAACCAAGTCATGGGAGCTAAGATGTGGTGGAGGTGGTCGCAACCGGAAGAACTATGGGCTTAACATGTGGAAGCAAAAGTATGCCCAACGCCAATCTAACCAATTAATAAGATTTAATGAACAAATGCAAGGCTCCAACATTTGGAATACAACAAGCAACGCCGATACAAAGAAAGACGCCTCGAGATAAGAAATGGGGAAAGTGAACTTTTTTGGTAGGATTCATGGCAACAACTAACCCTTCTTGATGATATGGAGAGCCTTAACACAATCAAGCCTCGCTACAACAAAGCTTTTTCAAAAATGTTAAGGATTTTTTGATCCCAACTCAAGAAAGGCAACCCTAGAGAAAATGGAAAACCAGTAGAACAGAGCTACAGATTATGGAGGAGATCGACCTTCTACTGTGGCAGGAATGCATGCAATACCGAAAAATTCCAAGAAAAGAAGGACTAGATGTTCTCAGATGGGGCCACTACACATCTGGCATTTTCTCGGTCAAAGAAGATTACAATTTACAAGGAAATCCTCCAAGCCAGATCCCCGAAACAATCTGGAACAGAGTCTGGCAACTCTTTTTATGGCCCAAGGTATCCTTTTTCCTATGGCTCACATCTCAAAATCGGTGATCCCCTACTTGGGATAACCTTCGCAAGAGAGGTTTACAGTTCTCAGATTTCTATTGCTATTTCAGCTGAGAATTCCTGCCATGCGATGTTCACAGAGGCATTGAGGTAGCATACGGGACACCTTAGTAAACTGGGAAACAACCTCCTTTGACAATCCAATTCTCCAGCGCATATGGCAGTTACTCCCGGGCTTTACGTTATGGTCTATCTGGAAAGAAAGGAACAATAGAACTTTCAACTCCAGATAGTCCCCCCTACCACTACTTGGGAAAGGGTCAAACGACTCATTCGAGAAACTATTCACAGCCAACCCTGGTTACACGAAGACACGCAATGCAAGTCCGAGGAAAATATCGCCTGAAGGTCGAACCTCAGATTCTACGCCATACCACAAGGGAGGCCTAAAACGGAAAGACACAACAACTCTTTAATGCATTGGACCCCACCCCCACTTGATGTTTTCAAGCTCAACTTCGATGGGGCCTCTGTGGGAAACTCCTCGACCACCGGCTTCGGAGCCGTCCTTCGGAACCACACATGAGAGATTATTCTTATGATCGCTAGTTCTCTGGGTGAAAATACAAACAACGTGGCAGAACTCACAAGCCTAGTGAGAGGCCTCCAAACAACTGTCCAATATCAGTATCATCGGCTGGTCATTAAAGGAGACTCCCAAGTAATAATCTAGCTCATCTCCAAAATCCTCCATGGCAAGTCCCCTTGGCAGATTTCCCCTAGCTCGAGACTCTCTGGTCTTTTGGAGGATTTCGGCGATCTTATCAACTCCAATCTCACCATAAACCCTTCTCATGTTAAACGAGAAGCCAACAAGGTTGTGGATCACCTGGAAAATACAGGGATTGATTCCAAGGTTGAACTCATACATTGGCAGGCCCACATTTATGAAGAAATAGACCTCTCCAGGCATTGTAGAGATCTTGCTTACAGAGACTTCCCAAATTTGGATAGTGAGGGACACGTAGCTCATGGGCTGCGGACTTGCACTCGCCCAGATAATGCCGACAGCTCCACCCACGAGCCCCAGACATTAACCATGGGGACTCCGCCATAGTTGCAGCCATGTGACGAGGGACCTTCAAGGTGAGTACTTACAACCTCAGTGTTCCCGGAATGGCAAGGGTTAAAGGTAGGAGGATGACCTCGGCTCTTGATTATTTGGTTTTCATTTTGCCCGGATAGAGTGGGACTGCACCCACCTCGGCTTCGCATTTTGCTTGGACGCTCTGGTGTGGTCCAGTTCTCATCGTGTCTAGTATTCATAGTGACGCTATGGTGCGGCTTTGCATATTGCATATTCCCCGGTTTCTCTAGTGCGGTCCAGCATTTTCGCCATTTCTTTTCGACCGTGAAGGAAAGACAGCCGCCAGTTCGCGGCTCTCGCCGTGACCTTCACCCTCGCAATTGCATTTTCTCGCTCGGGTTCATAGGCTCACCGTGATTTTCCTGTTCTTCATCATGGCCCTAAGAGAGGTAGACCGCCATGGTGCGCTGCCTCGAGGCTCATATGCAAATGCAATGAAGGGAGCAGCTTTGGAACGTTGCCTTGCCTCGGATATCCATTTGTAAAGAAAGCTAGGCGAGATCGGCGCCACTTGCCACCATAGCTGAGCGTAGAGTTGGATGCAGCCAAGAAGTCAAAGAGAATGCGATGGGTGCCCTGCAGAAAGTTGGTAATGAGGAGGAGTTTCCCCCCTGCATTGTGGTGGAAGACCCGTTTATGGAGGACATGTCGACTGCAGAGGAGACCCGAAAGTATGCAATCCATCCGTGGCATGTACCCACTTCGGATATCAAGCAGACCATACCCCCAAATGTATTGTGGAGGAAATACCTGCCTCGGTGATGACACTTGCAACCTACATGGCACAGAACGGCGTGCCTGCTGGGTGTTGGAGGCCGGGAGCGGAGTAGAGGTGTTCGCTGCTTCGGGTGCATGCATGGTTCACTTCATCCCTAAGAGCACATGGTTTCTAATGTTCACCTTCTCGGGGCATCTCGTCGTGACCTGGAGAATAGGGCCCTCCTCATGGGCCATCGCATGGACATGCTCCTCGATGCTTTTTCCAACGCGCCAACCAAGCGAAAATGCCCCCTCTGCAAGCAATCTCTCTCTCCACTCCGAAGGGACCACGCCATGTGCTAGAGAGGATGAGAAAGGTCACCGCAACCTAGGTTTTATATGCTCTTCTGCTCCTAGTTTTATCTCACTTTGGTTCCTAGTTTCATTATATTACTGCTTTTATGTGTATTTAGACCATTTGACATATGTCCTAGTTTCCTCCGTGTAGGATGATGCCACTGCTATTATTTTTTTCATGCTATTGCTACTCACCCTTTATATATGTTGGTTTCCTATAATCGGCAGCATTTTGGGTGATTCCAGATCTACTCTTTTGTATACTCTGTAAAAGTTTTGTCTATCTAATATAGCAGGTTCCACTTTTTTATTTAAAAAAAAAAATAATTTCCATTTTTTCCTGCAAATTCGGGAATTTTCCAAACTCTAAATTTGAGTGGCTTGATCCTCTTTGTAAAAATTCGAAATTTATATTATGTGTATGTATATGTTTTGAAATGGGTATTTTCATCCATAGTTGAAGTTCGTGTGATCAAAGTTTTTAGTTGAGATTATTTAAATAAATTAACAATGTTTTGTTCGCTAGTAAAATATGGAATTAAGTCTGAATTTGTATTTGTGAGTTCTATGTTGAAATTCGTTTTGAATCCTAAATTAACCCATATTGTGGGTTCTCTGTTGAATTATACTCTAGAATCAAATTTTGTATCATGAAATTCTATGCTGAAATTTTTGTCATTTCATTTCAACTGCCTCAGACAATTTCCTCGGGCTGAAATTTTGTCAATCAATTTTATCGTGTATTATCTGTTGAATTAATTGATAAATATGAAGTTACTAGTAGCATGAAGTCTCTACATTTTTCTCTTAAAACCCAAAAATTTTTGGAATCGTGGAATGCTTGTTTGAAGGTTTTTGGGAGTTTTGTCTTGCTTTTAAACCTGGGCGTTAGCCACTTCTTCCTTAACAAGTTATGCACGTGACCATGCGCTGGAACTTAGCATTGAACCTAAAGGTGCTATTTGTAGCTTCGATACTCCAACACTCTGGAGGTTTCTTGAACTTCAACACTCCTTTCCACCCAAAGTGATTACCGACTGAATTCGGTCATAAGCGAGGTTGATAAATAGATGTAGGTTCTACCTTATCCTTCCACTTTCCTTTGTCAATGATTATGAACTTAGTCAGATGGCTATAGGGGATTCTCCTCACAAAAGAAGCTATGGTGTAGATTCTTATACAGAACTTTAGGCTTTGAAATCTATTGTGACTTCAACACACCTTACCCCTGAACTAGTGAAGCTCGAAACCCTTATATCTGACTGTCCTTGTTTAAGCATCACACAAGCTTAGGATTTGCCTGACTGGGACTGATTTACTTTAACCTTTGAGATCTACTAATTCTTTTCTCTCATTGGAGTACCGAATCCAACAAAATTTTGAGGATGAATTTCTCAGATCTAACGATCCCTCATTAGATCACTAGATCCATGAATATCCTTTACTCCACGACTTTGGAACTTCTGAGGTTTTTCTATGCTTTCACCACTTTAAACTCTTCTACCTAGATCATCGAACCATGGAAGGGCTCAAGTTTCTAATGTCTTACACTCTCCTTTTCCCAACGGTTGACGTCAACTCCGAAATTTGGGACTCCGGGTGTCGCTCACCTTTTTGCATCAACGACTCAATTTTTCCAAATTACTAAACCACCGAAAGACGAAAGATCGTAGATATAATGACTCTCATTAGATCAATAGATCTACAAATGTCCTTCACTCGAAACTTCATAACTTTGAGGTTTTCTTAACCCTTAGTAGTTACTTGTCAATTTAGCCTGAGTAATTAATCCTGAATAATTCATAGATCTACAGCTCACCCTTATCTAATGATATTTGGTCGGAATTAATTATGGTATTCAAATCTTCAAGACTCTGCGCCCCAACAACTTTAATTATTCAAAACTGTTGAAGTCACAAATTTCAAAGGACTCAGGGTTTAACAAGTGCACTAATTTGAATCGATCAAACAATTGTGGGGATTTAGACTCTTTAGGATTAGATCTCGGCCCACTAATTCTTTATCAAGGTATTTCACACCTTGATTTCCCACTTGGAACTCTGCACACATTTTACCTCCTAAATTTCTCCACTTTTTGAAGTGAATTGTGACGCTCTCTTTCACTACCCTCCTAAACTTTGGACTTAAAGGGTTTCATGAACACCTCTTATGCCTTCTCTGCATATTTGGCATTGTCTTTCCTGAGCTTCCATAATTCATAATATCAATGCCTTCGAACATCCTAAGTGGTTTTTGTAATTTCCTTGCACCATTTCTTCCTAAACTTGGACTTCCAAAAGTTTCGTCTGCACACTCCTTACATTGACACTATGCACACTTTTCATTGTAACTCCTAGAAACTTGGGAACTTAAAACATAAATTTTAAAGTCCTTCTCAGAAAGAGACATCACCTAGACACAATTTTGCATCATCATAGTATTCTTTAGTAAGAAAGTTCAAAGAAATATTACAATCTTCTCTCAGGGATGAAATATTTTCTCTTCTCTTTTTAAGCAAACTTGAGTAAAATTGAAAATGTTATTTGATAGATTTCCTACTTAAGAGTTTCTGGTTATTACTGTTTAAGCTTATGTTTTGATATTGTTGAATTTCCTCCTATTCCTTAAATAGTACGATAAATAATCATTGCAATAATATGCACCATATGATGTAAGTGGTAAACCATGTTACCAGAATTTTTGTATTCTTGAAGAAATTGTAATTAAGAATGTTGGCAATTCTAGTTAAAATTCAGAATAGATTGAAACTATGCGAATTAAATACTTCATTGTTCCCTCGAGAAAATTACCCGACCTAAATGTCTAGACTAATCGGATAAATCCTAGACTTGGAGCATCGGGATTATGTGCCTCGATGTCCCAACCTTGTAGGTAGGTTGATGGGTAGATATCCCTGATTGCCGGTGTTCCATTGTTGGTATGTATATATTCCTTTGCATGTGTGTGTGTGGGCACCGCCAAATATATGACAAATGCATATGATGATCCCTCTAGCATGCTAAGGTTTGTGCAAAGGTGCATCGGGATATCTTTCTAGGGGTCCTGTGGGGGTGAGGTCGGCAACGCCTAACTTTTGGGGCGGCTTTTGCCATTTTCTAATGGGTTTTGTAAATTAATCCCCGGATTAAGGGATTAGGTTTGCATCTATGGAATTCCAAAAACATATATTGTATGGTGAATGGTGAAATTTGACATAATGAATATAAGAAAGGTTTCGACGGTTGAGGCTCTCCAGATAAACTTCCTCACCATGAATGAATTGGCATTGATTAATGAGCGTTGTTGCTTTAAGAATCTATATGCATTGCTTTACCTTACAGGTTTCAAAACCTACATGTGGTATCGAGTCGCCTGGCTTCAAAGGACTTTGTTGTTGAGGGCTTGCTCCATCTTGATAGATCAGGTTTATCTTGGGTTTGTTATAAACTTGGGTTTAGTGGGAGTTTTTGCAATGGTGATTTGAGTGCGGAAATAGAAATGGAAAGCTCTTCTAGAATCGTAGATAGAGAAGTTCAATGGTAACAAATTTGATCTATGGAAGTTGAAGATGGAGGACCTTCAGAGACAAATAACAATGTATCATTGTGGATCCCGGTACACAACCTACTAGTACAATCGCCTACTCAGCAATAATGTGTTATCGGTATACAACCCACCAAGACACAAACTACCAGTACATCTAAGCATCGGGTATGCCCATAGGAAGATTGGGAGAAGTTGGACGAAGAGCAAGGAGTACTATTCTACCTCCCCGAAGATCGCCTTTTTGAATGTCTTGAGAGAATCTACTACCAAGGAACTATGGGATAAGTTGGAGAATTTGTATCAATCAAAGTCCCCGGTAAACAAGTTGTTTCCTTCCTGGAAATAAGTTGTATCATCTTAGGATGGAAGATGGAGACTTCGTGAGAGAACATCTAAATGCCTTTAATAATTTGGTAAGTCAACTTGTCTCCGCATATTGTGATTGCGTAAGAAGATAAGTGTATTACTTTGATATGTTCTTTGCCGCACTCTTGGGATAATCTAGTTGTAGCAATTAGTACTACCACTCAAACTGGCGACTGAAGCATGAGGATGTATTTGCATCGTTGTTATCTGAAGAGTTGAGGCGAAAAATCATGGATGGCCACAGCACAGATGTTTATTTGTAAGAGGGTGTACCCAAGAAAGGAACCCCGGTAAGCCTTCATGGTCGAGATCTAAATTTACAGGTAGATCTAAGTCTCCGGTGAAAATCTTTGAGGAATTTTTGGAAGTGTGGTAAAACAGGCATTATAAGAAAGATTGCAGTTTAAGAAGGTTGAAACCAAAGGGATCTCACATAGCATCTCTTCCATAGAGACTAAAACCTCCACTAAAGAAGGAGGTGTGTTTACCTAGAATCTACAAGTGCACATGAAGACCATGATGTATGGTTATCAACTTCCAAAAGGCCATACAATATGACTCCTCACTGGGAGTGGTTCATGAATATGAAAAATATGATGGTGGTGATGTATTCCGTGGAGATGACCTCGACAACAAAAATCTTGGGACTTGGAAGGGTTAAGTTGTCATAAAAGCATGGAAGGATTAGAAATCTCCTCGGGGTTCTACACACATTCCAAAACTATCTAGGAGCATAATATCCGGTAGCGTGATTGATGTGATGCGTGAGTGGATATTGTATTTGGAAAGAACACTTGCAAGATGGTACGAGGAGCAATGGTGTTGATGAGGGAGTTTGGTGTGGAACCCCACAAGTTGTTGGGAAGAACTTATACTAATGGTGTAATAGTTTCTAGTTCTCCCTTTGAGTAGACAAATAAAGAAGACAAGACCAATATCATTCCTGAAAAGAAGACCACAAGCTGTGGCATGAAAGACTGGGACATATTGGAGAAAAAAAGGCCTTCGAACACTACACCACACCTAAAGAAAAGGTATGGTTGAAGGTGTCTCTAATTGCACTCTAGATTTTGGTTTATGTGAACATTACATATATGGTAACTGTGACCCAGTAAGATTCCCATATGGTGCTACAAGAGCAAAGGGGATCTTTAAATTTATACTGATGTGTTTGGAACTGCTCGCTCCAGCATCCCTAGGTAAATTTGTGTATTATGTTTCATTCAAAGATTATTTTTCAAGGAACACATGGATTTTATTTTCTAGGAAATAAAATATGAGGTATTTGATAAATCTAAACAGTTTAAGGCTCCTCAAGGTATAAAATCAGACAGAGAAGAAAAAATAAAGGTATTGAGAAAAGATAATGGTTGCAAATTCTTCAAAAGGAATTCAAAGAATTATGTAAGAAGTGTGGTGGCAGGCGTAGAAGACTACCCATGCCCCTCGCCAGAATGGAGTTGCGTAAAGGATGAATAGGACACCCATGGAAAAATCTCAAGGAGCATGCTTACTGGTGCCGGGTTAGGACAAGAATTCCGGGTAGAGGTAGTGTGTACAACATGTTACTTGGTCAATCAATCACGCCACGCTTGGATCTATAAAAACTCACATGAGGTAAAGGGAAGTCCGAAAGAAACCCTCAAACATCTTCGAGTGTTTGGTTGTGATGCTTATGTACATGTTCCAAAGGAAAATAGGAGTAAGTTGGATAAAAGGGATGAAAAGTGTATCTTTATTGGTTATAAAGATGGTGTGAAAGGCAATAAACTTTTAAACCCCTCAAACCAAGAAGACTATTTACAAATAGATGTTGTGTACGTGAGAGGTAAAAGATGTGTCCAAATAGGGAATTCCTACCAACGTAAGATGAACCCGAGAATAGAGCTGAGTTAGATGATGCAAAATCAACCATCCTCGGGAAGAGGAAGCTAAGAAGAAAAGAAGAACCTCTATACCCCTTAATAATATTGAGGATATCATTGAGAGATAAAAGGCAACCAAAAGGTATAGTCCACCCATTTCCATTCAATTTTTTCTTTATCTATTACTGATGATGATCCCATAACTTTCAAGGAAGCAATGAATCGCATCGATAGTAAACTAACATAGTTATAACTTAACAAGAACTCTACAGATTTCTCGTCTTTTGGGGGTCAAGTTTTTTACCCTCGCTTTGAAACAGTGCTACCTGGTAGCACCCCCTCTCTGTTTTTAGATGGTTTTTGATATTTTAAATTTTTCATCCACAATGTTTCCACATTATTTTTAAAATGCTTGTTTTTCTGTATTTTCATTTTTTCTAATTTTTTATTTCCTTTTATTTTTTATTCAACTATGTTTTTAGTAATTTTTCCATGTTCCTTTCAATCTTGGCAAATATTTTTTTCCAAATATTTTTCAAAAAATTTTGCTCCTAACATCAATGTTCACCAAACAAAACAATTTTAATGAGAATGTTCAATGCTACCAACAGGTTAAATTGTACTAAAATAACACTATTTTTGAACATTTAGAAAACAAATATAATTAAATTTATTTTGATAAATTAAAACTTAAAACTAAGAAAACAAAACAATTAAAATTAATAACAAAAATCAAAAGTAAAGCAAATTTATATAAAAATAAAAATAAAGAAACCTATAAAACCAAATAGAAAAAAATAAAAATTATTTAAAAACTAAGAGAAAATGAAGAAAAAAATAAATAATAAATTAATTAATTAAATTTATGGCAAAAAAAAAAAAAAAAAAAAAAAAAAAAAAAAAAAAAAAAAAAAAAAAAAAAAAAAAAAAAAAAAATTATAAAAAATAACAAATAAAATTTTTTTTTTTTTTTTTTTTTTTTATTTAAATATTAAATTTATAAAAAAAAAAAAAATTAAAATTAAATTAATTTATATATATTATATAATTAGGTATATAGTTTATATAATATATATAAACTATATATATAGTTTATATATATTATATAAATTATATATATAGTTTATATAATATATATAGTTTATATATATTATATAACTATATATAGTTTATAATATATATAAAACACATATAGTTTATATAATATATATAAACACATATATGGAAGTGAGAGCATCGGGCATGCTGGAATCGCCCCAGCCCCGCGGGATAGATCTTAGGTCCATGTCGGGAATGCCTCAGCTCTCGGATAGATCCTGGTCCCATGGGGACCAGGATTCATCCTGCGGCTGGGGCGACCTCGGCATCGCCCCGTGCCTCCTCACTTCCACGCGCCTCCTCCCATCCATTATATGGCTTAAGCGTAGCGTCAGCGAAGCGTGTTGAACCCCGCCCGTAGTACTGGGTTGCTTGATCAAGTACGAAGGGGGCATGACGTTCAGGTTGGAACACACCTTCCCCACACCTGAAACCATCACAGGAGCACGACGCGAAAGCCCTTCCAATCCTGGCGCCCTCTATTCGACTATTGTTCCTCCTACGCGGAAAGCATGAACCTGCGAATCAGATTGCTTTTATGTGTATTATATAACTATATATAGTTTATGTATAATACATATAAACTCATATATATAGATTATAAAACTATTTTTAAATTTTTATTTTTTTATTTTTTTTTTATAATATAGAAATGATATATAATTTTTTTTAGAAACGATATTTGCCCCGGATTGTAAGGTCCTTTTTTTTGTACTTCGAGAGTGAGTAGGAATTTTCATCCCTTCACAGGGGTATGTTGTTATTCAAATATCTTAATATTCGTATTCTATAAAGTGTTTTCTGCACTTTGAAATTAAAATTTAATAAATATTAGATTTTTTTGTAGACTACCTGAAAATAAAATTTCTAATTTAATTAAAATTCATTTTCTAAATTGAAATTTCTAATTTAATTAAAATTCACTTTGAAAATAAAATATGTTAAACATAATAATAATTAATTTTTAAAATACAGTTTTGGTGAAATATTTTTTTATAAAAAATTGCATTTATTTATGTATAATTTTATTTTAATAATTAGTTTTCTATAGATCTTACATTAAAAATTGTATATTAATGAAACATTTATATGTGAATTAATTGGTTTTGACTTTAATTTATTTTAATATTAAAATTTGTTAAGCATTCTAGTATTTGCTAAATATTTTTCTATATATTTTGTAATATTAAAATTTGTTAAGCATTTTAATATTTGTTGAATATTTTTCTATATATTTTGTATTCATTTTTTTTATTTATGTTTATTTTAAAATTATAATTATTAAACATTAGATTTTCTTTAGTTTAGGGTTTTTTCATTTTTTGAATTTTTTTTTAAATTTTATAACTTTTTTAATATTTTGTTTAAATTTTTGTTTTTTTCTTTAAGTTTTTTTAGTGATTTTTTTAGTGTTTTCTAATTTTTTTTATTTTTTTTCTAAGTTTTTTTTAGGTTTCAAGTGTTTTTTTCCTTATTATTTTTTAAAAATATAAACCATTTTTTTATATCACTCC
>SNQJ01S0002524.1:148741-170783 GCA_010110895.2 Picea sitchensis
GTGAGCACAGAAAAGTTCTCCTAGTGTAGAGTAACAATGGGAATTGCTACCCTAGATTGTTGACTATATAATCCCATGGACCCCTGGATGAAAAGAAAACAACAAGTGGGAGAATGTTGGGTATGTGTTATATTCTTTGCATGTGTGTGTGTGAGCGCGTCAGATATGACAACTGCGATGATCCCTCATACTAGAGCTTTGTTTCTTCCATGTGAGTCGGGCGCTTTCCTAGGGGGGTCCTAGCGGGCAGCGCCTAGAATTTTTTTTTGGGTTCTTTTTGCTATAATTAGCGGTTTTGTAAATTAATCCTGGATTAAGGGATTATGGTTTTTGTATCTATAGAATACCTACAAATATTGTATATATTGTATGGTGAATGGTGAAATTCGACATAATGAATATAAGAAAGGTTTTCCTGGTTGAGGGTTTTCGGTATAAATCTTTGTGTACTATGTGAATGAGTCATTGATTAATTTATGTTTTGCTTAAGAATGTATATGCATTGCTTTACTTCATAGGTTTAAAACTGACACTTATTTATTTTGTTAGAAGCATTGATGTTGTATAATGAAACTTGTAGTGTAGGATGTAATTCAGAAATGAAATTTTAAAAATTGAAGTATGTTAGTGTTGAGTAAGTTTTTTCCTTGGTATTCTCTTTTAAAATATATATCCACTACTTTACTCACTTACATTTATGTGGTAACAAAGGGGTTGTTACAACCCAAAGGGGTTGGATCCAATGGTGGAAAGTGAGGAGTTTTTCACCGTTGGGCAAGGTTCAATTCTCGTGAGGGCTTTACCTGGAGCCATCGAGACACCTTGAGGTAGTGGTTGAACGTGTGGTTGCACCCAGAGATACTATAATAAATGGTATCGTGACCCGTGCACACATAAGTGGATAAAAGCCCACCCCCATTTCCTTCAACTTTAAAATTGGTTCTTCTTGCGGCGGCGGAAGAGAAGGTGAGGGTTCATTTTTTAGGGCTTCGGCCTGGTCTTGCAGTTTCTCCACAGGCCCGCTAGCCTCCTCTCAACCTGTTCCAGGCATCTCAGGCTCATTCTCTCCTGTTAGCAGATCCCCAATGGTGGCTGTGTCCTCCCTGGTGGCTGCACCTGCGACTGATGCACCCCCTCTCGTGGTTGCATCCCCCATGGCGACTGGCGCCCCCCCCTGCTCTTTCTTTGGCCTCTTCAGACGCTTTTGCCAAGCCCGACGCGGGTTGCTCCGCCCTCCCCCTCCCAGATCAGGGTCCCTCTATGGGACGTGCGGGATGGGATTCTTTCAAGGACATGGCCTCCCTTCGAGGGGGTTCCTCTGCTTCGAATACTTTGATTCTTGAAGCCCCTGCAGTTTCTATCCAGATGTCGAAGGAAGCACTGGTGTTTTTCTCTCAGCTTAGCAAGATTTCCCTGGTTTGTAGGTTCAATGGCTTTTGGCCGAATCTGGTTGATCTGCCGACTCCGAATGGTCCCCGCTTCTTGTGGGTGAGGTTTCAGTCTGCCCCTTTGCGAAGGGTTTTTTTGCAGTTATCTTTGATTCATCTAATGAAAGAGACTTGGTTTCCAGCTCCGGGCCGTGGTTCTGGGGAAGAGCAGGGTTTTCCGTGCAGCCATGGACCCCTGACTTTGATCCAGCCATGGCCTCTATTTATTCTGCTCCGATCTGGGTGCGTCTCCCGTCACTTCCCCTCCACTTCCGGGGGGACAAATCTCTTGAAGCTATCGGAAATGACATAGGGAAATTTCTCTGCAATAGCCCTAAAGCTGGCCCAATCAACTCCACCTTTTCCCGGATCTGTGTAGAGATGGACTTCAACAAGGGTTTCCCAGCAGAAATCATCCTCCTCAGACATAACTACTCTTGGACCCAGAAGATATATTTCGAGAACCTTTGTTTCAGATGCAGGGTATGTTTTGAAACAAGGCACACAGCCCAGAACTGTGAGAAGTCATCCAGAAAAAGAAGATCACCCCGAAGCCAAAGGCCCACTTGGTGGACAGGAGTGCAACCGGAGAAGCAAGCTGAAGCAAAGATCCCGCCGTCAAAAGCTGAAGGGGAATCCGTCTCCGTCCCCAAAGAACCTGTTAAGGGGGAAGACCCAACATAAGAAGCTCTACCCAGGTCTTCAAGCCCAACCCAGCAAGCCTCAAGCTAGGCCGATATTGCTGAGGCAAAAGAAGCGCAAGCTCAGCCGGAAATTCATAACCAAGGTCAAAGCAATGAATGGCAGGTCGTAACAAAAAAGAAAAAAAAATTCTACCAGCGGAAAGATGTAATGACGCGAAGCCGATCTGGCTCGTTGAAATAACTATCAAAAAGAAGTAATCTGAGTAATGTGGTAACGTATCCAGGATTTTGAATTTTGAGTGATAGAATTCACTCTCGATGTAAAGGACCCAGTGGCTTGCCACTGTTTTTAATAATATAACCGTTTCTGTCAAAAAAAAACAAAGGGGTTGTTACAGAGATTGTGTTTGATCTCAACATCAACAACCTAGATTTATTTTTAAAAATTTAAAATTTATAAGGATTTCAGAGGTTTCTAAGGGTTGGCAGATCAACAACTCTGATTCATTTTTGGGGGCTTTGGAAATGGATCAAATCAAAAATCGAGGTTTGTTGGAAGATTCAGGCAACATTTCATGGAACGATGGAGAAGATCATTCTAAATAGTATATCAACGACCAATGCTCATCGAAGTTTTGATCGAAAAATTATTTTTTTTGGAGTTGGCTAAGGGAAATAGTCAACGAGCAATGGTTAGTTCGGTCGAATTAACAAAGTGATTTAGCCATCAATGGGAATCACTAACAACCAACTACTGGTCATTCAGAATGGTGAAGTGTTTTTGTAATGTACCCCTTAAAACCCCAACCAAAATAAAATTATGCACTATTCTAAGTGAGTAAGATAGCAATATTACTTAAATTCTTGGTATTTTCACATAGTTGACAAGTTTTATGTGGTCTAGGACCATTGTAAATCATTTTATGAACCCTTGAAATAAAGTTTTTCATCATCTCCATGTCTAAGTCTCTTAAAATACTGATAAGATAATACCAATATGTATTAAGGAGTTGCAACCTTCAACAAGATGGTCATAAAATGATCATGTGATTTATGAAACTATATTGTTGCCACCCAATGGTTATCTTATTCAATAAATTGAGGTCTTACACAAGTTTATCCTCAAGTGCGAGTTAAGTTATGTAGTAATGTTCTTAGCATGGATCCAAATTACAACACAATTTATCATGTATAGTTGTGACTGCATAAACTAATAAATTCATTTAGATTCCATACAATTTTATTTTATGGCGATCAATGTTTAGAGGACTTCATATTGTAATCATGGTGGAAGAATATTAGACTTCATTTCTTGCGATGTTGACAAGATAGTTCTATGGTTTACAACCACTACTTACATCTCACATGTGTTTCCACCTTTGTAGATATAGCCGAGGTTATTAAGTTTGAGTGTTTAAGTGAATGATTATACACTTAATATTATTAGTTGTGATACTCGTATTCAGACCAGGATGCCATAAACAACTGTCAAGTGTCATAAATCTGCTACCATGTGGCCTATGCCAACCACGAGAGTTCACATTTCAAAATCACATGGAACTTTGTAGCTCTAAAAGGAAGTGATATGATTTCTTCAAACTAGAAGGTACTTGTTAAGGGCTCGAGGTCTCCTCCTAGGAATTCATGGTAGACGTGTAGTAGTCTTCTATCTTTTGGTGTTCTAAGAGTTTAGTTTGGAAAATCGGTTTCCTTGTTCCACAAGTATTCTAGTAGAGTTTTCCTACAACCCATCGTAAGCTTCCTTCACTACCAGATATAAGAGCGAAGGAGTTTCGCTTCTACGCTATCTCTAGGTAAGATCTCAAATCTAGTTAGGAACATAGATTTTCAGTATTGTTTAAGAAAAAATAATAAACTGGGTTATGCTACACTTTCTTCATTCTTGCATCCAGGTAATAGTTTCTCTCGGTTCAGTCTCAAATTACCATAAGGAAAATCCTTCTTTAATTTTCTTTAGATTATATTTCTTTTATTTCATTGTAATTTACGCCCTTGACTTCATCATAAGGCTCACACGATCATTCGGGTAGCCTATAAAGAAACCAAGCTAGTATTGTTTTCGTAGAAAAATTCTCTGTTTATTGAAGTCTTTCTGAGTGGTCCGACTCCATAAATTATTCATGATATTACAGATCATGAGGAGTATCGAATAAAACTCCTGAGTTTTTCGTCCACGAGACAAAATATAAATTTCCATGTTACAACAACTTTAATTTTTATTCTTTTCACCTAGAAAGGAATCTTCATGAGGCTTCTCTCGAGATTAGGCTAAATACCCGTCCATTGATGTACAAGTATTTTCCGGAATTTGTTTTTCAAAAAAATGAGTAGTAAAACCCTTAATCTTCATTACTGACCTTCTTACATTTTTACCTCAATAAAATTTCCTTAACATTTCGGTTATGGGTAACCAAGCCATATTAGTTTTAGTTTATAAATTTAAATTGCATGCAATATATTTATATATTTACTCGATTATGTACCAACCCAACACCCTCACAAAGAATGTGATCAAACATTTGATTTTGTACAAATTAAGAGTATTCTTCATGAATTTTCTCGTTTAATATAAAATGCACTATATACCTATACACTTTGATTTTGTACTCTGCAAAGAATGTTATGACACATTTGAATATTGTGTGTTACTTTTGTTTAAATTGGTCTTTGTATTTTTAGAAGGAAAAATTCATAAAGAAATATTTTAATGATGGGTTTCTTTATTTGCAAGGAAAACCTATCAAAAGTAAAGGGAAATCCCACCATCTCTACTTTTCCTTGGCTTCCTTCAGGTTCAGATTTGGCACCATAATCAATAGAGGTAAAAATATTCTACCTTTTATTAACAACCTTTTTTTTTCTTTATTATTATTTGGGTATTGGATATGTATTCATAATTATCTGCATTATCCCCCGGATGGGGTGTTAGTGTGCTCCACACGCCCAACCTGCCATTTTGTGTCACCACTTTTTCGTTCCCATGTGTCGGCACTTGTGGATCCCCTCCGCCTTAACTACTCTGTCATTCCTGCTGCTGTAAGCTCTCACTTCACCGCTCCAGTAACTAACTCCTCTTTGTGCCGCCACTTTTCTGTTGCCCATGTGTCGGCACCTGTGGATCCCCTCCACCTTAACTACTCCGTCATTCCTGTTGTTGCGAGCTCTCACTTCATGGCTCCATTAACTAACTGCTTTAGTGCGCTTAGTGTCAGACTCCCTTCCTTGTTATGGCATTGGTAGAAGGCTCTCTCCTCCTGCGGTCATGTGCCTTTACTCCGTTGTGATCTTCTTACGGAGATGTTCATTCTCCCTTTTGGTTCCTATCTCCCTCTTCTCCCATAATTTATCATTCTCAGTCACCCCCTCTTTTGTTTACCTACTTCGCTCTAGTCTTTTCTCCACCCTTACCTCTTGTTACTCAAGCCATGCCCCACTAGTGAGGGAATCCAATGTGTGCTGCCCTCTGGTACTAGAATCATGCAGCCATGGGCAACCGACACCCTCCCTCCTTTTCCCCTATTCTCAACTCCTCGCCTTTGTCCTTGACTCGGTCCTCACCAGACCAATCCAACCTTCCACCTTTGTCCTCACCTTGGGCATGTAGTTTCAAATGGTTTGACCTCCATGGGAACCCTCTCGACTTTTTTCGTGGATCTCTCCCTAAATTGGCCTCAACCTCGTAGTTAGTGGTGTCACATCCTTCTTGTTCACCACCCTACGCTCCTTTTCCACCCCCATCCCCTCCCCCGTTGCCAGCCTATGTGCCCTCGTTGGACGATGGTAATGTGAAATCAAAATAAATCTGTGTGGAGGCATCCCATAACCAGGAGCAACTCCATCGAGAGTGCATTTTTCCCCTGGGGCTACAGGATTCAATTTCAATTCTCTAGGAATTGGTCTTCGCGGTCCGACAGGACATGGATGATATATGGTTCAGACTCAGAACTTGGACCGATGAGCTGTGTAGATTGAAACAATGCTCTAGAATCTCCTCCACCCCTTACATCCTTCATACTATGGCTTCAACACTCTCACTTATCGAGGGGTGGTTTTCGCTCCATAACTCTATGCTAAGGTTGTGTAGTGCTAGGACAATGCAACACAGATGGTCGTGGAGGAGCATGACACTCTGCATGGCACACGTGCAATGGAATTTGAGGGCATACACGCCCACCAGACACCATGACAGGCGGCGAGCATATAGGTCTTTGCATGTGTGTTTTTTTTACAACTGTCAATATTGTCTAGAATGTTCGGTCTATGGTGTGGGAGTTTGGAAATGTTTTTTCTATGTGTTGGTTAGTTGATAGGCCCGACTTAGGTCATTATAGCTATTTTTTTATAAACAATCCATTTTTTAGTCCAAACTCTTGGTTAGGCCTAATCGATTTCCTCACGGGGCGATTCAGGCGAATATGTTAAATTTTCCACATCATATGTAATCTGTATGTGTGTTTGAGTTGGTTTCCTCTCGAGGCAACTTAGTACTCCAACAACTTGAACTCATGATGATACTGCAGTTTTTGTTCGTGACAGGTAATATATACATCTTACTTACAGAAAAAAAAAAATATCTTCACTATGATTTTGTTTAAACGGAAGGAATTTGTACTCCTCTAACAATGAACTGTATACCCATCATTCAAACCATGATCGTCACTTGGAGGAATGTGTAGGTTAAATTTTTTGAAAAGCAATAATCAATTACTTAGTTCTTAAAACTCTAAAATGGACATTATACTAATTCTTCCCCTTTTCTTCTATAGGTGGAAATGGATCCCATACTAGAGGATTCGCACGATTACCAGCAAGGTATTCGGGTTCCAAATGGACGATATAACTTTAATCATTGGACCAAGAAAACCCTTGATTTAGCTCTTGTAAATTTTTCTTATAGTAACTTTGTTAATGAGGACATTTCAATTAGAGCTATTGAACTTGATTCCATAATTTAAGGGATTGATCCAGATTGCCATGCATAAACTATCATTATGATATTGAAATTTATTTAAATATTCGTTGTCTCTTATCAGTAGACTATCCGGTAGTTACATATGTCTTGTATGACACTCATTTATTTTACTATACTTAGAGACTTAATAAATTCCCATTTTTATCATAGATATTAAATGTCCACAAAATATCATATTTACATACATAGCGTGAGTGTTGATTCATTTGTTAAGTTACCATTATTGTAGATTCAATTTCTAGAATATAGAAATCTAACAACTCTAGAATTTATATAACATGTTGAAGGAACTACTTTCAGGATTCTGCAATAAACAAATTATATTACTTATCTAATTATACTATGGCAATCCATTAAATTTACTCTGTTTTCTATCACTTTCTTTGTAATGTAAAAATTCATAAAAGATGATTGAATATTTGTGTGTGAGAGAAAAATATTCAAATCTTTTAGTCACTTCCTTAGGGACAAAGTGATTCTATTGCACCTTTACCTGGGCGATGGCTCTGTTCTAAAGTATTGTTTCCTTCCTATCTAGAATGTATAGAGGTTATGCTTGGAGCTCGCCTTTTGATTTCATCTGCGCCATGCTCCAATCAATTATTTGAGTAGGATCATGATAATAATGAAACATGAAAAACATTATGAATTTTTTGCTCCAATCAATGATTTGAGTAGGATCATGATAATAATGAAACATGAAAAACATTATGAATTTTTAAATTAGCATGGAGCGTTAGTTTCTATTCCACTGGTCCAATTCGAGGTAAGACTTCGAATGGACCATGAACATTGGTGCCAACTTGGAAGAGTTCCCTATATTTAATCAACTCCTTCTTGCTTTGAGTTGAAGGTACACATTTTATCCAACATTAAATTCTTGATGTCATCTTTTCAGATCTGCATAGATTTTATGTCAATCTTGTGCAATCTTTAAATTATGTTGCACCTTCTTGACCATTTGTTCCATTTATTGGAGAATTTCTCGTCCAACCATTATTATTTCAACCAGATTATCCTAGCTGATCAGAGTTGTACATTTTATTCCATATAAAATTTGAAGGGACTCATTTTTATCGATGCTTCATAATCGTTATTGTATGTGAATTCGACTAAGTGTAGGTACTCTTCCCACTTAGTTGGTTTCGTTCTTACATACATTTATAACATATCTTTGATAATATGATTTGTACATTCCATTTTTCCATCCATTTGGAGATGATAACTTGTACTGAAATTCAAATTAGTTCCCATACTTGCAAACAATTATTTCCATAAATTTGATGTAAATTTGGCATCTCTATCTGAAATCACCATTTTAAGAATTTTCATAAAAATTTCAACAATATTAATGACTTTATAAGTAGATTTCACAGGTATGAAGTAAGAAGACTTACTCAATTTATCAATTACTACCACGATTGAACAATTTTGTCTTTTGGTTTGTGACAAACCTGTAATGAAATCCATCGAAATAGTTTCCCACTTCCATTCTGGTATAGGTAAAGGTTGTAATGAACCTGTTGGATGTTGATGTTCAACCTTCACCTGTTGACAATATAAACATTTAAACAAGTAATCAACTCTTTCAAATTTCATATTAGGCCAATAAAAAAAAATTCTCAAGGTTGTTATCATTTTATGATATCCACGATGACCAGAATAGGGATTTTTATGCAACTCATTTAGGATTATCAACTTTAAATCAATAGAATTAGGTATATACATTCTCTTTTTGAACTTTAATAATCTATTTATGTTGATATTGTAATCTGTACCATCCAATTTTCCTTCATTTTTCAACAATTGATCTTCTTTTTTTATGTATTCTACATCATTTTTTCTTGCATATTTAATTATGTCCTCAATATTGCTTTAATTTTTTCTAATAAGAATTTCATATATTCCATTAGTTCTTCAACATAGTGCATTTGCGACTTTATTATCCTTCCCTTTGATATGTCGAACTTCAAAATCAATCTTGCTTAAGAAGGATAACCACCTTGCTTTTCTTGCTTTGAGGTCTTGTTGACTGAACAAATATTTCACACGGATGGTAGTTGTTATTAATAGGAATTTTCTTCCCATTAAGTAATGCCACCAAATATTTACTACATGAATTACAACTGCTAATTCCAGGTCATGTGTTAGGTAATTCCTTTCATGTTCCTTCAATTTACGAGATTCGTAACAGATTACATGTCCATATTGAGACAATACTCCTCCTAATCTATCTTTACTTGCATCTACAAACTGTAAATTATTTGTAAGGATCAACTACTTTAAGGATGGGTGTTGTAGTTAGTAAACCTTTCAATTTATCAAAACAATCTTGGAATTTTTGAGACCAAATAAATTTTGTTCCCTTTTTCTGCAAGGATGTAATAGGATAGGAAATTTTGGAAAATCCTTCGATAAACCTCCAATAATAATGGGTAATCCCCATGAATTATCATATGTATGTTACGTTTTTAGGTACATGACATTCCATAATAGATTCAATCTTTTCGAGGTCTACTACCATGCCATATTATGATATTACATGTCCAAAATATTGTATCTTTTTTTGATAGAAGTCAGACTTATCAAACTTAACATATAATTTATGCTCTCTTAGAGTCTGTAGTAGCATTTTCAAATGTTTTTCATGTTCTTATTTAGACTTTGAATATATTATTATATTGTCGATAAATATCAATACAAATTTATTCAAGTATTGGCTAAATATATTATTCATTAAACACATAAAAGTTGTCGGTGTGTTAGTAAGTCCAAATGGGATAACTACAAACTCATAATGTCCATAGCATGTCCTAAAAGTTGTTTTATTTACGTCGTCATATTTTTTTATGATTTCATGATAACCAGACCTTAAATCAAGTTTGGAGAATATTTTTTCTCTTCCAAATTGATCAAATAAATCATTAATATTGGGCATATGGTACTTGTTTTTAATCATCATTTTATTCAATTGACGATGTTCAATACATAATTTTAGTGTTCCATCTTTATTTTTGACAAATAATATTGGTTCTTCCCAGGGAGACATACTTGGTCTAGTGTATTCTTTATGTAATACTTCATGTAGTTGAATTTTTAATTTTGTTAACTTAGGAATACTCATCCTATAAAGTGCCTTTGATATTGGTGCAGATCCAGGTAGTATATCAATAGAGAAGTCTATTTCTCTTTTGGGAGGTAATTTTGATATTTCATCTACAAATACATCCTCAAATCCTCTAAGCACATCAAATTATTCTATTCTCGGTTTTATTTCTTCATCTAGAAGATTTGTTACTTGGATAGTATAAATTTTGTAGCCTTTACTAATGCACCTCTTAAATTGCATTGATGATATTTGTCTGATAGAAACTGGTTTACACATTCCTTTCACTATTATTGACATTCCACTTTCATCTTTGTAAATAAATAATTTTTCATAAAATTTCAACTGTGTGCTCCTCTAACCAATCTATACCTATAAGTATGTTGTATGAACCTAAAGGTAATAAATTCAAGTTTACCTTTGTATCTTGACCATTTATATTCATGTTACATTCATGAATGAGTTCATTTATCTTTCTTTTTGTGCCTGTTGCTAATTGTACTAACCACAATTTAGTATGTTTTACATTTTTCATCTTTCTTGAATGTAACAAAGATGGATTAACATAACTTAAAATAGCAATTGAGTCAATTAGAATAGAAATTTTTTTGTCATGAATTTTACCTTCAATTTCCACAATGGTGGATTGATGATATGTTTTCCATCCATATAATGTTGTATTGATTCTATGAACACTTTTGTCAATATCTCCAATTGTTGAAGCTTCTTGTATGTTCTGAACAATTTTGTTTGCATCATTTATGTATGGATAGTTTCTCAAAAAATGTGGTTCGCCACATCCCCAACATTTCAATGATTCTCTAGGATTGTCAATTTTTTTCTTCAATCCCAAATTATTTGACTTGCTTCCATGTACTTGTGGTGAGTTTATGAAGGAATTATTGTCTTTATATCCTTTGGACATATTACGAAATGGTGATGGGTCGAAACCCTTTTTCCTTTGATTTATATTCTCTTGCTTCTTTTCTCTCCATGCTTTTGGATTTTCAAATTGTTGCTTGTACTATTCATAGCATATTCTTTCATTTCGCAGCATTTCATTCAAAGTTTAGGGATTATCAAACTATATTATGTCCTTATATGACGGGTAAAAAAAACCTTTGAACCTTTACCTTTTCATCTTTTATATAAGGCACAAATCTCAATAGTTCTAGAAATTTAGTGATTAGATCCTTCATAGACATGTGTCCTAAATTCAGCTCATAGAACTCCTTTGTTTTTCTCTCATAATACCTTTCAGACAAATATTGTTTCTTAAAATATTTCTTAGAAGTTTCGCATTCCATTTATTTTCTTTTAGTCCTTTAGCTAGTTTTGAGTTTTGCCACCATATACTAGCCTTACCATTCATATTATAGATATATATTCTTACTTTCATATTACTAGAATAATTGTAAATATGGAAGTATTTATTTATGTCAAGTAACCAATATTCTTCTTTTTCATGAGTTCAAGAATCTCCATCAAATGTTAAATGCTTAGTTTTCTTAAACTATCCATCTAAGTGATCCATCTGTTTTTGTTTCTTAGTTGTAGACATTTTGTTTTTAGTTATATGTGTGTCATTAGAAAAATTGTTTTCTTTATTTGTTCCATGACTTGAATATTTTGAAGAGTTTTTACTGACTTCCTCATCTACATCATTGTTCTTTGGGATCTTTTGCGTTGCTATGCTTCTTAACAACATTTTATTTCTTGGTGATCTTTATGTGCTTTCTTTAGTTTTTCATTATCATCCTTGAATGTTTGCAACTCTACAATAAGATTCATCATTGTTTCCAACACCTTGGTTGTTGAACTACTCTGGTTGTGATGTTCTGGGTTTCTAGGAGCCTCTTGATTATTATTTTCTTCACGTATGTCTTCTTCTCCATTTTGCACTAATATGGTTATAAAAATTTCGAAACAACATGTCTCTAAAAATGAACAATTTGTTTGTTCTAGGTTTTTCATCAAACATTTTATATTTTTCCAGCGATTCCCTTTGTTCGGAGTGTTGTAACCTACAACTCTAATACCATATGTAATTTACCCCTTGAATAAAAATAAATAAAAAATGCATTATTCTAAGTGACTAAGGTACTAGTACTACTTAGTTTCTTGATCTTGTCACACACTTGACAAAACTTCTATTGACTAGGATCGTTGTAAATCATTTTATGAACACTTGAATTAAACTTTTTTATCATCTCCAGGTCTACGTCTCTTAAAGGAATGATAGGATAACACCAATATGCATTAAGGAGTTTGCATCCTTCAACAATCTCGTCACATAATGATCATATTATTTATGAAACTATATTTTGGTTTCCACCCAATGGTTATCTTATCCAATAAATTGAGGTATTACACAATTTTATCCTCAAGTGTGAATTATGTAGTAATGTTCTTAGCATGGATCCAAATTACAACATAATTTATCATCTATAGTTCTCAGCACATAAACTAATAAAGTCATTTAGAGTCCATATAATTTTCTTGTATGGTGACCAATATTTATACCAACCCTTTGAGATAGTCATAATGTAATCACTATGGAAGAATATTACACGTCATGGCTTGCGATGTTTACAAGATAGTTCTATGGTTGACAACCACTACATACATATGACATGCGTTTCCACCTATTTGTAGATATATCCTAGGTCATTAAGGTAGAGTGTTTAAATGACTGATTCTACAGTTAATCTTATTACTTGTGATACTAATATTCAGACCAGGATACCATAAACAATTATCAAGTGACAGTTTTGTAGGTGAATTGACCATTGTAAAAATCTTACCCACTACGCAATAAAGAGAGTTTATTATTTATCTTCGACCATGTGGCCTATGCCAACCACAAGAGTCCATGTTTCAAAATCACATGGACCTTTGTACCTCTAAAAGGAAGCGATATGATTTCTTCATATATTTACTCGATTTTGTACCAACCCAACACTCTCACTAAGAATGTGATCAAACATTCGATTCTTTACAAATTAAGAGTATTGGTCATGAATTGCCTCGTTTAATATAAAGTGCACTATATATCTACATACACTTTGATTCTATACTCTCAAAGAATGTTATCACACATGTGAATATTGTGCCTTACTTTCACTTGAACTGGTCTTTGTCTTTTCAGAAGGAAAAATCCATAGAGCAATACTTTAATGATGGGTTTTTATTTGCGAGGAAACCCCATTAGAAGTAAACTGAAATTCCACCATATCTACTTTTCCTTGTCTTTCTCCAGGTTCAACTTTGGTGCCAGAATCGACACGACACAGGTAAAAATATTTAACCCTTTATTAACAACCCTTTTAATTTTTTATTATTATCTAGGTATTGGATACGTGTTCATAATTATCTGCATTGCGATTTTGTTTAAACAGAAGGAATATGTACTCTTCTAACAGCGAATTGTATACGTGGCATTCAAACCGCGGTTGTCACTTGGAGGAATGGGTAGGTTTAAATATTTGAAAATCAATAATCAACTACTTAGTTCTTAAAACTCTAAAATAGACATTATACTAATTGTTCCCCTTTGCTTCTATAGGAGGAATTGGAGCCCATACTAGAGGATTCTCATGACTACCAAAAAGGTATTTTGGTTCCAAATGGATGATATGAATTTAATCCTTGGACCAAGACAACCCTTGATTTATCTCTTGTAAATTTTTCTTATAATAACTCTGTTAATGATGACATTTCAATTAGAGCTACTAAACTTGATTATGTAATGTAAGGAATTGATCTAGACTCTCATGCATAAGATATCATTTTGATATTGAGGTTTAATTGAATATTTGTTGTCTCTTATTAATAAACTATCTAGTAGATGCCTATGTCTTGTATGTCACTTATTTATTTTACTATATTTGGAGACTTAAAAACTTTTCATATTTCTTATAGTTAATGAATGTCCACAAAATCTCATATTTACATACATAACCTTAGTGTTGATTCATTTGCTAAGTTACCATTACTGTATATTCAATTTATGGAATACAAAAACTTCACAACTCTAGAATTTCTATAAAATGTAGAATGAACTACTTTCATAATTCTGCAGTAAATGACGTATGTTACTTATCTAATTCTATAATCAATACATAAAATTTACTATGTTTTCTACCACTTTCTTTGTAATGTAAGACTTCATCAAAGATATCTACCACTTTCTTTGTAATGTAAGACTTCATCAAAGATAAATGAATATATATATATATATATATATATATATATATATATATATATATATTCAAATCTTTTAGTCATATGATAAATTTCCATGATCTAATAGTATTTATAACTACTAACATACTCGTATGAAAAAGAATTATTCAGAAATGGACAAGTGATACATATTTGAACCAAAGTCATCGGAAAAAAATCGAACAACCGCGTTCCACCCAACCATAGATGCAAAAGAACCAAAATTACTTGTCTGGATCACCCCCTAGGCTGACCATGACTCCATAAGAGAGAAATGAGCTCCACTCCTTAGCGAAAGTACCTTTGTACCATTCAGAAAATATTTTTCCTAACACAATGAGCTCTCACAAAACAAATATTTCCTTTCCACAACATACTGAGAAGCGTCATGCCTCCAACATATGTTCTATTTATCCTTCCTGTGCATAGGGATTTTTCATTGCACTCATTTCCCTCCTTGGAAATTGACATCTTTAAAAATCCCTGATTTTTAGGGGCTGCGAGTGACATAAATCCACTTTTGACTCTTGTTAAAACCAACTCTAAGTTAACTCACACATGTTCTCCACTCATGGATTCATAGTCAACTATTTCTAACCTGGATGTTCCAATTCTTCCCTACATTAAATAATTTAAATTTTTTGTCTCTTACATTGTCCATCAAAAGAGGATAGTTGGAAAGTCAAACTCTCACTCAATAATAAAAAATACAACAAATAATGACTTAAAAGTACAACAAATAAAAAGTACAAATTTCCAAAAATGGAAATTATTCAATGTAAAATGTTTAATTCTTGAGGATATTACAGTTTTAAACACCAACATAAATCGTCGATAGTTGATGGTCGGGTCGACCGATCTAGAAAAGTTTTTGAATGGAGAAAAATAAAGCATCGATGAAAAATTGTCGATGGTTTGAGGTCATACAAATCAATGAGGTGTTTGGGTCATGCACGAGAAATGGTCGATGGATGATGGGGAAAAGAGGGTGATGACATTTCATGCCACATCAACATCCATGTTCCATGTCATGTCATCCAAAGTTCCATGTTAGAGTATATATGTAACATCCCTCTCTTGCGCACCCACATGGCTTGACTTATTCTTTGAGGACACTTGCATTCATGTGATCTAGTTTATTATATGATTGTATGTTTCACTTATGGATTACGTCGATGATGTTCTCGATATGATGATATGATATTTAATTATATATGTATCGACATGTGCTATCGATTGGTTTCTCTTGAGTGTGCAAGAATCTTGACAGATTGGGGATGTCGATGGCATTGATGACCTCCTTGGACTCTGGATTGAGTGAGGGAGTGAATTGTTTATGGTTTGAGTATTTTTTTTATTGCATATGTGACATATGACTGGTATATTATGATGTTGATTATGGATTGCTGACATGTTGCATTGATGGATGCAGGATGACGACAACATGCTAATCAGACTCACATTTGGATTAAAGGGGTCACGCATGACAACTAGAGATATTGAGGGATAGGTGTGGTAGAAATTGTACCAAAACTTAATAGCACCCCCACTGTGGCTCGAACTGTTGGTTAATGATTACCTTGTTCAAGAGATCCACGATGTCGTGAGGGCAAACTGAGACAATCGCTCACGAAGATTCTAAGGGGCATGCAATAAGGCATGGTCCTTATTCCTTAGAGTCCCTTAGTCTCCCACAAGGTTGCCTGACAAATTATTGACTCCAAGGGATGTCGTCTACCAAAATCAGTCAAAAGGTGAGTTTCACCCTTGGAGCATGTACTGCGTCTTGAAGGGAACATCGCATAAATGAAATGTGAATGAAGGCAAGTGGAACCCTTAGGCCACATGCGTCTTCAAGGCAACATTGCAGTTTTAAAACCATTGATTCAATGAACCTAGGTACCTAGAAAACAATATCTCATTTTGACGTAGTCAGCGTGAAAATAAATTTTGCATGAGTAAAGTTTATTGATTATAAAATCCCCTTAAAAACAATTTTTGCTAAGCCTAGTTGAAATTAGAACGTAGGTCTAATTGGGGTATAAGGACTAAAACTAATTAATCAATTAATAAAGGGGGTGATGAAGAAAAATCAAATTTAAAAATTAGAGAAAGAATTTATCCAAAGAATATAATCGTTGGCTATGTGAAAAACTTGTTAATTTACAACTTAGACCAATAAGGGGAAACTAAAATAAAAAAGGAATTTAGAACATAGAAGGGAATCTAGTATAGAGAACTTTCCTAAAATGAACTCAACTAAGCTTTAAGAAAGGCATCAGTCATTAAGGGACTGTGAGGGAATAAAGCGACATTGAGGGAAATTAGAAAATTAGAAAATTTATTTATTTAATTAAGTGAATTTCTGGTGCAACTAAGGGATCGGGTGACAAGTGTACGGGGGGGAATATTCCTATTAAAATATTAATAAAAATAAATTAATGTGCATTTTTTCAAATGATTAGCGAGTACAATTTTAGGGGCTAAAGTTCGCTCAGGGGCTAATTTTCCAAGGTTTTTTCCCAAAAAATATTTGCTATTCTAAAAATGATTCGCCCAAATTCTATATGAAAAAATTATTTTACCTTAAAAATAGCCTAAATGTTATACAAACTATATAAAATCCTTAGAAATTTGAATATTTTTACAAAAATATCGCCAAACATTTTATAGTTGGCATATGAAGGATTAGTAAGATTCGCCAAGGTTTCTACATTTTAAAATAAATTTACATCCTTAAAATCATCCCTGCCCCCAATACCTTGAAACTGTTGATTAATCCAAATGTAATGCCATTATCCTTGGCATTTCTCCTTATAGTCAACTCTATTTGCACAATAAATATAGTTGGGTACTACATTAACCTCAACATTTTTTTTCTTACACTCAACGTTGAATGTTCACAAATTCCACCTTCTTTACCCAGCGAATTGTGCCATAAAGGCTCAAAATTTTTCCTTGCATTCAACGTTGAATGTTCAGAAATTCCTTCCTTCTTTTACATCGTGAAAATATTCCCATTAACCACTCAACATTTCACTCCCTTCCTAGCAAAACGATTGGCCCACTTTTTATTTATTTATTTCCTCGACCTTCACGTTGCAACCTTTACGTTGTCACTACTTATATATGTGTCTCCTTCCTGAGACCCTTTGTGATTATCCCAGAGGATTTTGGAAGCATTACCAGTAGAGGGATTCCATTGATTCTTCGATGGGAAATTCGAACTTATTATACTCTTCCTTTATTTTAGACTTCGAATGTTGGGTAATAAATCCTTTAGCTTGGCCCTTTTAATGGATACTCGGATTGGTAGAACAAGCAGTTGGAATGAGTACGAGTTTCCTTCAATGGAGAATAGGATGACCGAAGGAATAACTAGTGCGTTTAAAGAAGAAGCAATGGAACTTGCCTTAGAGAAGATAGACCCGTATTGGATTTCAGTCATCAACAATTATCAAAATTGTATTATCTTTGGTTATCCTTGAGTTATCTGTGTGTTTGGCATTGATTCCCCCTGAGTTTAGAGTCTCCTGGAGTTTTAATTCCTCGAATTCTTTTCAGAGTCATCTCTTAATTCATCCCATATCTGTTTGCTTCTGGAATTATCTTCCTTGATTTTCTCTACGAAATTATGGATCCTTTTATCATAGTTTTACCATGAATCCACCTTGGGTACAACCTTAGAAATCTCCCCAAAATACGATAATTCATCTTGGTGAATTCACCCGACTTAAATTTGTGGAGGGTAATTAATTTCTGTCTAGAAAATCTTCAGATATCTCTACATTTGAACCGTTTTCAGCCCAGCTCTTTCGATTCTCTTGCCGAGTGTTCTATGCACATTACTCTTTCTTAGAATTGTTGTTTACTATGTTTTGTTACACTTATCTTACACCCGACTCCCCAACAATTTTATATCTTTATGCATCAAGTACCCTTTAAGTCCCTACATTTACTTTGTTTTTCACTCAACATTTCGTTATGTTTATGCCCAAGTTGATCCTCCTATATTTTCGTTGATTCCCTTAATATTTTCTTAGCTTAGCTGTCTTCAGATGTCATTTAGAAAGGAAATCATAATAGCAAGTGCGAGGAAGTAAACTGAGGTAAAATTGAAAAACATTCTAGTGATAAATTGTAGTTATGATGGTAGAAGCCAAGGAATGGTCACTAGAAAATCAATATAAATTTGGGGTACATTCAAAATAGGTACCCAATGATCACCTTTCTATCATATTTTGAATCTTAGAGACGTTTTTTCCTTCAAGTTGATTCCTAGTCGACGCAAGGTTCATTGACCCCTTTAAACATTAATTAGGATTAATCTTGTATCATGACTACATTTGATGTTAAATCAAATCTCCTTGTTAATTATAAATTGTAGTGATGTAAATTGTTAATAGGATATCTGCATTTAAGAATGCTATGAAAATGAATAATGAGAACTATTAAATATTGATGCAAACATTCCTGAATAAAACTTTGGATGGTACATGAAAATGTCTCCCCTTCAATATGCTTATTTTTCCCTTGACATCATTTTGGCATGTTCTTTTCCATGCGTTAGGTTGAATCTCTAGAATGATTTTTATGTAGTTGTTTACCTTTCTTAAATATTTGAGACGTGTAGTTTTGGGTTTAATATAATGTAAGGGGGGTGCTTGTTGTAGACATTAGACACCTTGCGCGAAATAAATTTTACTATAATATAAGTCAATTTAACAATTATACTTGTGCCTTGAATTTATTAATGGATGATCAATTAACCACTTTACTTGCACCTTGAATTTCTAATGGATGATGGATTCACAACTTTCATTGGGCCTTTAAATTTATTATGAATGATGGATTAACAACCTTTATTGGTGCCATTAAAATGTTAATGAATGATGTATTAACAACTAGATTATCGTTATGCCTTGATGATTGATGTTGCCGATGGAATTATAATTGGTTACCATTGCGCCTTTAATTTATTGTTGAGGTAGGATCAATTTTTTAACAATATTCTCTAGCGCCTTCCGAAATAAAGTTGATATCTCATGCCTCTTTCTATTTTTTATTAGTAAATGATTAAGTGATTGGGATTTGTGCCTCAAATATAATGGATGCTTTCTTTTGTGCCTTGCTTTATTGTGGTCTAGTATGCATTATGCGAATGATTACCCTTGCCCCTTGATTTATTAATATTTAGGATTGAGGGATTGATGACATTGTTGATCGTAGACTCTGTTGATTTATCTAGTTGCATGGATTGATTGTGTTAGTGGCATGTAGACACCTCCTTGTTTCTCAGAACAGTCACCAGCCCTGAGACCTTAAATGGTTCAAATCAATTGGAACCTGGGCTTGAGCGTTGCTTATGTGTCCTCGAGGTCCTAATCTTGTAGGGCAGGTTGGATGGGTAGTGTCTTATGTCATTATTATGTTTATCTTAATGATCCTTAAGTTAGTGTTATGTTATCTCATGTTATCATGGGGCTAGACGATGATTCTATTGATGAAAGTAGTCGAGAACTTTATGAATTGTACTATTTATGCATCATTATTTATTTGTGCGAATGAAATGATTAAGGGATCTGTTATTTATTTGTGTTAATTTGTCATGATGTGTACCGTTATTCATTACAAGATGTGATTACTTTATGTCGTGAATGATTGTTAATGTGTTAATATTGTTGCACTAATATATTGGATGATAGGTCAACGATGTTGTTATTAATTGTGATGTAGAATTCCTAATGCAAAATAAATGAATAAAAATTACCTATTGTATGTTGCTTTTCTTTTCATGGAAGCGGGGTCGTTACATATGGTATCAAAGCCGGTTTGACCCGTGACCTGGGATAATTACATCTTACACTGAATAGACACTTGATTATGAATTGTTGCTAATTAAATTTATTTGTATTCATGTAGGTAATCATGGTTAGAGAACTCTGTGGAGGAAGATGACATGGTTCTAGGGGAGGAGGCATGATGCCTCCAGTAGCATCCACACCATAGGGGTCTAACCCCCAAGGAGAATAACAAGTCGTCGAACAGGAACATATAGTTGTGGGAGATGTGGTTTGGTTGATGAGGTATTTTTAGCGGATGTCAGAGGCCCTGTTTAGTTGTTTGGATAGAGATGAGGCCAGGGTGTCGACACGCCCTGAGGGTCCACTACGTGCCCCATCCGTCATTGGTATCATTCACCGAGAACTCGACAAGGTTACGTTTCTCGAGTTATTTGGTGCCACAGAAGGATCAACCGCCAAGGCATGGTTGGAGAATATGGCAATGTGCTTTGCACTTCGCGACTATACCTCCAACATGAAGGTCTGCATGACGGTATTTCAGTTGAAGGGGAGAGCTCTTCTATGATGGAAGATGCTCCTCCTACAACTAAACATGGTCATCGAAGATGTGCCATGGAAATTGTTCAAGGAGCGGTTCCAGGAGAGGTATCTATTGGAGGAATTCATTAATCGTCAGCTCAATGAGTTCAAAACCTTGCGACAGGGTGGTCGTACGATGCCTAAGTATGACTTTATCATAGATTCTTGTTTCATGGAGCTACTTCGGTATCCTCCACACCTGAATACTGAGAAGCTTAAGCTCAACAAGTTCGTATTCGACCTTAATGTTAACATCTATGATAAAGTGAGGATTTTAATGCCTCAGATGTTGCACAATGTTGTCAGGAAGGGGGTCATAGATGAGGAGGATCTCATCAGTGGGGGTCAGAGCAGGACTACGACGAGACCAACATGACAAGAAACATATGGTGTGCAACAACATAAGACACCAACTAGAAATCCACCAGGGTATCGAGGCACTCCGAGAAGATCCACATTCACTACACCATGGTGTCGATGCCTTAGAAGCAGACTACCTACAGAGGACGACAACACCATCACTAGCGTCAACCACAGTAGTAGAAGTCCAATCCTGTTCAACACAATAGACTAGGTTTTCAGGCCAATGGGCCATCAACTTCTACTTCAAGGACCAGGAGTATTGGACCAACGACCGTGCATTGGACATGTGGAGAGCCACATTACCAGTGTGACTGTCCAGTTGAGAGGCTCGGGGTATAAGAGATTTGGGAAAGACCCATCAGATTCATGCAATGATGATTAACTACTAGGCCGAGCACCATTCTACTATGATCGAGATGTTAGGTACAATCGTTGACCATACCTTTAGTATTTTGATAGATCTAGGTGCTACAGAGAGTTTTATTTCTGGTGCAGTGCTAAAAACATTAAGGTAAATACAGTCGAACAAGATGAGTTTATCTATGTAGAAATGGCTTCGAGAGACAAACAGAAGGTTGGAGGAAATTTTACAGGCTGTGTCAGTATTTCATGGAAACCTGCACAGGAGATGTAGCTAAATCATGCACAAAGAAATCTTATCAAGAAAAGGAAGAGAGATACATAATGACGAATGAGAATCAATGTATATTATAGTATTATCACTGAGTGAGTGATTTTCACTCATATAGGAAATGGCATCCTATAATTAGGAATGCATGCATAATAGTGATGGTCGAAGATTAGAAAGTCTAAAATAGAACTAGTCAGTTAACTCCCAATGAACTAGTGTTAAAGTCTAAAATAGAACTAGTCAGTTAACTCCCACTGAACTAGTGTGCCAA
>SNQJ01S0002524.1:170833-183743 GCA_010110895.2 Picea sitchensis
AGAAATTTCTCCAACACCCCCCTGAACATCACTATGGAGTAAAAAATGAGTCCCAGCTACTAGTACATTTTAGGTACTCATGTACAATGCAACTAATGAAAACTGAATAAAAATGAGGAAAGAGGGAAAACCACGTGGGAAGAAAACCCCCCCTCAAAAGATAATGTATCAAAAGAAGAAAATGACAACTGCTAAGAAACTATGTTCTTCATTGCAAGATGATCCCACAAAGTCTGAAACTTTGGTGCACTGAAAGTCTTCATGAAGATGTAGAAATATTTATGGATCTGATGAAGTCGTTTGGCAACCTGTCGGGCCTTGTATCTCTTGATCTTGTAGACCCATATGCACCTAAAAATATTCCTTTCTGGTGGAAGTGGAACCAGATTCCAAGTTTGGTTCTGTAGGAGTGAGTCATACTCCTTCTGCATGGCTACTTTCCATAATGGATTTTCCACAACCCCAGTGTAGTTGTGTGGATTAGTAGATTGAACGATATAGCAATGCATGGACATTGCAGGTTCGAAAGCTAAAGTCTTCTTCCTGACGTCTGGTTTGTTCCTTCTTGGGCGTATGTTGAAGCTTCGATGTTGTCTTCTTATCTGGTTGTACTACCTGCTTATTTCCATGTACAAAATCCTAGTGTTTGTACTCATCAATAATTTATAAAACTGATGAAAGAAAAAGAATATATGCATGTTGCACTGGAGGTGCATGAAAAGTACTCTCCTTATGTGTAAGTATAATAGAGGAGTCATAATAAAAAATCTTAGTGAATTTATACAACCTTGACTTGTGATCCACCTCACCAATTGCAATGATGGAATTATCATTCATGTCGATTACTGAAACTAAATCTGTTGGCATGTTTGCAGGCAGGTGTGCTTGTCATTGATGGCAAGATCAGAGTATGCAACGATGGAAAAATAGTGAAAATGTAAGCCCGGGAGGAGAAGGGACAGAGCTCTATGGATCCCATTGAGAATTCCCGATGAACGTCATATATGAGCCCGAGGTCCGACTAACGTTGGATCCAGGAGAACCTTCACATTCTTTAATGATAAAGGTGAAGCAGGGTTATGAAATCTCGAAAGTAGGAGGATAGTTTCGAATAACGGGAGTTGGAAGAGTCGAGACTCTTCATCTTCAGGAGTCCCGGAATCGCGAAATGCGAAACCCCAAAAACCTGAAACAGGCACATCGACTAGAGGTTCAGATACCGGGAGTTGGAGGAGTCAAGAATCGATACTTTTCAACACAGGAGTCCCAAAGTGTCGAAGTGCGAAAAGTTAAAAAGCTGACCTGACTCCATTTTGTAGTTTCGCAGATCGGGACTTGAAGGTGTCAATAACTTTCACATCAAGAATGTTGAAATCACGATGTGCGAAATTGCGAAGTGATCTAGGCCGACAGATCCAGAAGTTGAATGGGGCAGACCACATTAGAAAGGACAAGTGGAAGACTATGACATGTGGCATGATCAGACAACAACAAGTGTCAAGTTGATTTGGCATTTCAGGCAACTGGAAATCACAATTTTGAGTGACACATGAAAGCCACTCGGGTCACGAAATGTCATCGAGTGACGCAAGACTGACCTCTCTCTGGGAGTTTTTGCTTCGGGAGTTTTTAACTACATCACTCCCCCAAAGTCCCGAAGGATGAAGTCTCGGGGCAGAGGATAGTCATCCAATCACCACGAATCGTGGACTGTTGATATGGATATCGAAGAGCTGTAGAGAAGAGCTCGAGTTGGCAAGCCCCATTTAAAAGTTTTGGGGATCGAGCAATGGAGCATAAAGAAATCCTCACATCAAGGATGCCGAAATATCGAATTGAGAAATCGCAAAAGCACTTTATGGATAAGTTCTCGAACACCGATGGTGGTCACATTGTCGATATCTCGAGAGCTCGAGAGAAGAGATATAGAAGCCAAGCTCTATTTTGGAGCTCGTGACTTGGAGAGTCGAGACGAATCATCATGGAATCTCCAAAATACGAAAGTGTGAAATAGTCTTTTGGTGTAGGTTGTAGTCATAGTCATTAATCACATCGACAGAAGATGGGGGAAGCAACTAGAGTAGACACGCTCCTTTTCGGAGTTTCAGGGATCGGGACATGGAGTGTAGCAAAATCTTCACCGCGGTGATCCCAAAAGGCCAAATTGCGAAATGGAGAAATAAGCATGAGACCCATCATTTATGATCCAACGATGTAGGTTGTTTAGAAATATGATCGAAGGGCTACTATTTCTTTTCACAGCTAATTGATCAGTGGCAATTCAGCTGTTGAAGTAGTGTTTGGAGGTTCACAGTGTAACTGCTAGAAACCTCTGATGGTTTCTGCCAGAGGACTCGAAGAGACTTCTGTGTGATTTCCAGAGGAGCTGAAGAGTCTCCAGGAATCTTCCAGTGGAATGAAGACTATTCGTGGAGGAAATTGACAGAGGGATGAGTGTTGAAGCCTGTAACTGCAACAAAGAGGATGAGCTCGACTGTTGGAGAGGCTAAGGAATCTCAGCATAACACCTAGTGATGATGGACACATGGGTTGAAGAGATAGAGAAGTTGAAGAGTTGCAATGATGAACAGGCAGAGCACTCGACATGAAGAGCATGCAGAAGCAATGTGCACAGTAGATGCAAAAAGTGCACAGAGACTATAAGAAGGCAAAATAAAGAAGAGATGGTTGTTGTTGTTGAGCTGGCTTTAGGAGTGTAGAAGGAGGAGTGTGCAGCAGCTGAAATATAGCAGAGGAATGGTGCATTAAAGGGACATGGCATATAGTTCATAAATGTAGAAGGACAAAGTGTAGAGAAGTGTGCAAAAGACAATGATGCAGACAGAGCAGTGGAGTGTAGCAGAACAGTGATGAGACTGGTAATCCATTGAAGAACTTTATATCGTTGTAATAATTTTTAGTAACAAAGATTAATATTTCAAGGTGGTATGGAGGTGCTAGGGAGGATTGTTGTCCTTAGAGGTTCAAGTGGGTGCTTTAAAACTGAAAGCTATATCTTCCATCTAGTTGCAGCCAGAGAAACCAGGGTGGCAGGGTGGTGTAAGGGAGAACTGTTGTTCTCTATTTTATAGGTTGTTGCCTGAATGATTGGAAGTTGGTGCTTCCATCCAGTTAGTGCTAGAACACTTGGGGAGTTGTTGCTTCCTTCTAGTTGGTGCTAGAGAAACCAAGGAGTTGGTGCTTCCTTCTAGTTGGTGCTAAAGAAACTAGAGAGTGCTTTCTCTTAGCAAGTAGCAACTTGCAAAACAAAGGTTACAGACTCATTGTGAGTTGGTGCTCATATGTATGATAATGTAAATAATGTAAATATTACTTATCATATAAAGAAGAAGAGGTTTTTACCCTATATGGGTTTCCTTAGGAAATATCTGTCTCTGTGTATCTCATATGTGTGACTAATGTTGAATGTGCTATTGCTTATTTCACTGCATTATTGTGATTGTCATTGAGTACTTTGTAAAGAGTTAAAATAAGTATAATTGTTTAAGAACGGTAACAACTGATTCACCCCCCATCTCAGTTGTCCAACAAAATCTGATGTAAATTCAACCCTTTTACCTTTCTGAGTGATTTGATAAACTAAGAGCAGATTCATAGAAAGATTTGGAACATGTAGAACATTCTCAAAACTACCATTGTGGAGTTCCAGTCTCCCTTATCCTGCTACTGCTACTGGAGTATCATCCCCCATGAGAATAGGGGGTCTTGAGCATGGACTCAAAGAAGAGAAAACTTCCTCTTTTCCTACCATATGATGGGATGCACCAAAATCTATAATCCATGAATCAGATGAGGAATTAATTGCAACCAGAGCATGATGATTACCTTTCTTAGGAGAAGGATCTTCTTCCTTCTGCTTCTTGACTCCATCTGGAATGAAGTTTCCAAGGTTGTTTTGCTGAAGTGTCTATGCCATAATATTGATTTGTTTCTTCATGAATGTCTATTCTTCATGATTCGGTTAATTGCAGTAAGTGCACTACTTTCCCTTATTCTTCTTGGAATCTGAAGAGTCTCTGGAACCTGATGAATCATTGAAGAGTTTGGAATATCCCTCCTTCCCTTTTTGTTTGGATGACCCTTTTCCATCATCCATGGTGAGTGCATGTGCTTTGGGATCATTCATGAGGCCCATATGTATGAGTTTTTTTCTCTTGTGTAAGAGACACAATGAATTGAGCCAACATAGGCATTTTCCAATTTGTTCCAAAAAGACATATGCTAGAATGGAAATTGGAGACATATACAGTGTATTCTAGTCCTAGCTTGGACAATATTGTTAGAATAAGTTGTTTCTTTTGTGTTGACTTATCAACACCACATTCATCGAAGCTCAATAGAAAATATTTAAACTTAATAAAAAAATCATGTATATTATCAAAACTTTTAGGGTCTAAGGTATTTGACTCTACCTCAAGCATATGACCTCGCATCTCATCCTACTTTCCAAAGAGTCCTTACAAGGTGGTCCAGATATTGTTTGGAGTCTTGCATGAAGCAACATGAGACCATAAATAAGTGGATATTAAATCAAGAAGTATTCATGTGGCCTCATCCCTATGGTTTGCCCATCTCATCTTCTGAATCATTGATGTAGGTTTTGTTTCTGTCGCCATCGTCAAATTATAAAATCCTTTCCTTTTGAGTTGGAATTATGTCGTGGTATTCCAATCAAAATAATTGTATGGTGTGAGGATTATCACCAAGTTTGAATGTACATAATTTTTCATATCCATCTCTCCCACTGTTTCTAAGAACCCCTAAAAATTTACTCTCAATCTACAAGTGAAAAATTAAGAAATCATGGCAGAAAGGGCACTTTAAGTGAAAATTCGTATCAGTTTCAGGAAATGATCTTGTGACTTACTTTATGAGAAAACGGTGAGGAATATCTCCAAATGGTTGAAAACCGACTTCCAAAATCGATCGATTTTCTTTCCACGTGAGTCGTTTCCTCAAAAATGTAATGTTTGGGGAGGAATAACTGTTGATAGATATAACCATGAATTTAGCTCATCGAAACTCTGATTTTCCTTATTCTTTGGATTGTCTGGCTTTCTCCAAGTAGCATAGCTTTGATACCATGTCATTGTTTCATGGAAACCTCCACATGAGATCTAGCTAAAGCATGAACAAACAAATCTTATTAAGAAAAGGAAGAGAGATACACAATGAAGAATGAGAATCAATGTATATTATAGTCTTATCAATGAGTGAGTGATCTTCACTCATATAAGCAATGACATCTTATAGTTATGAATGCATGCATAATACTGATGGTCTAAGATTAGAAAGTCTAAAATAGAACTATTCAGTTAACTCCCAATGAACTAGTGTTCAAGTCTAAAATAGAACTAGTCAGTTAACTCCCAATGAACTAGTGTTCAAGTCTAAAATAGAACTTGTCAGTTAACTCCCAATGAACTAGTGTTAAATTCTAAAATAGAACTATTCAGTTAACTCCCACTGAACTAGTGTGTCGAAAATAGAAATTTCTCCAACAGGTTGTAGCCTTAACCTGGTAGATTTTGTCATGAAGGCCAACATGTACGTCACAATGTTAGTATCTTATGACGTCGTGATCAATATGGACTGGTTGGAATCGCATGAGGTGATACTCAACTGTAAGATGAAACAATTGAGATTGGTCGATGATGAGGGAAAAAGACGTGTGATTGTGGGAAGGAATCATAGAGTTTCCCTAAGGTTCATATCCTCCCTACAAATTCATAAGAGAATGCACAAGGGATGCAAGTTGTATGTGATCCTTTCTTTGAACAAAAAGTGAGTGGCGGAAGGACCAGAAAATCTTTTGGTAGTACAAGAATTTGCGGACGTCTTCCCAGAGGAGTTACTAGGGTTGTTGTCTGAGAGGGAATTGGAATTTACCATCTCATCCAAATGGATCTTGAAAGGTTCAAAAATAAAATTTCTCAAATGATCAATAAAATGACATGATCGCGAAGTTCTCATTGTAAGATTTCTGGCAGCGCAAACATATCGAAAAATAGAGAACGTATGCAAAAGTTATCGGAGTTTGAAGTTTGGTCAAAACAGGTAAAAAACAAATTGGTCAAGGGACACATGGAACCTTCAACATGTGACACGTGGAAGATTCTAAATTAAACAAGTGGCAACAATTAAGTGATGACATGTGGTATCACTAGGTCATGACAAGTGGCAAGGGTTTATGATGATAAGTGTCAAAGTTTTCATAGTCCATGTGGAAAAAGATTGGCCAACCATGGGCTGACACATGTCAACATGGTCAAGTCCTTAAAAAGGTCAAATTTATATTGTTGGAGTCCATGGGATTTGATCCCATGACCTACCTCTTCAAATGACTCTAGCACTATGATCTAGCCACAAAGGTTGAATTACTACTTTAGAGAAAAAAACCCACTTTTCATAAATATAAACTTAAGCACCTTTTCTAGCTAAGGGAGGTGCACCCCTTAGCATTAGGCCACATGGCCCTCATATGACCACATAAGGGTCCACACTCCCTAAGTAGGGACTTAAGCAGTTTGTTTGCCAAATTTTGGGTTTTGACCTTATTTTAGTGGATTTTTAGTGATTTTTGAGGATGTTTGGCCCTCTCAAGGGGATCTGAGCCCAATTTGAGGCCAAAAAGTTGGGGGGAAGTTGGATTTCGACCCCCAAATAAGAATCTATATAAATCGGAGGTTTTTGGCAGTCCAAAAAAGTTTAGAACATGAAAAATGTTGTAGAATTGAGAAGCCAAAGACATTTTTATGTAGGGAAGTCATTGAGGAGGGGAACTTTGCGGGCCAATTCTAGGAGCTACACTAAAAAAAATCCAGTGTTGTCAGTTGTGTTGGGTTATTGAGTTTAAGAAGAACACATACAGACCAATTTGTAATCCATTTGACAGTTTTATGATGTACATCTGGAGCATTAAAGAGAATTAAGAAAGCCTCACCCACTAAGACAAAGGCCCGGAGATGTAGGCAATCTTGTCGAACTCTATTAATCACTTTGTTATTATGGTTTGTTGATTCTTTGTGCTTACTTTCAGATCTACATTTCTTATTATGGATTCCATGTTATATCATTAATTTCTTCATATTTATTCAATTCCTAAATGGTTAATGAATTCATGCTTTAAAACTTAACCATAGTCTTAAAACATCATTTCGGATCACCATCGACCTAAAACTGGGAACTGAACCGATAACAAGAAATCCTTATTAGATGTCCAACCCTTAGTTAAAAGATTTGAAAATGCAACTGAAAGAGTTGTTGGACCTAGGACTTCTACATCCAAGTGTGCCACTGTGGGGTGAGCCTGTTATTTTTATACAGAAGAAGGATGGCTCGTGGAGACTGTGCATTGACTACCGTCAATAGAACAACGAAACGATCAAGAACCAGTATCCATTTCCAAGGATAGATGATTTGTTTGATCAGATGAACGACATGATGGTGTTCTCGAAGGTCAAATTGAGAGAAGGGTATCACCAATTATGGATCAAGGAGGAAGACATTCCTAAGATCGCATTTAAGAAAAGGTTTGGACATTATGAGTTTACTATTTTATCATTTGGATTGAAAAATGCCCCAGGGGTATTCATCATCTTGATGAATGGGGTGTTCCATGAATACTTGGAAAATATTGTTCAAGTGTCCATTGACGATATTTTGATATATTCTTGGACGATGGAAGAACATGACGAACACTTGCGCTTGGTACTACAGTGTCTACGAGAGAACAAATTTTTTGGGAAACTGTCGAAATGCTTGTTTTATCAATCGAAGATTCATTATTTAGGGCATGTCATCTCCGGTGAAGGTATCATTGTGGATCTAGCAGAGGTCAAGAATTTTATGGAATTCCATGTGCCTATGAATGTCCCAGAAGTGTGTAGCTTCATGGTTTTAGCGGGATATTATCGACGGTTTGTCGAGGGTTTTTCGAAGATAGAAAATTTGATTACGGGATTGTAGAAGAAAATAAATAATTTTGTATGGATCGAGAAATGAGCGGAATAATTTCGAAGGATGAAGGAGATGTTGATGACATTGTCGATACTAAAAGTCTCTAATATGGATGAGGACTTCTTGGCATGCACTGACGCATCGAAGGAAAGCTTAGGTGGAACCTTGATGCAAGAAGGTCGAGTAATCGCTTACATCTAGAGAAAGTTAAGAAGGAATGAGGAGAACTATGCGACACACGATTTGGAGTTGTTAGCCATTGTGTATGCCCTGAGAGTTTGGAGACACTATCTTATTGGATGAAAATTTGAACTGAAAATGGACCACTATGGTTTACAACACATGTTTATGCAAAGCGACTTGAATGAGCAACAAAGGCGTTGGTCAAAACTACTTAGAGAGTATGATTTAGAGATTACCTACATAAATGGAACATTTAACAAAGTGGTTGATGCGTTGACTCAAATACCATGCATATTTTTGGTGATGCCTCTTCAAACAAATCTACGTGAAAAAATTCTAAATTTACAGCGCGACGACGACTGGTATAAAGAGGTTAAGGAATTTATCGAAAAAACACCATTTTGGTACAATAATTTGAGGGATTCACTCTAGACAATGACCAATTAATGAGATATAATAACCAAATTTACGTACCTCCCAATGACTAGTTAAGAATTTTGATCTTAAAAAAATATCATAGAGCAGTGTACATGGTTCATCAGGGAGTCACGAAGATGAGGGAAGAAATTAAACCTTTATTATTCTGGAAAGGAATGAAGGAAGATATAGTCAACTAAGTGGTGAGATGTATAGAATATCAGCAAGTGAAGTTTGAACATAGACACCTGACATGATTAGTACAACCACACACTATTCCAGAATCAAAATAGGAGGTCATTTCGATGGACTTCATCGTTGGATTGTCACTGATGACAAGGAGTAACGAATCGATTTTTTTGGTAGTTGACACTCTAATGAAGAGTGCACATTTTATCCCTGTGTGTACGATGTATCATGGACCTGACATAGCGAGAGTTTTCTTCAACAACATTTTGAGGTTGCATGGCATGCCTAAGAGGATCATATATTATCAAGGATTGATGTTTACAAGACGATTTTGGACTAGTTTCCAAGAGGCCTTGTGAACTCAACTTAAATTTAGTACCGCATATCACCCAGAGATAGACGAGAACACCGAATGAACGAACAAAATCTTGGAGTACATGTTGTGAATGTATGTGATGGACCAACAAAAGTGTTGGGAAGAGTTATTTCCACTGGTAGAGTTTGCATACAACAAAATTTATCAAAGCACCATTAAGATGGCGCCATTCAAGTTTATTTACAGGTGAGCATGTCAGACGCCTTTGATTTGGGATCATCTTGAAGATAGGGTCATGGTAGGACCAGAAGTGATCCAAGAAATGGAAGAGAAAATGCAAACGATAATAGAAAGGATCAAGGAAGTGTAGGATCGGTATAAGAGTTATGTCGATGCGCATGATGTCAACTGTAGTTATGAATTTGGCGATCAAGTCTTCTTGCAGGTGAAACTACACAAGAGTTCGATTAATTTTGTAAAGTTCGTTCAAGTCTCTCCTAGGTTTGTGGGACATTTAGAGGTTGTGGAAAGGAAGGGGATCGTGGCCTATCGACTAGCCTTTCCTGATTCTTTGAGGCATATGCACAATGTTTTTCATTTATTTTTCTTGAGACATTATGTTAGTGATCCTACACACATGATTTACATGATTTCTTTGTAGGTGTCGAATGAGGGTGCACTCATGGCGAAGCCAATCCTCATTCTGGGCCATCGCATTTGATGGCTATGACATCGAACAGTCGATCAATTCAAGGTACAGTGGGACAATTATACACTGCACTTGGCTACCTGGGAGGACGCATATGATATGCGTCAACAATTTTCATTTTTTTTTTATAGATAGACATTTAGATACTGTCAAGTACTTTATTTCAACACTTATATACTGTGAAACTTCAAGACAAAGTTTAAAACAAGAGGGGGTGTATGTAACATCCCGCTCTTTCCCACCCACATTACATGACTTATTATTTGAGGACACTTGCATGAAAGTGATCCCTTTTATTATATGATTGTATGTTTCACTTACATATTACGACGATGATGTTCCGGATATGATGATATGCTATTTGATTATATATGTATCAACAGGTGCTATTGACTGGTTTCTCCTGAGTGTGCAAGACTCTTGAAAAATTGAGGATGTCGATGGCATCGATGACCTCCTTGGACTCAATATCGAGTTAGAGAGTGAACTATTTATGGTTTAAGTATTTATGTTATTGCATATATGACGTATGACTGGTATATTATGATGTTGATTATGGCTTGCTGACATGTTGCGTTGATGGATGTAGGATGACGATATCTTACTAATCAGACTCACATTTGGAGTAAAGGGGTCATTCACGATAGCCAGAGATGTTGAGGGAGAGGTGTGGCAGTAGCCCTCCCACAACCTAATATCACTCTTGTCATGGCTTGAACTATTGGTTAACGATTACCTAGATTGAGAGATCCACGATGATGCGAGGGAAGACTGAGACAGTTGCTCACGAAGATTCTAAGGGGCACACAATAAGGAAGGGTCCTGATACCTTAGAGGCCCTTAGTCTCCCACAAGGTCACCTGACGAATTATTGACTCCAAGGGCATACGTTTACCAAAATCACTCAAAAGGTGAGTGGCAGCCTTGGAGCACGTAGTGCATCTTGAAGGGCATGTCACATAAATGAAACATGAATGAAGGCGAGTGGCACCCTTGGAGCACATACTACATCTTGAAGGGAATGTTCTGGTCTTAACACTAGTGAGTCAATGAACCTACGTACCTAGAAAACAATATCTCCTTTTGACCTGGTCAGCCTTAAAATAAATATTGCATGAGTAAAGTTTATTAGTTATAGAATTTCCCTTAAACGTGATTTTTTCTAAGCCTAGTTGAAATTAAAATGTATATCTAATTGGGGTATAAGGACTAAAACTAATTAATCAATTAATAAAGGGGGGGATGAAGAAAAAACAAATTTAAAAATTAAAGGACAAATAATTTATCCAAAGAATTTAATTGTTGGCTATCTGCAAAACTTACTAATTTAGAACTTAGAACAAAAAGGGGAAACTTAAATACAAAAGGAATGTGGAACATAGAAGGGAAACTAGTTTACAGAACTTTCCTAAAATGAGTTCAACTAAGATTTAAGAAAGTTGTCAGTCATTAAAGGAATATGAGGGAATAAAGGGACATCAAGGAGCATTTTTAGGAATGCTTTTAGGTGGGTGAGGGAAATTGGAAAATTAATTTATTTAATTAAATGAATTTTTGGTGCAACTAAGGTATAGGGTGACAAGTGTATGGGAGAGAATATTCCTAATAAAAAATTAATAAAAAGAATTTAATGTGCATTTCGGAAACTAGTCACTAAGAAAACTCTATAAAAGAAATGGTAGAGGAGGGGAATGGGCATGTCTGGTAAGCGTAAGGTTATGCTGCAAGATTTTACTGTTCACTGAATTTTCTTTTGAGAGTTGTGATACCCAGCTCGAATAAAGTGTGGTAGCTTGACGTTATGAGGTGATTTGGGATCTAGATTTCTCTGGTTGTGTGTGTGGCCCCTTGGCGTCTTAGGGGGATCAAGGGGAAGAAGAGTACCCCTAGCGTTGGATGGGAGGTACAGGTGAGGTATCAATAGTTAGCAAGCATGAGCTAGATGGAGGGCAAGCACGAGAAAGTGACTTCAAATTCTTAGCCTTCGGTTATGGTATTGTAAATTAGTTAAAATTTTCCTATATATGAATGTCGATATTGATGAATATTGTAATGTATTTCTGGCACAATAGTTGGTAAATTCAATTGAGATTGTTTTGTTCCATGAAATAAAAAAAAAATCAATTTATTTAAGAAGGATTTATGGTTATGATTTCTTGTATACACTCACTTCCTTATTGGAGTTCTTTCCAATGTAACACCCCAGGTTTTGAACCCCCCATTTTAAATAATGTATTGTTACAATGATGAGAGGCATGAGTGCCCAAACAATTATTAAAGGTCTAGTATGCCCAATAAATGTAATGTTTCGATCATCATTAATAATAAACACATCGTTGGCTGCTAGATAGACAAGAAGTAGAGTTATAGGGGGCTATGTGTTACACAATATTTTTATCATTCCTATGACTGTTAATGATGTAAACCTATATTTTACCTTCAGAGGGGTCAGTGGCCTGAGTTCCTGAAGAGAGAAGGGAGAAGAACTTTTCTTGAGAAAAGAAGTTGCATTTTCCTTTGGAAAAACCCTATAAAAAGGAAGTTCGCAGGCTGCCTATGTATTAGGGTGCGAGAATGCCTAATTCTCGTAGGCTGCACCATAGTTGGGTTGTGAGATGTTCATAGGATGCTCTATAGGAAGGGTGCGAGAATGCTTACACATGGGAAAAACGAGCGTTTTCTTGAATCTTCTAGAAGGAGAAACTTCCATGGTGAGGTGCCATCCGAATGGTTTGGATATTACACGCTTTGGTGATTTAGTGGGATCATCCTAACCTCCTCACCCTATCCTCTTCAACTTATAAAAGGAGAGGAGCTCTCATGGAAAAAGTTAGCTTGGGGCTTGGATGATATAATCTTGTTAGCTTTCGAGCTTTTGAGCTTTAGAGCTTTTAGCTTTGGCTTGGTTAGAGTGGCTTTGAGATTTGCTTTGTCAAGATAGATTGTAAGTAACTATCAGATCCATGGTCTCAGAATCCTTGGAGCGAGAACTGTGTGGGGAACGAAGGACAGTTGGAAGGGACCTTACGACATCAAGGCCATGGTTGTAATCTCTCTTTCACATTTAATATGATACAGTAATATGATTCTTTCCTATAAAACTTGTTGTGTTTTAT
>SNQJ01S0002524.1:183793-197340 GCA_010110895.2 Picea sitchensis
ATACAGTAATATGATTCTTTCCTATAAAACTTGTTGTGTTTTATTGTATGATTCCTTGATCACATACATAGGTTTATATTGAGTTTATGCTATTGCTATCACTTTTGTTGGTTGCATTCTTTTGCAGGTTCATCATTGTATGAGAATTGGAACGGAATTAGGATGGCGATGGCGAGAGGAAGCGGCATTTAAATGGTATGTCACCTATTCCTCTTTAGTTAGTAAATTCAATATCTAAAACTTAAGGAAAGCGTCATGTTCTTGTGTATTTTGTTCTAGATCTAGGTGAATCTAGGGAGATTAGTTAGTGTCTGCACCTACCGATTAGTTCGATAACACTATGATTCCACAAGAGAGGGGGATTATGAGGCTAAGTGTTTATTCTTATGTTAATTACCTTTTTTCCTAAGGGAGGGGATCGGTTACGTGAGATTCTTGGGGAGGCTAGGAGGTCCTTGATTTCCCCGCAAAATACTTAAACCCACCCCTGGTGTGATTGTGGGGGTTGGTCATTGGCTCATCCGCTCTGTCACCTTTACGTTACCAAATTATTACCCTCACACACCCCTCATGCACTCCCATGCACTCTCCTACCTCCTCCATCCATCCTCACCTGCGTATTGGTCTTGGGAAGGGAGACCGAACTGCTAAATAATTAGCCATGGGATAGTTGGTTGTAATGGTCACTGGTATGGTCCAGTCGTGCGTTGAGGCCTGCATGTCTGAGATGCAGTGGCGTGTGTCTAGCGTTTCTCACAACAACGAGTCCTAAGATTTCCAACATTGATATTCCGGACCAGTTTGGTTGGAGACCTGCATAAGGAGAAGGACTGCCTAAGGGACTACGTGGTAGATAAAGGTGGAGGCATGTTCTCTTAGGTGGTGCAAGATGGGTAGAAGAGAGATGGGTACTTGGATTGTTGTGGTTGTTGGAGAGCCTGTGAGATATTTAGTGATAATTGGTTTGGGGAAGCCAAGTAACACTCTGGAACTGTCCTTGTGGATTCATAGCCCTGGATCGGGAGTGACATTGTTGTTGATATTTGGAGCAGTCGCATCTATGGTTAGGTGGAACATCTTTGGTCTACAGCCAGTTGGTGTCATCTTTCATAAAGATAAGTTTTCTATGTTGTGATGTTATTATCTGTGTATGAATGTTTTTCCATTGTATATTTAATTATCATTAATTGAATCTTTAGAATATGCATGCTCGCTAGATATTGTTGTGCATGTCATTAATTTTGTTGTCGTATGCATCCTTAATAAACAAACAAGGTATCAGTATGAGAATGAAATACAAGGGTGGGCTTGCAAGTAGCATACTCTGGCCTGTGGTTGGTCGACTATGTTACAGTTTGGTATTAGAGATTTTGGTTGAAACATCGGGCCGATATGGATCGAATCTGTTGGTCAGTGTCTCATGGTGAATATCGAACTCTGACCGTGAAGTTGAAAATATCAGGAGGAATGGTGTTGCAGAAGCTACGCAGGAGACAAAACATCACAGATCCTCTGTAGGGGTTCGAAGGATCATGATCATCCCTTTCTAATTTGGGAGCGATCACCACTGTAAGATAAGGAGAGATCTGAGATTATTGGATCAGAGGACAGGTGAATCTGAGCCTCCTGATCCTGAGGTAAGTGCATAGGATTTAACCCTTTGGAAGTGCACAGGATAAGCAATATCATGAATTCCAAGTTAGCAAAAGGATCACAACCGTTGATCAAAGGAAAGTGTGGACCATTGATCTGGCCCCAAGAAAATCGCGAGTTCGGATATCATAAGAAGACATATGAACATTTCTCCAACTTCGTGACACACGAAGTATCGAGTTATCAAAGAAAATCTAAACCATTGGAGCACAAGGAGATCTGGACCGTTGATCTGGTCTCGAATAATTTTGCAAGATGCGAAGGGGAGAGTAGAATCATCGGATCACGGCATTTGTGGACCGTTGATCTGACATGAGCGCAAGTTCGGGAGTCGGAAGAAGGGAGACAAGAAATATTCTGACAACGTGAAGCACAAAGTCGCGAAGCACTCGAGAGATTGGCCAAAGGTCATAGTGAGGGGTCACATTGATGAAGGTTAAGGGAAGGATATAGTGATCGCTAGGCTCTAGTTTGAGATTTCGGAAGTTGAGAGAGTCAAGGTTGGATCGTATGCAAATACCTAAAACGCGAAGTTACGAAGCTCCCATGAGATTGGCCCTGGGTCATAGCTAGAGGTCACATTGATGAAGGATAACAGAGGATCTATCACGCACTAAGCTCCAAGTTGAGAGTTCAGGATTCGGAGAGTTGTGCAAAGTCGTGAAGCACCCTTTGGTTAGGTGAGTGGTCACAACTGTGATTTCTAGTCATGGTCACTTGGGTAGGTGGTTTGAAGGAAGCGCCTGCGCAAGATGAAATTTTGTGTCAACCCAGGAATAATAGGACACTGTTATCTTTGGATAATGGGGATATGATATCCATGAAAAAAAATAAGAAAGATACCTATAGCATGGTTTGGAAAAAAAAAGTTGTTTATCATACACATAATTCTAACAAAATGGTTGCTTGCACATTTTACATAATTAATGGGCTTAAGAACATCAGCTTAGGATGCATATTGAGGAAATGGAAGAAGGTGAGAGAGCCTCTAGTCATGATAAGGAGGCCTAAGGCTAGAATTCCAGAGTTGGTAATGTCGAGACAGAGTCCAACGGACGCAAGGGAAAAGGAGAGAAGGAAACGTTGATAGAAATGGTAACAAGCCTGAAGATGGAAGTGCATATCTATAGAGTAGAGAACGAGAGATTGATGAGAGATAAAATTCAGATAAATGCTTGAGTGTTGTAGAGCTTATATCATTTGCAGAGTCAAATGAAGAAGGAATCAAACTCAATGAAAGAGGAAGAAGGCAAGTGTCATGAAAGAAGGAATTCTTGTGGAAGAGTTGGTTATTTCGGAAGTGCTAGCAGAGCTCATGAAGACTGCTCACCTTCTCACTCAGAAAGAAAATTTTATGCATCAGATGATCCTGTAAGAAGTTCAGAAGTGTCCCCTATCAGACAATTAAGAAGGAAGCAAGAGGTATATAGTTTGCAAGGAGAGCTAAGGAAGCTCAAGCCACCTTCCTTTGATGATGAAAGAGAAAGGGAGGATGATGCCAAAGCATGGTTTCTTGGGCTTCGGAGATATTTTCAGTTGCATAACTATTCATCAAACCTGGAAGCTAAGATTTCCACCTACCATTTACACAAGAAAGCTACAATGTGGTGGGACCAAATGAAGCAAGTGGAACATGTAATGAAAGTAGGATCACTTGGAAGCAGTTCAAGAAGTACTTTGATAAGGAGTACCTCTCAGAGAATTTCTATGAAAAGAAAATATAGGATTTATTTGAACTTAGGTTGGGAAGCATGACTATGGAAGAGTATGAGAAGAGGTTCTTGGGATTGTTAAAATATGTCAAGTTCATTGGTGATGAGAAACTAAAAACACAGATATTTCTAAGTTGGTTTCCATCCTTTTATAAGGAAAAGATCAAGTATGATGAGCCTAAGACCTTTATTGAGGCCATGAGGAAGGCTAAATACCTGTATGAGCAAGGCCATGGAAGATAATCTCTACAGAAATCTTGGAAGGACAAGAAGAATGGGAAATCCAATCAGAGGACAAAAGGATTCAGACCCTCCTTCAATAGGAATGATCCTGATAGAAATCATCAAGATCAGTATGCTAACGGGGATTCCAAGAAAGAAGATTCCTTGGGAAAAAGGGGAAGACCTCCAAACCAATTTTGGGGATGCAAGGAAGATCACATGTATAAGGACTGCCCACATAGAAAAGACAGAGTGAAGATTGTGCACCACATCCAATAGGATACAACAATCGAAGATATGGGAATAATCTATGCAACTTTAAATGATCGACAAGCAGAGTACTAGTCCAATATGTCGAGGTGGAAGTTAAGATCATAAATCAGCCTATTACTATTTTGATTGATTCAGGAGAAAGTCATTGTTACATTGATCTTAAGATAGTGGATATATTGCATTTGGATAAAAATAAACTTGGAAAGGCGAGTTTGGTTCAGTTAGCCACTGGAACCAAAAGAAGAATCCATGATATGGTCAGAAGTTGCTCCATAAGTCTTAATGGCATGAATACTAGTAATGATTTGAATATCATACCATTGGGGTCTTATGATGTTCTGATTAGGATGGATTGGTTGGACAAGCATCATGTTGTCCTAGATTGTCATAACAAGACATTTACATGTCTTGATGGAAATGGAAAACAAAGAATTGTGAAAGGAGTTCCAAGACCCATATCTATAAGGGATATTTTGGCCTTACAACTGAAAAGATGTTTTAAAAAAGGATGTCAATTGTATGAAACTCATGTGGAAGAGCCAGTTGATGCAAAGGGGCCAAGACTTGAATATTTATCGGTACGATAGGAATTTGAAGATGTATTCCAAGAAATACCCGAATTGCCACCAAGAAGGAAGGTAGAATTATCAATTGATTTAGTGCCAGGAGTTGCTTCAGTGTCAAAAACACCTTACAGAATGCGCACACCAGAGATAACAAAATTACAAATGCAGTTGGAGGAATTGTTGAAGAAAGGGTACATACATCCAACTATTTCACCTCAGGGAGCACCAATACTTTTTGTCGAAAATAAGGATGGAACCTTGAGGTTGTATATTGACTTTCGACAGCTGAACAAGTACATTATAAAGAACAAGTATCCTCTACCTCGAATTGATGACCTCTTTGACCAACTAAGAGGAGAAAATATATTTTCAAAGATTGACCTGAGGGTGGGATATCATCAGGTAAGAATCAAAGAAGAAGACATTCATAAAACAACCTTTAGGACCAAGTATGAGCATTATGAATTTGTAGTGGTGCCTTTTGGACTGACCAATGCACTAGCTTTCTTCATGTGCTTAATGAATGGCATATTTAGAAATTATNATTCTAAGTTTGAAGAGGAGCATGAACATCACTTAAGATTGGTATTGCAAGTACTGAGAGAACATCAGTTGTATGCCAAGTTGAGTAAGTGTTCTTTTTATCAAAATCAAATCCATTACTTGGGACACATTATTTCAGAGAAGAGAATAGCAATAGATCCAAAGAAGATCAAAGCCATTAGAGGATGGCCAACACCCAGAAATGTGTCAGACATCAGATCTTTTATGGGATTAGCTGGATACTAAAAAAGGTTCATAGTAGGGTTCTCTAATATTTCTCATCCCATCACTTCTTTTCAAAAGAAGGGAACTAAATTTAAGTGGACACTCAAGTGTGAAAATAATTTTAATTTGTTGAAGGAATTACTTATTAGTGTGCCTATGTTAAATATTGCTAACCCAAATGAAAGTTTTGTGGTATGTACAGATGCTTGTAAGGAAGGACCTGGGGGAGTTCTCACACAAAATGGACACGTCATTGGATATGATTCTAGAAATCTTAAGGAATATGAGAGGAACTATACCACGCATGACTTGGAACTTGCTGCCATTGTTCACGCCTTGAGGATGTGGAGGCATTATCTCATGGGGAAGAAATTCGAATAAAGAACATACCACATTGGCCTGAATTATTTTTTTGAACAACCAACCTTGAATGCCAGGAAAACAAGATGGTTGGATTTTTTAAGTGAATATGACTTCGATATCAAGCATATCAAGGGAAAGGAGAATAAAGTTTTCGATGCACTTAGTAGAAAAGTGCATATCATGCATGCTACTTTTGTCAGTGTGAATGAGTCAGACTTGAAGAGAATAATTTTAGATGGTCTTGTTACTGACCAGCATTACCTATAGGTAAAGGAAAACTTGCAGCAAGGAGATGTACAGTAGAAAATAAAGGAGGATGAGATAAAGGAACATGGATTACTCATGCATAAAAATAGAATCTATGTTCCTAGTTCTGGAGAACTGAGGAATTTGATACTGAAGGAAATGCATGATGTTCCTTATGATGGTTATCCTAGATACCATAAAGAAATTACAACAGTAAGAAGCCAGTTCATTTGGATGGGAATGAAGAAGGATGTTGCTGATTACATCACTTGATGTATGGAATTTTAGAAGGTGAAGGCTGAGCATAGGCACTTAGCGGGTTTATTGTATCCATTTCCAATCCCTGAGAAGAAATAGGAAGTGATCACCATGGATTTCTTCACAGGATTACCCAGAACGAATAAGCAACATGATTCAATCATAGTGGTGGTTGAAAAATTAACAAAGGCTTCTCATTTTGTGCCTGTGAAGAAAACGCATACAATGACTAATATTGCATAAATTTTCATGAATGAAATTGCTAGGTTGCATGGGATACCTAGGACAATCATCTTGGACAGAGATACAAAGTTTACCTCCAATTTATGGAGGGGGTTGTATAAAGGATTTGGCACAAATCTAAACTTTAGCACAACATATCATCCCCAGACAGATGGGAAAACAGAGAGAGTCAATCGAATAATTGAAGATATGTTGAGAATGCATGTGATGGATAAGCCATCTAAGTCAGAAGAATACTTACAATTGGTTGAGTTTGCATATAATAATGGGTATCAAGCTTCATTGAGAATGAGCCTATTTGAAGACTTGTATGGTAGGACATGCAATACTCTAGTGAGATGGGACAACCCATTAGATAGAGCGGTACTTGGGTTGGAGTTGCTCAAGGACATGGAAGACCAGGTGGTCAAGATTAAGAAGAATTTAATGGAAGCTCAAGATAGAAAAAAAAATTATGCAGACAAGAATAGGACGGTTAGAGAATTTAAAGTAAGGGATCATGTACTTTTGAAAGTTAATCCCAAGAAGAGCTCTTTGAAATTGGGTAGTTGTACCAAGTTGGCAACCAGATTATGTGGTCCATTTGAAATATTAGATAGAATAGGGTCAGTGGCATACATGCTTGCATTGCCTTCTTCCATGAATGTGCATAATGTACTTCATGTATATTTACTAAAGAAATATGTACATGATCCTAACCATGTTATTGATTGGCATATGATTCAGGTAGAGATAAAGAGATATTTTCAGGTTCACCCAGTGCGGGTATTGGACAAAAAGGTCAAAATGATCCAGAATCGAGTTATAGATCTTGTAAAAGTCCAGTGGACCTGCTATGGTCTTGAATATGCTACATGGGAGAATGAAGATACCACGCGGGTAGAGTATCCGCATCTTTTTGAAGAAATTTGAGATTTTGATCTCTATTTTGTATGTGCACTGAGGACAGTGCCAAAATAAGGGGGAGGGGTTGTAACACCCAGTGTTTTGAACCCCCCATTTTAAATAATGTATTGTTACAATGTTGAGAGGCCTGAGTGCCCAAACAATTATTAAAGGGCCAGTATGCCTAAGAAATGTAATGTTTCAATCATCATTAAAAATAAACACATCACTAGCTACTAGACAGACAAGGACTAGAGTTATAGGATGCTATGATTCCACAAGAGAGGGGGCTTGGGAGGCTAAATGATTATTCCTATGTTAATTAACTTTTTTCCTAAGGGAGCGGATCAATTACGTGAGCTTATTGGGGAAGCTAGGTGGTCCTTGATTACCCGCAAAATACATAAACCCACCCCTGGTTCGACTGTGGGGGTTGGTCATTGACTCGTCTCGTCTGTCACCTTTGAGTTACCCCATTCTTACCCTTATGCAGTCCCATGCACTCACCTAACTCCTCCATCCATCCTCACCTACGTATTGGTCTCAGGAAATGGGACCGAACTACTGAAGAATTAGCCACGGGATAGTTGGTTGTAATGGTCGCTAGTGTGATCCAGTCATTCCTTAAGGACTGCATGTCTGATATGCAGTGGCTTGTGTCCAACATTGCTCACATCACCGAGTCTTCAGAGTTACAGCATTAATATTCTAAACCAGTTGCGCTGGAGACCCAAATAAGGAGAAGGACTACCTAAGGGACTGCGTGGCAGAGAAAGGTGGAGGTTTGTTCTCTCGGGTGGTGCAAGATAGGTAGAAGAGAGATGGTTACTTGGATTGTTGTGGGTGTCGGAGATCCTATGAGAGATTTAGTGATAATTGGTTTGGGGAATCCATGTAACACTCTGGAACCATCCTTGTGGATTCATAGCCCTGGCTTGGGGGTGACGTTGTTGTTGAGATTCAGAGCAATAGTGTCTACATTTGGGTGAAACGTCCTTGGTCTGCATCCAGTTGGTTTCATCTTTCATAAATATAACTGCTCTGTGTTATGATGTTATTATATGTGGATGAATGTTTTTCCATTGTATATTTAATTATCGTTAATTGAATCTTTAGAATATGCATGCTCGCTGGATATTTTTGTGCATGTCATTAATTTTGTTGTCTTATGCATCCTTAATAAACAAAGAAGGTATCGGTATGAGAACGAAGTCCAAGGGTGGGATTGCAGGTAGCATACCTCGGCATGTGGTTGGTCGGGTATGTTACAGAGTGGTAGCTCGACCTTATGAGGCAATTTGGGAGCTAGTTTTCTCTGGTTGTGTGTGTGGCCCCTTTGGAGCTTAGGGGGCTCAAGGGGAAGAAGAGTACCCCTAGCGTTGGTTGGGAGGTACAAGTGAGGTCTCAACGGTTAGCAAGCAATAGTTGGATGGAGCGCAGGCGCGAAAAAAAGACTTCAAATTATTATCCTTCGGTTACAGTATTGTAAATTAGTTAAAATTTTCCTATACATGAATATCGATATTGATGAATATTGTAATGTATTTATGGCACAATAGTTGGTAAATTCAATTGATATTATTTTGTTCCATGAAATAAAAACTTGTTCAATTTATTTAAGAAGGATTTATGGTTATGATTTCTTGTATACATTCACTGCCTTACTGGAGTTCTTTCTTATTCCACTCTGATATTTTTCCTCGTTCTATTAAATGCCATTATTATTGGAATTTCTCGTGACAGTAAACTCCATTGGCACAATAAATATAGTTGGGTAATACGTTACCCTCATCATTTTTTTTCTTGCACTCAACGTTGAATGTTTAGAAATTCCACCTTCTTTACCCAATGAATTGTTCCACAAAGGCTCAAAAATTTTCCTTGCACTCAACGTTGAATGTTCATACATTCCTTCCTTCTTTTACAAAATGAATGTTTTCACCTTTACCACTACATTTAACTCCTTGCTCAACACAACGATTGGCTCTATTTTGTTTTCTTTATTGCCTCAACCTTCACCTTGTAACCTCTGCATTGCCACTGCTTATCTCTGCGCCTCCTTCCTTGGACCCTCCACAATTATCCCGGAGGATTTTGGTAGCATTACCAGCAGAGAAATTCCATTGATTCTTCGATGGGTGATTTAAACTTCTTATACTCTTCCTTTATTTTAGACTTTGAATGTTGGGTACTAATCGTTTATATCGGCCCTTTTAATGGATATTCGGATTGGCAGAACAAGTAGTTGGAATGAGTACGAGTTTCCTTCCATGGAGAATAGGTTGATCGAAGGAATAACCAGTGAGTTTAAAGAATAAGCAATGAAACTTTCCTTAGAGAAGATAGACCCTGTACTCGATTTCAATCATCAGCGGTTATCAAAATTTTATCGGCTCTGTCTATCCTTGAGTTATCGGTGCGTTTGGAATTGATTTGCCTCGAGTTTAGAGTATCCTAGCATTTAATTCCTTGGATTATTTTTAGGGTCATCTCTTAAATCTACCAAGATCCATTTCCTTCTGGTATTATCTTCCTTGAGTTTCTCTACGAAATTTTGGATCCTTTTATCGGAGTTTTATCTTGAATCCCCCTCAGGTAAAACCTTTGAAATATCCCGAAAATCCGAGCATTCGTATTGAAAAATTCACCCGAAATAAATCTGTGGAGTGTAATTAATTTCTCCCTGGAATATCTACAGTTCATTGCGCGTTTGAAGGGTTTCTAGCTCAATGCTTTCGATTTGTCTTGCCCAGTGTTGTACGCACGTTACTCTTTCTTAGAATTGTTTTATACTATGCTGCGTTACAGTTACCTTACGCCAAACTCCCTAACGATTTCCTAGCTTTATGCATCAAGTACCCTTTAAGGCCGTGCATTTACTTTTTTCTTCACTCTGTGTTCCGTTTTCTTTCTACCCAAGATGATTCCTGTATAGTTTCGTTGATTCCCTTGATATTTTATTACATTGCCTGTCTTTAGATTTCATTTAAAAAGGAAATGATAATAGCAAGTGCGAGGAAGTAAAGGGAGGTAAAATTGAAAAACAATCTAACGAGAAATTGTAGTTATGATGGTAGAAGCCAAGGAATGGTCACTAGAAAATCAATATAAATTTGGTGTGGATTAAAGATAGGTACCCAATTATCACCTTTCTATCTGATTGTGAATATTAGAGACACGTTTTCCTTCAAGTTGATTCATATTTGATGCAGGGTTCATTGACCCCTTTAAGCATTAATGAGGATTAATCTTGTATCATGACAACATTTGAAGTTAAATCAAATCTCCTTGTTAATTATAAATTGTACTGATGTAAATTGTTAATAGGATATGTGCATTTAAGAATGCTATGAAAATGCATATTGATATGTATTAAATATTGATGAAAATATTCCTAAACAAAACTTTGGATGGTACATGCAAATGTCTCCCCTTAAGTATGCTCATTTTTCCTTTGACATCATTTTGGCATGTTCTTTTCCATGCGTTAGGTTGAATCTCTAGAATGATTTTTATGTAGTTTTTTACTTTGCTTAAATATTTGAGACTTGTATTTTTGGGTTTAATATAATGTAAGGGGGGTTCTTGTTGTATACATTAGACACCTTGCACGAAATAAATTTTACTATAATATAAGTCGATATAACAATTATACTTGCGCCTTTGAATTTATTAATGGATGATCAATTAACCACTTTACTTGCACCTTGAATTTTTAATGGACAATGGATTGAAAACTTTAATTGTGCCTTTGAATTTATTATGAATGATGGATTAACAACCTTTATTGGTGCCATTAAAATGTTAATGTATGATGGATTGACAAATAGATTACCGTTACGCCTTGATTATTGATGTCTCTGATGGAATTAGAACTGGTTACCACTACGCCTTTAATTTATTGTTGAGGTAGGATCGCTTTTTTAACAGTATTCTCTAGCACCTCGCGGAATAAATTTGATATCTCATGTGTCTTTCAATTGTCGATGAGTACATTATTAAGTGATTGGGATTTGTGCCTCTAATATAACTAATGCTTACTTTTGTGCCTTGGTTTATTGTGGTCTAGTATGTGTTATGCGAATGATTACCCTTGTGCCTTGATTTATTAATATTTAGGATTGTTTGATTGATGACATTGTTGATCATAGACTCTGTTGATTTAGCTACTTTCTTGTATTGATTGTGTAGTGGGATGTAGACACCTCCTTGTTCCTTAGAACAGTCGTCAACCCTGTGACCTTAAATGGTTAAAATCAATTGGAACCTGGGCTTGAGCATTTCTTATGTGTCTTCGAGGTCCTAACCGTGCAGGTTAGGTTGGGAGGGTAGTGTCTTATGTCATTATTATGTTTATATTTATGATCCTTAATTTATCGTTATGTTATCTCATGTTATCATGGGGTTATCTGTTTTTTATCCTCATGAAATGAGCTGAGCCCTTTATTATTCATATTGTCTATGCATCATTATTTATTTGTACGAATGTGATGGTTAAGGGTTGCTATTTATTTGTGTTAATGCATCGTGATGTGTATCGTTATTCATTGCAAGATGTGACAGATTTATGTTGTGAATGATTGATAATGTGTTAATATTGTTTCACTAATATATTGGATGATGTGTGAACAGTGTTGTTATTAATTGTGATGTATAATTCTTAAAGAAAAATAAATAAATAAACTACCTATTGTATGTTGTTTTTGTTGTCGTAACACAGGGGTCGTTACACTATATGTCATGCGATGTCAACATCCACGTGTCGTACAAATTCATTAATTGCAATATTAGCCAAGAAATGGTTGATGGTTGGGTTGGTCAAGTTCGAGGAGTGTTTTTGTTAGCCAATAGGAATGTTCGAGAGTCAATGATCGGGTCATCTGAATTGTTAAATTGTTTCATATGCTAATGAAAATCATCGATGGAATATGACTAATGGCCAGATTGGTTGGTTTAATGATGTGTTGCAAGTGGTTTCCAATTGATATTACCTATGGTCAGTAGTCGACTATCGGGGAGATTCACAAGCAATTTTTATTTTCCAAACTAAATTGTCAATCGACTGATTGTCAATGGAGCTCAGATCAACCATCTAGATTGCTTCCTGATATAAATCAACTATGGATATTGATTTGTGGGGTTTGGAAAGGTTAATAAGAACAATGACTCATATTTCAGCCAATTTGAGATCGAATGATCATATTTAAAAGTTTTTTATAATAGTAAAACAATCAAATTTATATGAATTTTACGGGTTTTTGAAGATCATGACCTCACGGGGCAATTTTAAGGCCCTAAACAATGTTTTTAGACAATCAAAACCCACAAAAAAAGAAACTACTAAGGAAAACTATGGATATGTTTCTTAAATAAGATAAATCTAGGAGAGTTATCTAATGAGCTACTACGGGCATAAAATAGAGCTCATATGAGAAATTTCATATGAAACAGTTAAGGTGAAAGTTCGGCACCAGTTTACTTCCACATGACATAACTCATTGCTTATAGGCTCATTTGAGGCACACAAGCACTCTATGAAAATATTATGAACCATAGAATAAAATCGTGGATCCATATTTGGGATATGGGTATGTAAAAATGTGCAGAAAGAGAAACAGGACACAGGTAGCATACGAAGATAAATTGGGAAAAATAGTCAAAACTTCTCTAGACCATAACTTTCAACTCAGAGCTCATAATTGAAAAAACAAATAGTCATTGGAAAGGTACTGAGGAGGAGAATACATATGTCCACCCCAAATTTTAAATTGGGAATTAAAATTTCTTAGAAATTAATAGATACTTTTCTATAACTGTGAGTGAGTGGAGAATTACAACTTGTGAATGTTGTAACTTTTTGCTTGGAACACAAATTGAGGCATGAGTACAACCATTGGAGAGTTGTTTTGGAGAATATGTGTTTAAGGAATCATATTTTGACTTGTTGCATTGTGTTCATAAATTGATGAGAAGAATAACTTGTAATCTAATTAATAATATTTTTCAATATGCTTAATTATAATAACAATTATTGCATGCACATTCTTCCATAATTAGAGGTACATGGAAGAATACTTTAGCTCCTATATGAGAAATAGAAATATGGATGATGCACAAGGGTCTTAGAGCCATGATGATGAAATAAAAGGTCTACATGTTATCATGGGTAATGATGAAACATATGTTGGAGTTACTTCACACACACCTAGGATTTATTTTTCCTAAGGTTTTTATTTGTTTATTAGTCATAATTAGTCATTATCCAATCTCCTATATTTTAGGAGAGAATATTCCACCTAGAGAATATTATCTTTTACTTCACACTTCAGTTTGACTAGTTGAGTTGAGTTTAGATGTT
>SNQJ01S0002524.1:207241-234969 GCA_010110895.2 Picea sitchensis
TAGTATTTTTACTATTTTTATGTTTATTTTTATTTTTATTTTTAGTATAGTTTAATTTAGTATTTTTACTATTTTTATTTTATGTTGGGGTTTCATGCTTATATTTTTTATTTTTTTTAAAAAGTCTATATTAGATTTTCTTTTTTTATTTTTTATTTTTTTAAGTTGCTATTTAAATTTTTTATAAAAAAATTTGATGTTTTAGGTCCTTTGTTTTTCAATTTTCTCTCTTAAATTTAAACTTTTAAGGGTTTTAAAAAAATAAAATAATAATAATTAAATTTTCTCCTTTTTAATTCATTTTTAAAATTTTTTGATTAAAAAAATTTTGATTTGCTTTTTTCAACAATTTGTTTTTTCTTTATTTTTAATAGATTTTTTTTTACCCAAAAAAATAATTTGTTTAGGGGTGTTTTTTTTCAATTTAATTAGGAATTTAGTTAGGTGTGTGTCTTTTTCCAATGTTCTTATTTTCTTAATGTAAATTATTAAAAAAAAAAAATTAATTAGTCAATCAATTATAAAGTGATAACGAATTTAGATTTAGGAGTCGTTTTTTCAATTTTTTATTTGTGGTGGTGTGAGTGATCAATGTCACAATTTCAATTAGGTCACAGTTTTAACTCCCAAAAATATAGTGGTGCTACTAATTTTTGGCCCTCCATTTTGAAGAATCAGTTTTGTGGATGCATAACGGTTTTGCGGAACCCCATAGCACATCAACATTAGATACAAGTGGAGGAAAACTAACTAAAGGTGCAATAGCAAGGAAAAAGAGTGATGCACCAGCTATAAGAGCAGTGGAAAGATCTGGAACATGCAAGTGCATGCCAGAAGGATGCAAAATCAAGAAACTGTAACAACATAATCAAGAAACCAATAATCCCCGCAGAAAAGTTATGAAGCATGGATTTATGTAATGGGTTGGGGTTCTATTATGTTGTATTCTATTGTTTTATGTTCTAAGTTTATGTTATGGATTTTCCAATGGTTTTGTGCTTGTTTCCCTTTTGTTGTGGGGTTTTGAGCTTTTTTGTTATTGATAATTACTGAGAAAGAACTACAACTACATAGAATGTGAGAGTCCAGATTGGATATCTCATTACTGATCCTATTGTATAAGACTTGATATGAATATAAACTTTGTGTATCACAATCTGGGGTATGAATATATGATGGATTATTTAGACAATTAATATTTTTCATTATGAGGATGAATATATGGTATCTTTCTTGCGTAATATGCCATGTGTTGTGTATTTACCAATTGCATTACTATTTCAGAAACTTATGTAATGTATGTGTTTACTCTAACGTTGTGCGACATGGAATTTTCACTATCTTTATTGATCTAAGGCTTCTGATGCTATGATCTCTTTACATATAGGTATGGAACTCTGCTATGATGTGATAGATATAATGATGTGTCATCTGTAATTCACTTTATCACAAAACATCTTGACTACACTATGGGTGAGAACTCCTTCCCTTGTAGAATGTTGGATATGCTAACGCACTAGACTACATCGGTACTTTTGTTGGTAACCTCTGAGAACCTTGGTCTCCAATTTCAAGTCAACAAATGGTTTTGTTTTCAAGACCTGACTTCTCAATGATTTTTCAGAGAATGAAACATCACATCTTTAAGTTTGACATTGAAATATGGTGAGAAAGAAGGTGTGACGAGTTTATATTTCAAGAAATTGAGTTACGATAGAAAATTTTGAGGGTTGTGAGGGACACGAGATTCTAATCTGAACCCACCTATGATAAATATGAGATCTTTTAGATGAAATTCCCAGAATAAGTATACTGGTGGCACAATTGGTTACAAAAAGTGACATAATTTAAAGATCACGTCAAGAAAAGATCTGATTGGACAATTGAGTGACTCGTTGCTCTTCACAAGTAGGATCACCATATTTTTTTTATCTTTGGACTTGTGGGTCCAAACTACTCTAGATAGATACATTATTGGATTTGACACAAAAAATCACTAGTCATTCTGAAAGGAAAAAAAAATATTTTACAATGGATCCCAAGGGAGATTATTCAGAGAAATTTTGTTGCAGATGAAGGTCTTGTTGGTTGAAGAAGGAATGATACTGGTTTATTTGGTTTAAAAAACCAAGTAAAACCCTTTGCACATGAGGGGTGGGTGATCCATGAGAGGATCCATGAGTTAGGATACAAAGGCTCTTGAGGTATGGGGGTTCATTGTGACAAGAATTCCAAAGACAAGTGTTCTTAGAAAAGGGTTGTGGATCTTCAAAAGTGGTGGAGACAGAAGATGAAAAGGTTGATAAAGAGGCATGATCAGTTGCACAAGGAGATCAACCTTGACAAGATTCATATAAGAGAGTTAGAGAAGTTGAAAGAGTTGCAGTTACATGGAAGGTTGTCCACCCAATGTTTGAAGGAGAAGTTTGGAGAGAAATATGAGAGTTCTAGAGAGAGCAGACAAGATGGAGAAAAGTCAGAAGAAATAATTATGATCAAAGTCACTACCGTGAATAAATACTCAATTGTAACCTCTGAAGAAGTTGTGGAAGAATCAACCCCTACAACACCTGAAGATGTGAAGTATACTACAAGACCTGATACAATATGGCCTCTTAATGTTACTCCCTAGGTGAAAGAATCTCGTCGCAAAGACACAAAAATTGACCTTGGATCACCCAGTCCCTCAGCGTAACATTCCAATTTGGTAAATTCTACAATAAAATCTCTCATAATTCCTATCATTTCTCCTCATTCTAGTCCAACCCGTTTGAGTGTTATCACTAGCATTAGTCTGGAAAATTCTTTAGTTTTATCGCAACCAAGACCTATCCCCAAGTCCTCCCATGGAACATCATCATGAAGGATCCCTCACCCGATACCCATAATTATGGGGTAAAGGGGATGAGGATGTTGAACAACATTGGTTCCTTTGTGAGGCCATCTGGTGGTCTCATGGAACTCTAGATGCTAATAAACTAGTTGATTTTCAGACCATGCTAAGGGGACGAGAATTAAAATGGTATATGAAATCCATTGATCCAGGGAATCCCAAGGGGAAACCATTTCCTTTACCACAATTCAAACAAAAAATTATCGTTGAATTGAAACTACCCCAATCCGAGCAATAATCTCTTTCTGAACTCCAAGAAATCAAACAGAGAGATGGGGAATCTTCCAGGAAGTATAACCACATATTCAAAGATATAATAGAGAAATTACCCAACCCCATTCATGAATACCACCAATGGGAATGGTTCAGTCATGGAATTTTACCATTAAATCAGATTCTCTTAACCAAACAACGGATAACTACATTAGGTGGAGCCCTAGAATAGGCCATGAAAATTGAGGCAATGGTGCAATATATTGGCAGCTTGTGGGTAACAAGACCATTCAATGACTATAATATTACGGAATTGCAAGGCCATATCTCCAACCTGACTGATAAGATTCAAGAATTGGCCATTACTAGAGAAGATCTTCAACAAGTAGTGTACTAGTTTTTATACTGAGGGGAATACAACGATGGAATGTTCGAGAGTTAGGGGTGCATGATCTCATCTCTAGTCGATGGTTCCCCCACAACTGGGATGATCGAAGGGAGTTATGAAATTTGCAACTACAACACCATTCCATGGCCCTGTGCAATACCATGCCTTCCTAAACCATCATATTAATCATAAAAATGAGTATTGTGAAATTTTTCGAAGTCATGGGCACCCCCCTCGAAATTTCCCAATCCTACAAAAGTACACCCCCATTCCAAACATAGTCTAATGTGAATTTTGTGGGTCACCTACTCACACCACAAAATAGTGTCAGACATTGGATTCTCTTGCGGACATACTATATCGGTTTCCATTCAGGGTTAACGAAGTTCCTGAAGGCCTTGGAGGAGGATGTAGAAGTGGTGGAGGTTTCAGAGGTGGATGAACTCGTAGAAGAGGGCCAACTCAGTGTTATAATTGTGATGAGAAAGGAAATATTTCTCAATATTATCCTCTTATAAGACATCCTTAGTGTGTCCATTGTAAAAAGGAGACCCATTCCACCGAGGATTCTCTCGATTTGATTGTGAATGGGAGGATCACACAAAATAGAGAGGAACCAATTTGATAAGTTCAGATCCCCAACCTATCATTGAATAAAAGGAACCTAATATTAATATTTTTACAAGAGGAGGAACAAGGATTGGTGTTAGTATTGACAACTCAAATCAAAGTAAGATCCACAAGGTTCTACTGGAAGATGTCGCATATGACCCCCTGGTCCAAAACTAGTTATTTAATGATGCTGTTGAGATATTCCAATGGTTTTCTAATCCTGCAATACATATAGCTGCATAGTCAAGCCATGAGTGTCAGCCTAAACTTGCAGATCATTTTCTAGCATAGAAATATTCTCCGATGACTAAATTGTGGTTTTTCTAACTTTCGAATATTTTGAGTGACAAACAACTCACTAGGGAGTTGCGAAACAAGCTCAAGGGGATTTTAGAGATCAAAACAAACCCATAAGAGTTTAGTGTTTCTCATCTTCCTGAAAGACATACATGTATATTACATAGAAGGAAGCAAAGATCTGGATTAGAATTTAGACTAAATACTCACATTATCGATTAAGAAATTAATGATAATATGCTATATTTAGGTTCTGACGTCAACATCCTAACAAAGAAAACTTGGGAAGCCATGGTTAAGACCAAGCTGGTCTATTCATCCATTCAACTATTGATGGCCAATCAATATTGTATCTACCTTTTTGGGAGGCTACAAAATGTTGAAGTCGACTTGGATGGAGTCAAGAGAATTGCCAACTTTGAGGTTATAGAAATCATGGGGGAAAAGGATCCATACCCATCTTTATTGGGAATTGACATGGCTTATGAGAATTACATTTATATATATCTTAAGAAGGAACTCATGTCCTTTAAAGAATACAATATGAAAGTAACCCAACCACTAGATCCCTACCAAGGTTCCTGCCTTAAGGATCCGGTAGAAGGGAATATGGAAGAGGATACCCATGATCACCTCTACACTATGACTACAAGAAAGTAGGCAGATTATATTAACTGAAATGAAAATGACTCAATATGTTGGCATAGTATTCAGTATATAGGGGAAGATTTAGAGGTAGTATTTTAGAACTAACAATAGGGAATATATGAGAACTTATGATGATGTTGTGAAACTATTAGAGTATCCACGTGGATTGGATATGAGTTTAAAGAACACCGTGTGTACTATGGAACTTTATATTTGGCTAGTATTTTGGTTGAAGTAGAGGATAAAGTTGTGCTAGATCAAAGAATTCATGTATTGGATGTTCTATTATGATCCTCTTCAGCTAGAGGGTGGGCCAATCATAAGGGTCCTTTACCTTCTTGGGACAAAGAAAAGAGTTCCATCCAACATCACTTTATTCTCCCTTTGCAACCTACTTCACTGAATCTGGACCAGTCAACTTTGGAATTATATGATGGGATTTCAAGTGCAAGGGAGCATGTAGCGAACTATATTCAGGTATGGGAAGTTGCACAACTACCCTCTCAACTGTGGGTGCATCATTTTATTCATTCCTTAGGACATATTCCAGATGCTTGGTATATACATTAGGAATATAAAAGCTAAATGAATTGTTGGGAAGCCCTTTAATGCTAGTTCTAACAAGACTTCCTATTCTTATGTAAGTCCCCTGAAATCACTTTAGCTTTGCAAAAAATTAAGAAAATACTTTTTTCTGATGAATTTAAGCCTATACATCATCCTACTATATGTCATGAACATGAGTACCTCCTTCATCATATTATTTACCCATTCCCTTCTTGATTACCTATGGTTTGTATTACAATTGAAACTTGATAAGATCTCGATGACCTTGAGGAACTTAGGCATCTAACATTTCAAGAATTCGAAGGAAATAGGGAGGTTAAAGATATTATCCCAAATGATGTCACTATTTCCTATACCAAACCCTTGAATTTTTGGAAAGTCAATATAGGAACTAATGACCATCCTAAGCTAGCCTCCATTGGAGACTATTGGAATGAATAGACCGTGACAGAGATACAGGCTCTATTATTTGAATATGAGGATTTTTTCTCTACAAATTTATCATAACTAAAATTTATTAAGGGATATTTAGGGGATATGATGATAGATTTAAATTCTAAATCAAGATCAGTTAAGCATAGACCATATCGGATAAATACTTGAGTTAAAGAGAAAGAGAAGAAGGAGACTAATAGGATTCTCACAGTTGGGTTGATTTTCCCTGTCGATAAGGCTAAATGGATCAGTCCTATTGTGATACAAACCAAGAAAGGTATGGATGATATACAAGTTCTTGTGGACCATAGAAAGTTGAATGTTTCTTTTGTACATGAACACTTTCCCACCCACTTTAGAAATGAGGTACTGGATCGAATAGTAGGAAAGAGGTGTACTCATTTACAAATCGGTTTTTTGTATATCATCAGGTTCATATTGCAGAGGATAAGAAGAAGAAGAATTTTACTACTCGGTTGGGATCATTTTCCTACAACATTTTTCCTTTCGGGCTTAATAATTCCAACAATATTTTCTCAGATCGTGACCACAACATTTCATGATTTCATTGCTAAGTTCCTTAAGGTATACCTATATGATTTGACTATATACAACTTACTTAAAGAGAACATTGGGATATTACGCTTGATGTTGGAGAGTTGTATACAATTACATATTTCCCTTAATATACAAAAATGTATTTTATGTGTACCATTTGGAAATATATTAGGGAATATTTTTTTCGAGAAGGAGTGCTAGTTGATCATGAGAAAATTCTAGTTATTCTCAATATGCATCCTCCTACCAATGTCAAGTGGTTTCACATGAACCTGGTCCATACTATTTATTACCGCCTATTTATCAAGGGTTACAAGGACATAATGACACCTTTGGAGCAGCTTTTTAAGAAATCCAAAGGGTTTCATTGGACTCGGGACTGTGATAAATCATTCGACCTGCTAAAACAAAAATTGAGCACTGCACCCATTATGAATTATCCTAAATGGAAAGTTTAATTTCATGTCCATATTGATGCCTCTGTATTGGCGCTAGGAGCCATTCTTATGCAAACAAGGGAAGGAAACTCGGACCATCCTATATACTTTTCCAATCACAAACTTTTGTATGTTGAAAACAACTACACCAAAACCAAAAGGGAGTGTTTGGCTATGGTGTATACTTTACAAAAGTTTAGGCATTATTTACTTGGAATTCATTTTAAGTTTTTTACTAAAAATTATGATTTGAAGTATTTGGTGAACAAACCTGTGTTAGAAGGTGTCATTTGCAAGTGGTTGCTATTGTTTCAGAAGTTCTCTTTTGAGGTCATTGTTAAGCCTGACATGTTAAATGCCAGGATAAATCACCTGTCTCCCCTAGAGTCCATAGAAAGTGATGGACCTATAGATGACCATCTCCCAGCTGCATATTTGTTCCAAAATAAGGCCATTCGTAATTATTTGTCGAAAATTTCCCTATTTTTTTACTATTGGTATGACGCCAAGAGGATATTCGCATCACAAAAGAGGCAAATAGTGGTTCAGGTTGTAGATTATCAGTTGATTGTGGGTGACCTATACAAATTGGGATTGGATAATATCTTGTGGTGATGTGTGCTTGACCATGAATGACCCTATATTCTATGGGAATGTCATAGTGGAGTTGTTGGAGGACACATTGGTGGAATGACAACTGCTAGAAAGAAATTATATGAAGGACTATGGTGCCTACAATATTTAAATATTGTAAGGAATATGATTGGGTCTGCGATGTATGTTAGAGAGTGGGAAAACCATCCTCTCGATATGAGTTTCCTCTGAACCCTATTCGTTCACTACAAGATTTTGAAAAATGGGTTATTGATTTCATCGGCTCGATAAATCCTACAACTAAGAATTCCAAGGCAAGATCCATAATTATTGCAACTAACTACCTGACTCACTGGGATGAATAAGAGGTTCTTCGGGATTGTTCTACAACCACCAAAACATGATTTATTTTTTAGAATGTTATTACTAGTTTTGTTTGTCTTCACAGGTTGACTAGTACAGAAATGAGAGTGGAGGTTGATTTACTTTCTTAGTGAAACTATAGTGATCTAGATTATTTTCGACACAAAATGAGAGAAGAGATATAATAAAGAAATGTACAGAGATATCTCAGATATACAATAATATAAAAGAAATGTATCAGAGATGAAACCATAAACATAGAGATATAGTAATACACAATTTTCTATTAATGAGATTTTTTTTTACAAAGAATGTAAAAATACAGAGTGAAAGACTCGCTAGAATGGTGGCAACTTATCTCTAAGAATAGATGTGTCCGCTACTCGCATTCGCAAGAAGATGATTTTATAATGACGCTCCAAAGGCCCTTTTATCATAAATAAAATCCAAAACCCTAACCCCAGAAGATGAAAAGAGAATAGTTTTGCGGACCCCATTTTGGGTAGTTTGGTGTATCAACTTCCTAGGGGCGTAACTTTGGAATATGATCTTCATTTGGGGCGCAGGATAGCTCATTGGAAAGGTATCATTGAGAATATTAATTTAGGGGGTTCAATCAAAGCCTTCGGCTATAATTGAGAATATTGATCCAAAAAAACCTTCATTTAGGCCCGAAAAATGGCCCCGAAAGTTAAAAACTACTAAAAATAGTAAATTACCAAAATTGCCAAAAAATTGTTTTGAGCTGGTTGGAAAAGGTGGGTGGACACGAATATCCACCTGGATCATATAGAGACCCTTACTACAATTTTTTTTTATTTAGAATCATAAGAGCAATCCTTATCATTTTCAAGCTAACAAAATAGTGGAAACATTTAAAAACATTTTGGAGATGGGAATTATTAAGGTTTGTTGAGCAAATCAGGATGATTAGGATGAGCGAGTTCCAACTTTGTTATGTGTGTACTAGACTACCATGAAGCGATTAAATAGGTACATCCCATTACAACTTTTATATGGATGAGAAGTAGTTGTGCCAACTGAGTTTCTCACCCTAATTCTATTGATTACACAAGCTACCAAGATGACTGAGAATGAATCCATTGTTGCGCGGGTGGAGGAATTGTTGAAGCTTGAGAAACCTAGGTTCCTAGCCGATTTTCATAGTACTATGGAGAAATCCCAACGAAAATCCTGTCATGATCGACATATAAAGTGTAAGTTGTTTGCATAGGGCGATTCCATGCTCTTATATGATAACAAGTATCAGAAACATCCGGGAAATCTCTAAATGCACTCGCTTGGTACTTTTATAGTTGCAGAAATCCATGAATCTAGAGCTATCAAATTGGCACAACTTGATGGAGTTCTTTGACCTAACTAGGTGAATGGCACACACGTGAAGCCCTACCTATATACTGCATAATTATAGTTTCATTATGCTCTTGGTTCTGAGAGTGGCTTATTAAGTAGGATTTCCATTTTTGTATTTTTTTTACTTTTTGTCAATACATGGTGATGTGTTCTATGTTTACCTGTCTTAATGCTTCATTTTCCTATCCAAGTCATCCAACACGGATATTCACTTTTTGGTTATGGAGGTCATAGTCACATCCTCCCATACTTAATTTGGGTGAAATTCGAATCGTGTTCTCTTGTTTCATCACATGGGTCATTAAAAGTTGTCATTACCTTTCTATCAGTCATTTTGTCTCTGTTGTCACCATCACTTTAAGTTTAACACATTTCCACCCTTTTTTGGTTAACCTCTATCCTACTTGTTAATTTTTCAAGTTGATCCACTATCATGTTACCAACTTTTTTCTTATGTGTGTACTCTCCCAAATGATGTCGTGGTCTTTTCCACATTCGAGGGATTGAGTCATTTTAAATACCTAATCTTGTCATTGTGTAGTATTCAATGCATGGTCATCTTGGCCTCTTCTATATATCGCTTATAAACACATCTTTGGTCAATGGATTCATCTATTGTTTTACTCTTGAGCTTTTTGTAGGCTTATTCCTGGAGCCTCTTGAGCACTTCATAATACCACATCCAAGCCTTCCCCACCTTGTGTTATTTTTTTACCATTGTTGACTTGTTCCAATGATTTGTACAATTGGTCGAGAGGCCATCCGAACCATTGTTATGGAATATTTCATTGATCCATAGGTCATTTTTCAGGGGTATCTACATGGAAAGGTTGAACAAACCAGGTTGTTCAACCTCGATTTTACCAATGTTGTCAAATTGCCCCACATTGCTACCAATTATTTCATGGATTGCACTACATTACCTGACAAAGATTTATAGTGGAAGTGGAAGCTCGACAACATTACCCTGCGAGATTCTACTTTGTTATGTCTTTGCGACCTGGTGGTCTTTGGTAGTATTGGAGAAGCGACACGATGCATGAAATTCGTAATCAACATAGTGCACAAAAGTTATTTTTGGCTAGACCAAGCCTACCTAATCCATGTATAGGACATCCACATGCTCATCGGGTTGTCCATGCAAGGCCAAGATGTCAGCAAAGGTTTTCAAGGCTTGGGGAAAACAGTAAAAAGAAGGGGGACTTGAGACTATACAAAAAAATATGCCACATGCCATGGAGGTTGAGGAGTGGACATTGCAATAATTAATGATGAGAATGTGTGTATGGATTTTTATATGATTACGGGGAAGTCATGCATAAGCACACAAAGGGTGAGTGTACTTTGGATGCCATCGCAGTGGAAAAATTCAGTAAGAATGGTTCCCCTATGAACTGGTGAAAGTGTATGATCACCAAACTGTTATAGGCTTGTGCAAATGCACATGACAGACCGAGCTATTTTATATATGGATATCTGCACATCGCCTTCTCCATGTCAAAGTGGAAATCTCCATTGGAGTGCAACATTGGTCACAATACAGATGGCCATCTCACAAATATCTTTGACCCATGGCATTTTCTCTTTTCATCTACTAATGATGTCACTCATAATGGTTCCTTCACACAGTGGTATGATGAGCTCATTGTCGTAACAAATTAACCTCGAATTCCACAAGCTCGACCCAATAGGAATACACATAATATCTTTTTCATAATGACTCGGGATAACACATTTGTGAGGCCTCTGGGGTCGACCCATCTCTTTTTCATACGAAGCCATTACTATTTTACTTGGATGAAGTTGGGCTTGATAAATAAGTCACCTCATGGCTTGGGGTCATTTTTGAAAAGAAGAAGACTGGTGTCCCTTAGGTGATGCCTTCCATTGTACAAAGGTCCTCTCCAATGGAGACATCAAATGTTGGTGCTAGTGTGAGAAATAGAACCTGGACACCTACCAATTCATATGAAGATCCAGAGGAAGATGAAGGGGAAGTGTTCCCTAGTGGCACACTTCATATTTGATTCTCTTCCATTCCTGACGATGCTATGATCTCAGGTAAGTAATTTTTGGATGTCCTGACTTCACTTTTTACTCCTAAAAAGTTCCATAACAAATGCCCATCCCAATCTATCGATGATACTATAATCACTAGGGCTAGCCCCTTTTCCTCCATCTTAATGTAAAGTCACATTTCCCCACTTTCCATGCATACCAACTCCCATCTAGTGCATACCACACCACCCTGGACATGCTCTAAAATTTCAAACACATTCACTTCCCCATCCATAACATCCATCATCCATTACCTTGATTACCCTCTCGAACAAATCCAACCTTCCATTATTATTGAGGAAGAAAACCATCCACAGAACGGTGGGTATATCATGGTTTCACACACTCCTCCAATATCCTTGCCCCATACTTAGTTTGATACACTTGTTCCTGACCCTTCTACTAAACCTACTACAACTACTGGTCCACTCCCTTCCACTTCTCCCTAGATATCAGAACTTATATTCCCTCAACACTTGACTCTCAAGACGGTCAATCAGCTACAACCTAAGATAGGGATTGAACCTCATGTTTTCATGGATGAGGAGCCTCCACAGGACTTGCTCGATGCCTAAGATGATACTTAGTCAATGTAAATAAATACTTCTTTCAAGGAATAGATTACGCCTTTTCTACAGGATCCCCAACAATGATGCACTATCTTGGAGCTCTGCTTAGAGTAGACAAAGGTTCTTACAACACTTCTACTAGAGGTAACAGACTGTATTGTGTGGAGTCTTAGAGACCACTCACCTACATCAAAGGGTGTTGGTACCCCTATGTTTTTAGAGCTCACTATCACAAGTGGTCAGTTGCTTTATTCATGGCCACCTTGGGATTATGTTTCCATCAGTGGAGAATTATCTACATGGGATACACCACATATTCTACTCTTTATATGAGCCTCAAATGATAAGATGGAACAAATTATCACAATAGCCAAACATGCCAATTAATCCCTCACACAACAAACAAAATACTTACACACGTTTGTCACTGAATTCATTGCTACTAAATCAATTTAGAAGAACATGCGGGTACATGCTAAATCCACTATTGCAAATTTTGTTGGTAAATGTTCTCAAATATGGCCATATTTCCTCTAGGTCATTTCTGAATTTCCAAAAGATATCCCACTGGTTTTGCCACCTGATTCGATTGAACTTATTGTCAGTGCATGGTCTGAGTTGGTTGCCAAAACATACACTCTGCAACAGGAGGTATTCGAGTTCAAGTTAAAGGAAAAGGAAAAACCTAAAAATCTCCTCCAAAAGCTTACATATGAAATTGAAGAAGTTACCAATGTCAAATCCTCGCTGCATTCCCGAACTGAGGATTTTCATCGACCCTTTTATATAGTCATATACTGGGTTGGGTTGTTGGAACAATTCAATAAGCCTATCAAAGAGTTGTGCACTAGGCTTAAAAATATGCAGATATCCAAGCTGAGGTTAATAGGTTGGATGCCATGGATGAAGTTAACAAAGTTGCAAAGACAAAAATCTGGTAGTTCCAACCTACAGTACAAGCATAATACATTCTTCTATAGTAGTTGGATGCAGTTGTTGATACAAAGTGGAATTATTTGTTGGCTACCAAGCATGAGTTTCCTGATGTCAACGTCGAACCAAAATTTGTTGTGGGTGCAAGCACTGCAGATTGTACTAGAGTTGGGCCCTCTATTTGAAAGACAACATAAGAAAATAGGTGAAAGGTTGACTCAAGAAAATTCAAAGGTTTAGATAGGTGCCTATTGGGCCCTCCTTTTTGAAGAACCAATTTTGCAGATGCATAAATATTTTGTGAAACCCTATAGCACATCAACATTATATACAAGTGTTAGAAATCTAACTACGAGGGTACCAACAATGAAAAAGAGCGTTGAACTAGATGGAGAGAAATGGAAAGATATAGAACATTCAAGAGCATTCTAGAAGGATGAAAAATCAAGAAAGTGTAACACTGGAATCAATAAACCAATAATCCTGAGAGAAAAGTTATAAAGAATGGAGTTATGTAATGGGTTGGGGTTTGATTTTGTTCTATTCTAATATGTTATGTTTTGATTTTATGTTTTGGGTTTTCCATTGGTTCTACATTTGTTTCTCAGCTGTTGTGGGGTTTTGATCATTTTTGTTATTTCAAATTACTAAGAAAGAACTACAACTACCCAAAATGTGAGATTCCAGATCGAATATTGATCCAGGTGGATATTGGTGGCCACCCACCTATTCCAACTGTCTCCTCGTGTATATTTTTTGTTCACCACATTCTTTTGTACTGCTTTGTAATTGTGGGTTCTACACTTCTCGGGATATCTGAATCCCCACACATCCTCTAGGTGGATACAGGTGGTCGCTCGCCTAATCCAACTGTCTTATTTCACATGTTTTCATGTCAGCACATCTTGTTGTACTTCTAGGGCCGTTTTGGGGCCCTAAACATTGTTTTTTTGGATCGCCACAATAATATTGTAGATGGAGTCATATTTTGACAGCGGAATGTGTAGTGCTCTGAAATACTTTTCCAATGGGATATCACGTGCCTAAAACGAAGTTCGTATGCAAAATTTATGACCCTAGGAAGTTGAGGTACCAAATTACACCAACTTACCCATAGGGCCCACATGACTTTTAGCGTTTCACCTTCTAGGGTTAGGTTTTTGGAATTCATGAGTAATATCAAAAAGGACTCTAGAGCCTCATTGTAATCCATTCTTCTCAGACTGATGAAAATAGCAGCCACATCTCTTCTTAGAGATAGCTACCACCATTCAAGAAAGTGTTTATGTTCTACAATTTTATAGTTTGAGCCTATTTCATTATTTAATAGAAGATATTGTTCACTGGATATTTGTGTTATTCTTCATATCTCTATGTTTATTGTATTCATTCTGTTAATCAATTCGTTCTTCTTGTAAATCTTGATTAGTGGTATCAGAGCGGTCTTCTCTTCCTTTATTTTTCTTCATGCATGTCCCCGATAACATCTGGGTACAAGAAGTTGGGACTCGAACCAATCGAGCCATTACAAGATTGGTCGCGCTGAGCCTGACGAAAACCCATGGGGGATGAAAAAAACGATGACAGAGAATGAGATCCTATTAAAATGTTTCTCGAGGAAGCCCTCGTGTGACAAAGAAATGAAATTATGGACAACTTCGTGCAGATCCTTCGACGATTGCCCATAGGAGAGGCATCTTCATCAAGCGACCATGCAAACCCCTTCAAGGTACATGTAAATTTTTATATTCAGTTATTTGAAGGAATGATAGATGTGGATGTTGTAGATAAATGGTTGAATTTGCTCGAAGGATGTTGTAGATAAATATCACTTTTTCACTCCTCAAGGCCATTCCCCATGTTAAAGACTGGTGGTATACTTACTCTGAGAAAAGTGTCGTGGAGGAATATACAATGTTTATGGTGGCTCCTAAATGAGATTGCTTCCGGGATTCCATTAAATAACAATACTAACCTGTTGGAAGCTATGAGGACTAGTACACTAGATGGACCACCCTACTTCAAGAAAGGGACCAAATAATACCATATTTCACCAATAGTTTTCGTACCCTACACACCAAATTGGGTATCAAAGACTCTGAGCATTATCTGGTGATCAAATACCAAATTTTTTTGTATATATACATTCAAAGTAAATGGATTTCCTGGACATCACCTCATTGGGAACAACTTATAGATACGTTGTAAAGATCGAGAAAAAATTCTAAAAGAAACTGCGAGAGTTTGGATCTGTAAACCCCTCACAGCCGAAGCATGGAAAAGGAAACCCCAACCCACATAGAAAGGGATCAAGTTGATATGGTAAACCTCAGGATAATCTGTCCAAGCCGCAATAAAAGAAGGGAAGTGAGAATACGAAGAAGGACATGGGAAAATTGTGTGAGTACCATAAAATTCCTTGGCACACTAGCAAAGAATGCCTCTCCAAGAAGTCCCTCGTGGTCAAGCTAAAGGCTTCCGAGTCAGAGGTCGATTATGATTCTGAGTCAAATCCTCAAGGAGGGAAGAGGATTATCGATGTTGAACCCAGTTCCACTCTCTACCACCAAATTCCATCCAAGCGAACCCGAAGAAATAGAGGAAGGGGAACGCCTCTTTCACTCACAGATGTGGGTCAAGGGGGCTCTGATTCATTTCATTGTCGACACTGGTAGTAAGAAGAACCTGATTTCAGTAGAGGTCATCAAGAAGCTAGACTTTCCAATGACACCACACCCACAACCCTACACCATCGACTGACTTCGTCAAGGAAGAGATCTTTGTATCAACCAACAGTGTCGTCTTCCCTATGACATCAAACCTTCCAAAGATGAGGTATTGGTGTAATATTTCTCCAAATGAAGTATGTAATGTTCTTTTAGGACAACCATATTTGTGTAAGTGTCATGTTTTGTATGATTCTATACCCCATAGTGTTATTATTATTTTGGGTAGACAATTGTACATGATCCTATAGGTAGCATTGCCTACTGTTATTTCTTTAATCTTTATTAAGAAATGTAGTAAGGTCATTTCATAGACCGGGAATTTCGTCTTCTTTGTGATCCATGCTCACAGTAAGAAGAAGGTCATCATCACATCCATGGCCTCTACACAATGCCTCTCTTTTCATCAGAATAAATTGGAAGGGATCGTGGAATAATACAGAGACATATTCACCTCACCTACAAGGGTACCTATACACTACCAAGTCAAGCATCCAAATGATCTGACCCCCTATGCACCTCTACCTAATGGATCAGTTTATCGACACTTTTTGATGGAGAATGATGAAATTAGGCATCATATCCAAGAGATTATTCAAAATGGGGACATCATACCCAAATCCTCCTCTTGTGAAATCCTGATTGTACTAGTGCAGAAGAAAGACATGACTTGGTGACTCTGCATTGATTATAGAGCCTCAAACAAAATCACAGTCAGGAACCACTACCCCATTCCCACAATTGATGAACTTCTTAACCAACTCAGGGGGGGGAAGTTCTTCAGCAAGATTGACCTAAAGTATGGCAACCACCAGGTTCCCATCGAACCAACTGATGTATGGAAGACAACCTTCAAGTATAAAGAAGGTATCTATGAATGGTTATTCATGCCCTTTTGCTTAAAAAATGCACTAGCCACTTTCATGAGGTTGATGAATGATGTATTGAGACCCTTCACCAACTCCTTTGTGGTAGTATATTTGGATGAAATCTTCATATCTAGAAGAATGTAGGAAGTTCACATGCGGTATATTCAACAAGTTTTGAGCACTTTGCGGTAGCACAAGATTTATGCCAACTTGGAGAAACGTTATTTTGGCATGAAAAAGGTCCAATACTTGGGATACATTGTTGATGATCATGGGGTATATTAGGTTCCAATTGATGATGTCAATCAGAGTTTATTTAATGTCAACCCCGGAAGGTAAACTTAGAAGCTCTACCTAAAATATATAGATCTAGAAGGATTCCTAATATGTCTGAGATCTTAAAGTTCCCTTACAAGAACATATTCATCAAAATCTCTTTCAACAACTAATCAAACCTAGATCTAACAACTGTCAAGATGCTAAGGTTCTCTTACAAGAACACCTGAATTTTAGGATCTCCTCCAATATTAGAACATTTAACAAAACTTAAAAGCTGAAATGAAACAAACCTAAATCTAATAATTGTCTGAGATCTTATGGTTCTCTTACAAAAACACTTTCAAATAAGATCCTTCTAGTATTAGAACATTTAACAAAACTTTAAAATTTGAAATCAAACAAAAACATAAATTAAGTTATACCTAAAATAAGCAAATAAGAATGAAAGTGAGGCCATGGGGGCCCTCCATAACTCCACAAGCACACCACTTCCAAGGAGACTCAAATGTGGAAGAAAAATATGATTCTTTATTTCAAAATCTCCAAAACCAACTCTAAGATTACAATTGTTTCTAATTCTAGGATTACAAGCTTCAATATTACAAATGGAGGAGATTGTACTCCTATTTATACAATGGGATGAGTAACAAACTCATAATGATCATCCACTAATCTCTCTTTAGTTCCATACATCTCTCAACAATCTAGACACATAACCCTCTTTTGTCCTTGATCTTCTCCATGAGATCATGATCTCTTATCTTATCAAATTCGAATTTGATCATTCAAGGCCACATAAAGGTATCTCAGAAGCTTCTTTTGTACCTACACATGTCAAAAAACTCATTCTAACTGTTAGGTATAGGTATAAGCATATTATTTTCTAAAGTTTAACCACAAATCCACTTAAAAATGTTAAGAATTGATCAACTTTGGAAAAGCATAGTTATAACCCAATGATGAGGTAAATGTAATGATGTGGAGGTGATATGAAGGTGATATGAAGGTGAAATGGAAGTAATTTTGAAGGTTTTAGTGAATTAATGGAGTGAGAATAGGGACTATTTTGAAACCCTACAGGGTACATGTTGATCTAGCTAAGATCCAATCCATTCATGACTGTCCAACCCGACCACATTGACCGAGCTTCGGAGCTTCTTGGGACTAGCCAAATTCTACTGATGGTTTGTGTTTGGATTCTCCCATATTGCAGGGGCCATCAAATAGGTGACCAAGGGAGCTGGGATGGGCAAGCTCGTGTGGGGGAAGGAGAATCAATGAGAATTCAATGATCTGAATCATTTCTTGTGTTGAACTCTAGTACTCTCCTTGCCCAATATGCAACAACCATTCGAGATTGAGATTGATGCATCTGACTATGTTGTGGGTGTAGTTGTCACTAAGCACGAGAATCTAGTGGAATACCATAGTGAGGAACTCTCCGATATTGTTCGAAAATACCCCACCTATGACAAGGAAATGCATTCCATTATACAATCCCGTCGTCAATGGAAACATTACATTTTTTGGAAAGAGATGATCATACACATTGATCACAAGCCACTGTAGGTCATACGGACACAGGGGAAATTGCAGAACGACCGCCATAAAAAGTGGTCCAACTACCTATAGAATTTCCATATCAACATAAAGTATAGACATGCATCTCCAATTCTGTTGTTGACTGCCTCAGTCAGCCTCCTGTGGCTGCACTCACCACTGTTCTCCATTATTTTGGATATGAAGCATATTAGTGGCCCCAACTTTATCAAAACGATTCGGACTTCACCACCACATATAATCTCTTGGGTACATGTGAAACTGTCACTGATTTTCATATTTAGAACAGACTCTTATGCCATCTGGGCCATCTTTGTGTTCCTACAAGTGAGTGTGAAAAGATGATTTGGGAAGCCCACTACAGTCAGGTGCTAGGACATTTTGGCATAGAGACAACTGTGGTCGTCCTTCAGAAACATTTTTATTGGCCAAAAATTTGACAGGACGTCAACAAGTATATCATATATTGCACTACCTATACCATTTCCAAGCCATCCATCAAGAAGAAATGCTTATACACCCCTCTTCCTATTCCCAAGAATCCTTGGTAATCCATCTCAATGGATTACATGTTTGGATTTCCATCCACCAAGTAAGGAAATGACTGCATGTTTGTCGTCATTGATCAGTTTTCGAAGATGGCCATCCTCACAACCCATAAGAAGAATGTCACAACGACAGATACTGCCAATCTCTTCTTCGAACGAGTGTGGCTCCACTTTGGGATATGACAGACCATCATATTCAACCAAGAAAACAGGTTCCTCAACACCTTTTGGTCGAGTATTTGGTCTCTGTTTGACACCAAGCTCACAAAATCCACTTCTTTCCACCCCCAAACCGATGGCCAAACAGAGGTTGTCAATTAAATGATTTTTCACATCCTGCGCATGTACAATTCTAAGCATCCATGTACATGGGACGAGAGTGTCCCATATGTCGAAAAAACTTACAACAGGGCTCTCCATAGTTCCATCGGCTATATCCCATTTCAGGTGGGTGTAGGATTCCAACCCTTCGGACCCATTGATGTTTCACTTCCTCTTGCCACCACACAAACAGACTCTTCCCCTGATCAATATGCAATCGAAAAATCCACCAAATTCATTGAGCAGATTCAACACATCCGCCAACAAGTCAAGGAGATTTTGAAGAAATCTAATGCTAAGTACAAACAGTGCCATGATCAACACAAGGTACCACACCAGTTTCAGGTTGGCGACAAAGTCTGGTTACATTTTCAGAAGGAACGTCTCATCGGGCCCCGTCAGAAGCTTCTACCACTTCTTTATGGGACTTACACTATCATCAAGGTTGTGGGTAGCAATACTTTTGAGCTCAACACTCCATCTTTCCTTGGTCTGCATCCAATATTCAATGTGGACCTCCTTTGGCCATATTTCCACCATTATTAGACACCTCTGAGATCACAAAACAGTTGACACCAACAGAGATCAACCCTGATTGCATGGAACAAGCATCCACTAATCAGATAGTGGAAACACAGGTCAAGGGCACTCTACAACAATGAATCCAACTTTATTGGGTTATCAAGACAAGACAACTCCTACACCAAGGCAAGTGGCTCACCCGAGACCAAATCCAACAAAATTTTCCTCACATGATGGGGGAACTCAACGCAATGGATACCATTTCTTCCTAATGGGGGAGGATTGATCTAGGTGGATATTAGTGGCCACCCACCTATTCCAACTGTCTCCTCATGTCCATTTTTTGTTCATCAAATTCTTTTGTACTTCTTTGTAATTGTGGGTTCTACACTTTTGGGGTTGTTAGAAGCCCCACATATCCTTCAGGTGGATATGGGTGGCCTTTCACCTAATCCAAATGGATTATTTTGTATGTTTTAATGTCATCACATATTGTTGTACTTCTAGGGATGTTTTGGGGCCCTCAACGTTGGTTTTTTGGATCTCCACAGTCAAATTGTAGACAAAGTTAGATTGTAACGATGTAACATGTATTTCTCTGAAATACCTTTCTAACGGGCTATCACGCGCCTAAAATGGAGGTTATATGAAAACATTACGAGCCTAAGAAGTTGAGGTACCAAATTACACCAACTTACCCATAGGGCCCACATGAATTTTGACATTTCACCTTCTAGGGTTAGGTTTTTGGATGTCTAGGGTTTTGGCATTCATGGGTAATATAAAAAAGGCCTCTGGAGCCTCATTGTAATACATTCTGCTTATACGAATTCATGTAGCAGAGACATCTCTTCTTAGAGATAGCTACCACCATTCGAGTAAGTGTTTCAGTTCTACAATTTTACAGTTTCAACCTATTTCATTATTTAATAGAAGATATTGTTCACTGGATATTTGTGTTATTCTTCATATCTCTGTGTTTATTGTATTAATTATGTTAATCAGTTCATTCCACTCCTAAGTCCAAATCAGATATCTCATTACCGATCCTATTATATAAGTATTGATATGAAGAACAATTCTATGTATGACAGTCTGGGGTATGAATATATGATGGATTATTCAGAAAAATAATTTCTTTTTATTATGATGATAAATATATGTCCTCTTTCTTGCGCAATATGTCCTATGTTTTATATCTACTAATTTCATTATTGTTTTAGAAACTTCTGTAATGTATGTGTTTACTTTGACGTTATGCAACATACATTGTTAATTGTCTTTATTGATCTAAGGATTTTGATGTTATGATCTCTTTACATATAAGTATGGAATTGTAATATGATGTGTTATATCTAAGGATGTGTCTATAATTTACTTTATTACACAAAGTCTCGGTTGTGCTTTAGGTGTGAGATGCTTCCCTTGCAGAAGGTTGAATATGTCAACGCACTAGACTACAATGATACTTTTCTTGGTAACCTCCAAGAACCCTGGTCTTTAATTTCATGCCAACATCGATATCACTACATTTTTATTCAAGGGTCAATTTTAGTGTTCTATTCGTAATTCCAAAGTTGTGATTTCAAACAAGTTGCACCAAGTTCCAATTTTAACCACCTCCCCAAAAATGGTCCTACCGGTAGCACCACTTTTTAATTTGGTGGTTGATTTTGGTATTTTTTTCTCAAAAATATTGCGCAATTTCAAACAAGATGCAATTTTAACCACCTATCAAAAACATGGTGCTACTGGTAGCTAATCTTTTTAATTTGGGGGTTGATTTTGGTGATTTTTACCCAAAAATATGATATTTTTTGGCTAGAGTTCTCGTTAAGTTGGTAACTTTGTTGAATTTCAAAGTTTCACAAAACAGGAAGAAGAGATATGCTAATAAAAGAATGACACATAGAGAAGTCAAAGTGGGAGAGAATTGTTTCTAAAAGTTAAATCCATCAAAAGCTTGCCAAAATTGGGAAGTTTCCCAAAGTTAGTTGTGAGATATTGTCAGCCTTTTGAGGTCTTAGAAAATTTAAGGCCAGTTGCGTACATGCTAGCATTACCTGCATCCATGAGAATTCATAATCTGTTCCATGTGTCTTTATTAAAAAAATATGTCGTTGATCCTAATCATGTGATTTATTGGAATGTGATCCAAGTGGAACATGAAGGGGATTTCCGAGTGAAACTAGTTCACATCATGGACCAAAAAGTCAAAGTGCTCAAGAAAAAAGCCATCTACTTGGAAAAAGTTCAATATACCTGCTATGGTCATGAAGACATTGCATGGGAGCACTGGGAAGCCATGCATGAAGTACACCCGTAAAGTTTTACAAATTTTGAATAAAGTTGAATGTAAATTTTTACATAAATGAATGAAGACTCCATTTCAGTAGTTGGAGTTCCTAGAGCCACAACTCTAAGACTTCTTATCCAACCAATTTTGGGGTTGATGGGGAAAGGGAGTTGTTGGTTGGAATTTTTTCATGAGTCATTAAGTTAAATAATTATCAAGTATTCTAATGTAATTTTTTTTTATGTGAATGTGTAAATTGTATGGTTATTTGCATTGAGTATAGTGCAGTTTGTAGGGAGAGGGGAATGTAACATCTTCGTTTTCAAACCCCAAATTAGCAATGTGTATTGTAACTGTAATGTATGTTCGAGAGCCAAAGGGATCCAATATGTAAATTATGTAAATTGAATATAATGAATAAAATGTATCACCAACTACAGATGGATACAAATGGAGTTTTGGGGGCTAATTTTCCACAGTAGAGGGAAGGGGTCCAAGGGGGATAGTTTACCCATGTTTATTAAACCCAAAATTCATTTCTTTCTAAATTATATTTACCATGAACCTTAAATTATTTGTTTAGTTTTCTAGAGCCCAATCATTGGATTCATGTAAGCAGGTGGGTGTGAGAGTAACATCCCATAGCTATTGGGAGCATGGGGGTTTATTACAATCATATTGGGGAAGAGTGAAAGTAAATAAAGCCAGAGAAACATGGGAAATTTGTATGGGGAAAGGACAAGAATTAGAGATTCACGTTTTTTCATAGAGATAAGTTTACACATGGAGTTTTATGGATAGAAAAAAAGTTTCGAGCTCTTAATCTTGAAGGTAGCTATTGTGGGAAGGTTTAGCAATTGCTTGGAGCTGGGTTTTCATGGAGAAATAGATTGTGTTCCTATGATTAATGTGTTGTTCATAATTTTTCAAGAGAAGCACACATTTTTTGATTGGGTCAATTCATGTTTGGAGTTTTATAATATTTGAGGTTCAAGTAAGTAGATTTCATGTCCAACCTGTGATGGAAACCCTAGAGGGGAGTGAAAAGGCCTAAGGGACTATGAGAGGTGAATGGGAATTATATCCCTTGGATAGTGTAGGTTGATGGGAGGAGAGCTGGTGGACTGAAATTTGTTGTGAGATTTGACTATTGAGAGGGTGACATTAGCCATCTTTAGGGACCATTGTATCTTGTGGATTGATAGCCCCAGCTTGGGGGTTTCTTGTTGTTGATATATGGAACAACAACCCTACGATTGGGTGGAATGTCCATCATATGTAGTGGGTTCCACATTTTATAAGATAATTGTTCTTATATGTCATGTTTATTCATGTATAATGTTGATATAGTTGATGTGCATATTACTCTGAGATATATTTGGTTATTTTTACTTGTTGTGAGCAAACTGATGCATTCAAATATCTATTCAAGTGGTTCAATAATGTTCTATGCATTTAGTTGTTGCACTACATAGCTAAGCAATTACATTTATTTTTTTAATTAGCATGGTCGATTGTGTAAGATTGAATTTCATGTTGTGTATGCTATTTCCACATTTAGAGTTGGTATCCAAATTTTTTTGGGGTTCCTTTTAGCAAGTGATGTGATCGGTATGATACACAAGATTCATCATACATATAAAATAAATCAAAGGGTAGAAATACCATAGTTTAACATGCATATAATGTTGGCATGTTTACATGCAGAGTGTGCTTGTCATTGATGACAAGAACAACAACGACGATGGCATGTCTATGGGAAAGAAACACAACAATGATGGCATGATCACTAGAAGAGTGTGCAATCAAAGATCAAGAGGAATAGAGCAGAGTTGCACGCAGAGCGCAAGTGTGCATCAAGTTCGAGGTTAATTCCATTTCCAAACATCAAGAGAGATAGCTTCTCAGAAATGTAGAAGAGACCCAAAGTCTTCAGGACTCGTAGAACCTTTGACACTTAGAAATTATTCCAAGTCGGCAGGATGCGTAAGCTCAAGAGGAGGAGAGACAGTGGTCATTGGATTACCAATATAGAATACCTGATGTTCATTAGATCAGATTCCAATGACCATAGGAAGCACAAAGGAGAAGTACAAATCTGATATGTTGGATCTAAGCGCCTAGGAACAACAACCGTCGAACCTAGTATAACTGCGAAGAGGATAATGGATGAGATCCATCCTCCAACTCCGTGAAATGAGAAATCAAAATGAGATATGAGCCATTGGATCCAGAGGAAACGTGGAGAGAGATCAACATTTCGCTGACTCGTGAACTGGAAAATTCAAAGGTAAGAGTTGTAGGAACTCGTGATGTTAGAGTTCGCAATTTGATCTAGACTGTTATATCATGGGGAGTTGTGAGCCATTGATCTGACACTCACAAATATCAGGAAGGTAGGAGGAAAATGCCCGAGGAGCTGGGAGTCACAACAATCCTAGTAGTTCATCTTGGAAGGACATGTGGTAGCCGATAAATCATATTCATAGAATCGTGAAGTCCGAGTCTACGATATTGATCACAACCATTGGATCGAAGAATGTCATGAGTTGTTGATATACATTATTTTGGATATTGGGAGTTGGAAGAGTCAGGGTTGGATCACGTTCAAACACCTGACATGTGAGATCATGATTTGATCATAGTCATCTATCAAAGGGAGAGTGTGGAACGTTGATCTAGAATGACGAAGAACAAAGTCTGAGTTCTTGAAGAAGAGATCTAGACCATTGAAATACGGAAGATCATGGACCATCGATTAGGAAAATTCTGAAATGCGAAGTCACAAAATCATCTGGGCCATCGGATACTGAGTATCATGGATTGTTGATTAGGCATGATGAAGTTCACAATTTCGTGAAACGCAAAGCACCCTTTTGTTTGGCCCTGGTCACAACCAAGGTCACATCAACGGAAATTTAAGGGACGAGATAGCATGTCTCTAGGCACCACTTTAGATATCGTTGATATTTCAAAGCTCCCTTTTCATTAGTGATTTGTTAGAACCAGTGGTCACATCAACAAATGTTGAGGGAGGAGCTAGCACGTCGCTAGGCTCCACATCAGAGATTGCGAGTTTGGAGAATCGAGGCAACTCGCAGATGAATATACGATGTTTGAGATCACGAAGAGCCTTTTGGTCAGGCCTGTGGTCACATCTTGTGGTCACGTGAAAGGAAGGGGCTTAGCCATTAAAGCGAGCATCGACTGTATAGTTTTCAGAGAAAGGGAAAATCCGCCAAAGGCATGAGCACGTGAAGGTTCTCTAGGTAACTACCAGAAAACACTGATTGTTTCTGCCAGAGAATTCAAAGAGGCTTCAAGCTGATCTACAAAGGAGCTAAAGAGTCTCAAGGTAACTGCCAATGGTATGAAGATTAATCATAGAGACAATTGACATATGGAAAAGTATCGAAGACTGTAACTTCTAGAGAAGCTAAAGAATCTCAGCATAATGACCATTCATGATGAATAGACTGGGTATAACCGTAGAGAATATGAAGAGTTTCCATGATGATCTGGGAGAGGACTTGGCATGACAAAGACATGCAAAATAGAGAAGAGTGTGTGCTTCTCTGATAGCTAGGAATGTGGGTAAAAGGAGACTGTGAGATCAATCTAAAGTAGATATCAAAGTAGCACAACAAATCGCATGTAGAGGTCTCAATGAGCATAAAGGAAGAAGAGATGTTGAACAGAAGTGGGGGTTTTGCAAAGGAGAAGAAAGATAAGAGCATAGAAATGCAACAGAGTATGAAATGTAGCAGAAAATCTAAACAAAGAGGTTGGTATGCATGGAGGAGAACACTGATGTAGGCTGAGCAGAGAACTGTAGTAGAATGGTGATGAGACCAGTAAGCTATTGATAAATATTGTATCACTGTAATAGATTCCAGAAACAAAAGATTAATATTTGAGGGTTGTACGGTGGTGTTAGGGAGGACTGTTGTTCTGAGAGTTTCAAGTGGGTGCTTGAACATAGGGATGTTTAGCTTCCATCTAGTTACAGCCAGAAAAACTAGGGAGGTAGGGTGGTGCAAGGGAGAACTATTGTTCTTTGTTATGTAGGTTGGTGCATGTGTGACTGGAAGTTGGTGCTTCCATCCAATTGGTGTTGGAAGACTCAAGGATTTGGTGGTTTCTTCTAGTGGGTTCTAGAGAAACTAGAGAATTGGTTCTCTCGGCAAGTTGCAGCTTGTAAAATAGAGGTGGTAGCCTCACAATGAGTTGGTGCTCATAATAATGATAATGTATAGAAAATAAGGACTACTTATCATATCAATAAGAAGAGGTTTTCTCCCTTTATGGGTTTCTTCAAGAATATATGTCTCTATGTGCTTCATGTGTGTGATTGATGTTGAATACTCTATTGCTTACTTCCCTGCATTATTGTGATCATCATTGAGTGTTCTGTAATGATTTTAAAATGGTTATAATTGTTTAATCACAGTAAAACTGAGTCACCCCCCCCCCTCAGTTGTCTAACAATTGGTATAAGATCCATTTTCCTTTTATCTAAGGGTAGATCCTATATATTAAACATGACTATCCATGAAGGAACTTCAACCAACAAGCCCCCCTCTGTTCAATGGAACACACTTTGGTTTCTAGAAAGTTAGGATGAAAACCTACATAATGGCTTTAGGTGCAGATGTTTGGGATGTGGTAGAGATTGGTTATGTAAAGATAATTGTACGATATTCTAAGGATGACAAGATATAATTCATATTCAACTCTAAGGATATGAATATTATTTTGAGTGGGCTCGTAGAAGAAGAATTTGTAAAAGTTATGCACTTAGAATATACCAAAGATATGTGGGACAAACTCATTAGCATATATGAAGGTAATGAGAAGGTAAAGGATGCCAATCTTCAAACCTACAAATTATAGTTTGAATAGCTAAAGATGAAAGAGGATGAAACTATTGGGAAGTACTTTCTGAAATTTGAAGAACTAGTAAATGCAATGAAAGGACTTGGTGAAAAAATTAAGGAAGCCTCGTTAGTTCAGAAAATCTTGAGATCTCTGCTAGATAGGTTCAACCCAAAGGTCTCCTCTATAGAAGAACTTAATGATATAAAAGATATCCCTTTTGATCAACTTCTAGGAACACTGACTGCATATGAAATGAGGATAGGTAAAGATAAATCCATCTCTAGATAATCATCATTTGTGAGCCTAATGAAATTGAAGAAAAATTTGTGAGAAGACTAAAGAAAGGATCAGGAAAGTACCAAGGCAACTTGCCCTTCAAATGTTTTAATAGTGGAAATATAGGTCACTTTACATCTAAATGTCCACACAAGAATAAGGACCAAAATGTTGAAGGTGAATAGAAGTATAAATCCAAGAGATTCAGTAAAAAGAAAAGTTTATGTGTAAACAATGATGACTCTTCAGGAGACACAGATAGTGATTCTGATTGTGAATATAAGGTTAATGAATTTATGCTTATGGACAAAAAGGATTATAATAATGAAAGAAAAAGAAGTGATGCCAATGAAGAAGAAGTTGTGGTTGAATTGGAAGGAGAACTGATCAGTTCCCTAAAAGAAATTGACAGACTCAGATTGATCCGCCGGATCTTTTAATGACTTATGGTTGAGTTTTAATTTTGCATGCATTAATTAACCATTTGAGAAACTTAGTGAAAGAATGAGGAAAG
>SNQJ01S0002524.1:246514-270162 GCA_010110895.2 Picea sitchensis
CATATATTAAAACATGAATGCAATTGTTCAATAAAAACAACAACACACAACATTCATATAAAACATAAACACAACAAAATAATCATTTTAAAAACAACAAAGAACTTATATGTTTAAATATATAATGAATGGGATGCATAAAAAGGATGAACCTGCCATCCATAGGAATTTCTATTCATTTTATATCAATAGTAGACCACCCCTGAGTTGAGGCTATGAGTCCACAAGGATATATGGCCCTCTAGGCTACACACTCTCCACATTCAACAACCCCAAAATCAGGTTCTACTTCAATAGTAGTTCCAAACTACCAACTCTCTCCCGATAACCTACACAACCAAAGGAATGTACACCCTTCATTTCTCTCAGTCCACCCGGTTGTACCATTTGTTTATGAGGGATTTTGGTGCACTCAGTTTTCCATGAAACCTTTCAATTAGGGACTCTAGTAACTATTAGTAGTTCTAGGAGTGTTCAAAGCATCCTTAACAATGATCTTAAATGATTTCCTTAATAGGAAAATGTAAAATAGGATTAAAACTTGTTTTATAGGAACATGAGGCACATTTCCAACATAAACATCATGCGATAACGATTTTCCTCAAGAATAGCATGGTTGGTTCTCTTCCCAACACTCATATCCTCTCTTGTTGTCCAGAAACTGCATGTAAAAGTGTCAACCTTTTTGCATACGAATTTCCTTTCTTCACTCTTCTCAAATATGATTGTGCTTCAGCCCCATGCTCCTAATAACTATGGGATGTTACTCCTCGCACCCACCCTCTTACATCAGTTCAGTTTAATGATTATTTTTTGGAACACTCAAAGACAAATAAAACTTTATACACAATGATAATAATTTTAGGAATGTGGGTTGGATTAATACCCATGAATATTTCCCCCCTTGGACCCCTCTCTCTTGTGGAATCATAACCCCCCATCATTTTTATCCCTCTCGTATCGCAACCAACAATTATAATTTTAATTAATCATTTAAATGTTCATAATATATAATTTGTCCCTCACCCATATTAATCAATATGGGGTCTTTTCCCCAAACATATTGACTCACCATCCTAAATTATAATTATACAATTACATTATCATTTGGGAGGATTGATATTGGTGATGTTACATTTCAACAATGAGAAATTTTAATTTAAACAAAAAATATATAGCTATATTCCAGTGATGATTGTTAGAACAAGTCCAAATTACATAATGTGTAAAGTCTAAACATTCTACTACTTGTACCTTTTATGGCTGTATTTCTCAACCATATTTCGCAAATATATGGCTATAAATGTAGAACAATTCTTGGAACTATAGATAACAAATTTTGAGATTGCATAATTTAGGTGCAATGGGGTCTTTGAGGAAACTGAATCCATTTATGCATTCAAAAATGCAGTTTTAGCAATGAAAAAATAAAATTTTATCAAAAATTATATAGTTGGAATCCAGTGATGATTTCCGCAGTAAGTCAAAATTGTATAACATTCAAACAAATTCAATTCTAAAAGCATAGTCTAAACATGCTACGATTTGGGTGTTTTCTAGACATATGTTTCTGACCATTTTAATCCAAAATATGTGTAACAACTTACAAGAATTGTTGAATATTCTAGATAAAAATTATTGACATTACACAATTCGGGTGTAGTTAGGTATTTTGGGGATGTTCAATCCACTTATGCATTCAAAAATACAATTTTCAAGAATGAAAAATTTATAATTTGACAAAAAATTATGTAGTGAGATTCTATTGATCGTCGTCGGAAAATGTCCAAATCGTATAATGTTTATACTGCTTCATTTTTTAAAAGTGTAGTCTAAATATGCTAGTATTTTAACCTTTTCTCAATGTATTTTCTAGAGAATTTTTGTCCAAAATCAAGCTAAAAAATTACAATAATTGTTGAATTGTAGATAACAATGGTTCATATTGCATTTTTTGGGAGCAATAGGGGTTTTTGAGGACACTAAATCCATTTATGCATTCAAAAACACAAATTTATTAATCAAAAATTTCAATTTAGCCAAAAATATATAGCTAGATTGGGATGATGATTGTCGGAAAAAATCCAAATCTTATAGAATTTTAACTTATTCATTTTTAAAAGCGTAGTCTAATCATTTTATGTTTTCGACCTTTTATGACCATATTTTATGCACCATTTTGTCCAAAACTTGGCTAAAATTTTAGAAGAATTGGTGGAATTGCAAATAATAGTTGTTGAGATTGCATAATTTAGGTGCAATAGGGGTTTTAAGGACATTGAATCCATTTATGCATTCAAGAAGGAAATTTCAATAATGAAAAGGTGCAATTTGACCAAAATATATAAATCTAGATTCTAATGATGATTTTTGGAAAAAGATCAAATCGTATATGATCCAGGAGCATTTTTTCTTCCAAAATATAACTTGTTGAATAGGCCTAGGGGGTTTATGAATTTACCAAGGGATTTGGTTCCCTAACTTGTTATTATTGTAATTTCCTATGTTTCATTTGAATTCTAGAAGGAATGGATAGGATAGGTTTTGTTTAATTGAGTTTGGATAAATGTAACTAAATCTACCTATGATAGTATATCTGGAGAGTTGTGAGGTCTAGAAGATATCCTAGAGTGATCTCTTGAGGATATTTTGGATCTGAGCGATCCTTGAAATTTTTTTGGAGTCTAAGTAGGATCTTAAATGAATTTAGATTATAGCCTTGTTTTGTATATTTTGTAAGCCTTCATGGATTGGGAAAGGGTGCATGTAGAGAAAGAGAGATAAAGAGGCAAAGAGGTGTGTTGTGAAGGTCATGTGTGGCCAAAAGGCCGAACATAGCACAATTAATTATATAACAGGATAGAAAGGCGAGGAGGCCTTGTATAATTGTTTACATATTCATCAATAGAATCTTTGTGTGTTTTATTGGCTCTCTGTGTCGATGTGAGATCTAGATATCTTTCTCTTGCATTAATGTTTGGTGTGATTGAATTTTAGAATTGGAGTCTTGCGGAGTGTTTGTTGCAGGTTTCGGCACAACGAAAACAAGTATTTAGGTCTAAACGACAAGAGGAAATCATATCTAGAAAGAAAGAAGAATTTCCTTCTAAAGGTCAAGTTATAGGAAACAATCATCACAACAGAACCTACAATAGTCATCAATCATTGATCATTGGAAGGATCAATTCTAATGAACCTCAAATTTACCAAAAAAAATAAAAAAATCTTTGACATAAATCGATTTTGTTTAAGCTTAGATTTAAGAGCAGGTAAGATTTATTTATGTTCACAATGACATTATTATTCTAGTCTAGTTTCCTTCAAACAAATATTCATTTACATATGTATATAATGCCACCTATAATTATGTATATAGATATGGATTTCCTTAAATACATATAGAATGAATCACTGTCGCAGGTATAATTTCATCTCGATTCTGGCTTAACTTTCACACAATAATTCTCTGTATTTTTCACACCCTATACACAGTGACTTGTAAAACGATTAAATATTCTAAACCTCTATCCCAGGTGAATATATTCCAATGTTTTCCACCAATTCCATTTATTACAGAATTAGAGTTGTTCTTATAATAATAATTCCTACCATGCTCTTACAGTTTTGTGAGGAACAACGGTCAAACGGATTTCGGCGACTACACACAACAAATCCCAAAAAGGTGAAAAAGGGACCAACACTTTGGGATTTCGGGGCTTGGGCCTTCGCGATTACAAGCGCCCAAACACCAACACAAACAAACTTATGAAAAGAAAAGAAAGTGAGACTTTCACTTTGGGGTTTCGGAGTTTGGGACTTCATGATCACAAGCATCCCAAAAAATCAATACACAACAACTCCTGAAAAGTGAAAGGGGATCGTTACTTCAGGAAATCGGAGTTCGATATTTCATGAATACAAAGGTCAATCATCAACACACAACAACTCCCAAAATTGTGAAAGGTGATCGGTACTTCGGGAAATCAGAGTTCAAGATTTCATGAATACAAAGGCTAATCATCAACATGCAACAACTCCTGAAATTGTGAAAGGTGAGATCTGCATTTCGGGATTTCGAGGTTTCGGAAATCAGAAATTCGTGAGTTTCGGTGTTCAACATCAATATAGACAAAACTCTGAAATGCGAAACGGAAAGGTGAGACCTGTATTTTGGGATTTTGGGGTTTCAGAAATCGAAACTTCGCGAGTTCTGGTGTTCAACATCAATATAGACAAACCTCCGAAATGTGAAATGGAAAGGTGAGACCCGCATTCGGGATTTTGGGATTTGGGGTTTTCGGGATTTAAAAAAAAAACAAACAACAACGCACAACAACTCCCAAATTCCGAAAGATGGAAGGATGTAGGACCAACACTTAGGGATTTCGGGATTCGGGGTTTCAGAATTCAAAACTTCGTGAGTTCCAATGTTCAACATCAATATAGACAAACCTCCGAAATGAGAAAACGAAAGGTAGGACCTGCCCTTTGGGATTTCGGGGTTCAGTATTTCGGGAGTTCCGGTATCCAAATGTCAACTTAGTCAAACCTCCAAAATACAAAAGAAGGAAGATGTGGGACCCAAATTTCAGGTTTTTGGGGTTCTGAATTTCGCGAATTCAAATGCCCGACACTTTACCTGTAACAACTCCCAAAACACGAAAAGGGGGAAACTGTGCTAGCACTTCGGGATTTTGCAAAATTTTCTAAATTCATTAGAGACTTTAACTGTGAGAAGGGTAAACTGTTTTTAAGCAAACAATGAAAGCATAAAAACTTATGGTAGGCGTCAATTCTCAACACTGTTCAACATTCAAGGAACCAAAGGGGTTTTCCTAGATTTCTTTGACCTTCCAAAAAATTCGGATAGTCTATACACATCTAGTACATCGTTTGCAAGTTATTAGTGCATGCAATAAAATTCATACACGATGGAAAGACGTAAATAAAGATAAATATAAGAGTGTTCTTATGATCCAATTGATCTCAATTTTTCACATCATTTTATCCTCTACTATTTATGCCCTAAATAAAATACCAGGGTTATCACCTTGAAGACAGACCCTATTTTCAACGCTAGAAAAAAAAGGATGGAAATACACTGGATCTATCATAATAAATCCTATTCAATCTAGAACTGTCTGAATTTTACGATTACAAATTTATAACCTTTGCCTATAGATGAATTTTGCACTATCAATGTATTTGCACATAAATAACTCTATCTTAGGTTTTTAATTGGGGAGGGGTTATCCCTGAATTTAAATACTTGGTTATAAAATCTCATATAATGAACAGGTACCATCTATGTAGGCCATTATCGCAATTAGAAATAATAATTTTCACAATTACATGATCGCTAATAGAAATAATCATTCTCATAGTTACATCATGGCAAATAGATATGAATTCATTCAACAGATACAGGGTATCAATCAGGCATAGTCATTCATAATAGAGGGGAATAGATGAAAATATCTAAATCCAATCCATGGGAAGACAAAGGGAGCAACCACGTTCCTCGCAACCGTAGAACAAGGTAGCCAAATCTACTTGCTTGATTCACACCCTAGCCTGACCATGAATCCATGAGGGCGAACTTGGAGACTCCTCAGCAATATTCTATATTTTCAACCATTATTCCCTTGCATCACACTTACTCAACAGTTCTCATAATAGCAAGGAAAGCTCATGATATTTTTTTTTCCACCATACTTGGCAGGATCCTCCCTCCTCACATATGCTATTTAACAATTTTTTCCCAGGTCTTTTCCCTCCTTTGGGGATTTTTGCAGCTTTTCTAAACCCCTGATTTTCAGGGGCTACCAGTGGCCAAATATCTAATTTGTCACTTGTAATAACCAGCCCAAAGGTAGTTCCAACATGTTCCCCACTCATGGAGTCATGGTCAACTGATTTTAACATGGTTGTTCCATTTGTCCTCCTGCAGTTAACATAAATATTCTGTTGTGATACAAGTGTCATAGTCAAATATTTAGTTGAGTCCAAACAAAACTTTTCCCAACAGACACCATAATTAAATACAATTATTAAATTCAAAATTCGAAATTGCCATAAATGGCAAAAATTTACAAGATTCGAATTTGCCAAAAATGGAAATAAATTTCCAGCACACAAAGCAAAAAATATTTTATTTTTGGGGGATGTCACATCCTTTCCCCCTTCAGTAACAAAATGTCCTTAGTGTTCGTTCCTTTCTTGGTACAATATTGGATGAGATTTCCGCAAATCTCCCTCCAATTGCCAAGTGGCCTCCTCAGGACTAAAGAGTTTCCATTGCACCTTTACCTGAGCGATGGCTCTATTTCAAAGTGCTATTTCTCTCTAGTCCAGAATGCACAGGGGTTCCACCTGGAACTCACCTTTAGGTTCCACCTGCACCAAGTTCCAATCAATCATATGAGTAGGGTCAGGAATATACTTTTTCAACAAAGAAACATGAAATACATTATGAATTCTTAGATTAGTTGGAAGTGCAAGATGATATCCTACGAGTCCAATTCGAGCTAGTATCTCGAAGGGCCCACAAAAATTTGGTGCTAGTTTGGCACAGTTCCCCAACTTCAGTGAGATTTTTCCGGCTTTGACCTTCAAATAAACATGGTCTCCCACTTGAAATTCCAAGTGTCTTCTTTTTTGATCTGCATAGCTCTTCTGTCTGTCCTCTGCTTCTTTCAAATTATGTTGTACCTTCCTTACCATGTTCTCCATTTCTTGTAGCATCTCTGGTCCAAACATGAGCCTGTTAGCCAGGTTATCCCAGCTAATTGGAGTTGTACACTTTCGACCGTACAGTATTTTGAAGGGGCTCAACTTAGCTGAAGTTTGATACCCATTGTTATATACAAATTCTACCAAGTGTAGGTAGTCTTCCCACTTGTTCGGCTTTATTCTTACATACATGTGGAGCATATCCTCTATGATTTGGTTCGTCCTTTATGTCTTTGCATCCATTTGTGGATGATAACTCGTACTGAAATTCAAATTAGTATTTATCCCTGCAAACAATTCCTTCCAAAAAGCAGATGTGAATTTTATGTCTCTATCTGAAATCACCATTTTAGGAATACCATGCAGTCTAAAACTTTATTTCATGAATATTTCAGCAATATTAATATCTTTAAAAGTAGACTTTACAGGAATAAAGTGTGTAAAATTACTGAGTTTATCTATTAATACCATGATCGAATCATTTTGTTTCTGGGTTTTAGGAAAACCTGTTATAAATTCCAACGATATGGTCTCCCATTTCCATTCTGGTACTGGTAAGGGCTGTAATAGGTCGGTCAGATGCTGGTGTTTGGCCTTAACCTGTTGACAATATTGGCACCTAGCCAAGTACTCTATTGTTTCTCCCTTCATGTTAGGCCAGAAAAATAGTTTCCTGAGTGCTGTTACTGTTTTCTGGTAGCCTAGATGGCCAGAATACGGTTTCTTATGCACTTCATCTAAAATAGTTAATTTTATCTCTGTTGTATATGGTACGTAAAGTCTGTTTTTAAATCTTAAAAGTCCCTTCTTGTCTATACTTATATCTGGTTTATCTGAGTCTGTGATACTATTTTGAAATTCTACCATCATCTTAGTGTAATTTCCGTTGTTAACACCTGTCCTTCTTATTCTTTGTTCCAAATCACTTTCTACCCTGCTGATATTTATCTCAAATAACCCATGTATTCTTATTCTTAAAGCATCTGCTACTTTATTTTCCTTACCCTTGATATGTCTAACGTCGAAATCGAATTCGCTCAAGAAGGCTAACCACCTTGCTTGTCTTGCATTAAGGTCTGGTTGGTTAAACATATATTTCACTCTGCTATTATCTGTCAATAGTAAGAATTTTCTGCCCATTATATAGTGTCACCACATTTTTAAGGCATGAATTACTGTTGTCAATTCTAAGTCATGAGTGACATAATTTTGCTCATGTTCTTTTAATTTTCGGGACTCATAACAAATCACATGCCCTTCCTAGCTTAGAACACCACCTAGTCCCTCTTTACTCGCATCAACACATACTGTGAAGTCTTTATCTGGGTCTGCTACCTTCAAAATGGGCATTGATGTCAATAATTCTTTTAGCTTGTTAAAATTGTCTTGACATTTTTGCGACCAGTTAAACTTGGTTCCTTTCTTTTGTAATGATGTGATAGGGTAGGTTGTCTTTGAGAACCCTTCTATAAATCTGCGATAATATCTGGTGATTCCCATGAATGACTGGATATCTGCCACATCCTTAGGTACTGGCCATTCCATAATGGATTTTATCTTTTTCAGGTCAATGGAAATACCTTTCGCGGAAATGACATGTCCTAAATATTGTATTTCTCTTTGATAAAAGTCACACTTGTCGAATTTTGCGTATAGTTTGTGTTTCCTCAATGTTTGTAGAACTATTCTTAAGTGTTTATCATGTTCCTCCTTCATTTTAAAATAGACCAGAATATCATCGATAAATACTACTACGAACTTGTCCAAGTACTGGCTGAAAATGTTGTTCATCAAGCACATAAAAGTGGCTGGTGCATTAGTGAGTCTGAAAGGTATGACTATAAACTTGTAGTGTCTGTATCTTGTTCAAAAAGTTCTTTTGTTTATGTCTTGGTACTTTATCCTAACTTGATGATAACCAGATCGTAAATCCAATTTTGAGAAGATCTTGGCCCCACCAACTTGATCGAACAGATAATTTATCCTTGGTAGGGGATCTTTGTTCTTAATGGTCACTTTGTTCAGTTCTTTATAATCGATACATAGTCTTAGAGTACCGTCTTTCTTTTTCACAAAGAGGATTGGTGCTCCCCATGGTGAGACACTTGGTCTGATATACCCTTTGTCCAACAATTCTTGTAATTTTATTTTTAATTTTGTCAGTTCTGGTAGACTCATTCGGTAGGGTGATTTCGAGATAGGGGTTGATCTAGGTAGTAGGTCTATGGGGAAATCTATTTCTCTTCTAGGAGGTAGTTAAGGTATCTCATCAACAAACATGTATTTGAATTCATGTAGGACAACAAAGTCTTCTAACTTGGGCTTATCTTCTTTTTCTAGTAGATTCGTCACTTGGATGGTGTAGACTTGACATCCCTTTCTAATACATTTCTTGAGTTGCATCGCTGAAACTTGTCTGACTGACATAGGTTTTGGTATGCCTTGGGCTATCCTAACAGTGCCAAAATTATCTTTATAGCTAAGTATCTTTGTATAACAATCTAGTACTACTTTGTGTTGTTCCAACCAATCCATCCCAATAATCATATCATAAGATCCTAGTGGTAGGATGTTCAGATTGGCCCTTATCTTTTGATCATCTAATATGAACTCTAGATTAGAAATAAAGTTGACTACTTTTCTTTCAGTACCCATTTCTAGTTGTACAAGACAAGATTTTTTGTTCTCTTGTTTCTTAAGTTTATTCGAATCTACTACTTGGGGAGTAATATAACTTAACGTAGCTCCAGGGTAAATTAAAACAAAAATTCGAGTGTCATGGATTTTACCTTCGACTTCTACCACCGAGGACTAGTGGTCAGCTTGTCGACTATCTATGGCTACATTTATCTAATGTAGACTACTTCCCATGTCTTCCACTGTCGAGGCTTCCTGCAAATCGTGAACAACAATTCTATTTGTTGTAATTAAATGTGGACAATTCCTCCTTAGATGAGGTTCTACACATTCCCAACACTTTAATGGCTCGCGGGATTTGTCTCCAAACTTCTTCGTTCCCATGTTCATCGGTTTACCATTACCTTGCGTATTCAGATGATTGGAGTGAGGATCCTTCCTTGGGAAACCTTTTGTTGCATTCCTATAAGGGGATGGATGGTATCCCCTCTTTTGTTGGTTCATTCCATCTTGCTTCTTATCCTTCTAGGTCTTGGGAAACTCTACCCACTGTTTATATTGGTCATAGCACATTCGTGCTTTCCTGAATGCCTCACTCAAGGATTTGGGGATTTCAAACTCAATTCATGGTCAGGCTAGGGGGTGAATCGAGCAAGTAGATTTGGCTGACTTGAAAATCTACTTGCTCGATTCACCCCCTAGCCTGACCATGAATCCATGAGGGCGAACTCGGAGACTCCTCAACAATATTCTATATTTTCAACCGTTATTCCCTTGCCTCACACTTACTCATAAGTTCTCATAACAACAAAGAAAACTCATGATATATTTTTTTTCCAGCACACTTAGCAGTGTCCTGCCTCCTTGCATATGCTATTTAACAATTTTTTCCCAGGTCTTTTCCCTCCTTTGTAGATTTTTGTAGATTTTCTAAATCCCTGACTTTTAGGGGCTTCCTGTGGCCAAATCTCTGATTTTCCACTTGTAATAACCAACCCAGAGGCATTTCCAACATGTTCCCCACTTATGGAGTCATGGTCAGCTGATTTTAACATGGTTGTTCCATTTGTCCTCCTGCAGTTAATATAAATATTCTGTTGTGATACAAGTGTCATAGTCAAATATTTAGTTGAGTCCAAATAGAACTCTGCCCAACAGTCACCATAATTAAATACAATTATTAAATTCAAAATTTGGAATTGCCATAAATGGCAAAAAAATTCTAGATTCAAATTTGCCAAAAATGTAAATAAATTTCCATCACACAAAACAAAAAATATTTCATTTTTGGGGGATGTCACATCAACGATCTGAATTAGGTCAAACAATAATGCAGAGGATGGAATCATGACCATTGGATCAAGGTCAAGTTAATTCCTTATCGTTAGATCGATATCATAATATAGTCTTCACTACACGTAACAACAAAATTGTATCCATTCGATCCATAATTAGATCAACGATTCTTGTTATAGAGAACAATGTGTATCAAAGGTTTTAAGGTGTTTAAGGATGCAAAAGTCCCAAGAGTCTAGCAACGAGAACATATATGACCATCAAATCCAGAGGCAGATCAAAAGATGACAGTGTATTAGGGTTTATAAGGTGGAAGGAAATTAAAGGAAAGGCCACCATTCCATGTCTAGAAGAGATCAACGGTTCATATTAGATGTGGGACAAGAAACTAGATCAATGGTTCTTGCTACGATAGACGAAATACCTTGGAAGTTTTTGGTTGACGATAATTATGAAAGGTCTTGATGAATCGATGACAAAAAATGTCACACTAATATAAGGAAATCAACTAAGGAAGTGACACATGGTCCATACATAAGATGACATGTTCTAAAGTCCATTTGGAATATGGTGCATGTGAAATCCATGAAATGAGGTGACATGTGGCAGCCTAGTAAACAAGTGATGTGTGGAAGGTCCACGTATGCAAGACCAAAGCATGTACTAGTAGCTGTATAGCGGGGATGGAAAGATTGTAACCTGTTATCACTCCAGGAAACTACTTAGGGCTGTAAACTAAGTATGCCTGGTAACTTAAGAATTGAATGTTTTTGTGTTTTGTGAATATGGATCAATGGGACAACTTAATACAGTTTATAATATTCAAACATGGGCATGATAAACAAATAGGCAGTNTAAGGATGCAAAAGTCCCAAGAGTCTAGCAACGAGAACATATATGACCATCAAATCCAGAGGCAGATCAAAAGATGACAGTGTATTAGGGTTTATAAGGTGGAAGGAAATTAAAGGAAAGGCCACCATTCCATGTCTAGAAGAGATCAACGGTTCATATTAGATGTGGGACAAGAAACTAGATCAATGGTTCTTGCTACGATAGACGAAATACCTTGGAAGTTTTTGGTTGACGATAATTATGAAAGGTCTTGATGAATCGATGACAAAAAATGTCACACTAATATAAGGAAATCAACTAAGGAAGTGACACATGGTCCATACATAAGATGACATGTTCTAAAGTCCATTTGGAATATGGTGCATGTGAAATCCATGAAATGAGGTGACATGTGGCAGCCTAGTAAACAAGTGATGTGTGGAAGGTCCACGTATGCAAGACCAAAGCATGTACTAGTAGCTGTATAGCGGGGATGGAAAGATTGTAACCTGTTATCACTCCAGGAAACTACTTAGGGCTGTAAACTAAGTATGCCTGGTAACTTAAGAATTGAATGTTTTTGTGTTTTGTGAATATGGATCAATGGGACAACTTAATACAGTTTATAATATTCAAACATGGGCATGATAAACAAATAGGCAGTGCTTTTAAGTATCGATTAATCAGCGAGTAACTTAAAGATGGATGGAGAACAAATTGTAACCAAACTAATGCATAGCAGGGTCCAAGATACAATTGACATGTTTATCATCAGGTCATGAGATGAACAATGGGACGACGGCCATTCAAAGCATAATAACACAGATGAAAAATGTAGAAGGAAAATGAAAAGCTGATAATCAATACTAAAAGAAAACTGTGTTTTGTATTAGCATACCAAGTCTGAGCATACAAAAGAGTATTCTTCTATCCAAAATCGAACCATTGTTTGATTTCAAAATAGGCATTTATAGCCTTCACAATACAGTTGCACAGATCCTAAAAACATGGATTTGTTACTAAATAAGAACAGTCCTATTTTACTTTAAACAGCTATAACAATAAAGTCTTCAATAACAGAAAATAGCATTCGAACTGTCTTCATTATACACAAATACTTCATCTACTCTCTCCAGCTTCCAGTTCCTGCGATGCATTGAGGCAGAGTGACACCTGTACGTAACTGTTTCGTTCTCCCAACACTCCTAGCTGAGTTGTAGGATATGGCATTGAAAGTAAAACCAAAATTTCCTCGAATGCTTTGATGTTGAACTGTTTGCATGCCATTTAATGATGCATGGCATGCTGGCATATCTTCAAAATAAGTTTGAAACAAACTGTAGTGATCTCGTCCACAAAACTCGGCCACAACACTTTCAACAGCACGACCGTTTAAAATTTTCACGGGTTAGCTGTTGAAAGCTAGCGCTTTCAACAGCTAACGGGTAGCGAAAAAGTGGCTGGGTGCTGTTGAAAGTCGCGATATGCACAAAAATGAGTTCTTTGCCTTCAAAATTTAATTCTAACTGAAATCAACTGACACCTGACCTTTCGCCTTGCATGTTGACCGCCACCTGGGCTAGGACTTGCAGGTCTGGATGAGACCCTTGCTTCAGCTTTCGTTTCAGCCCTTTGATTCGTCGTCTGAGGTGTCGAACAAGCAACTTCATCCTGCTGCAGCTGTTAACGAGCCTTTCCTTCTTCCTTTTCTCCTTAACGCTCTGCTTGGCTAACCTTTCGAACGCTGCATTTGTTTGGGCAAAGTTGTCAGACAGTCTTTTATACCTTTCTTTTATCACTCGCTCCAGGACTTCCTGTTGAGCAATCACCTCCTTGAGGTGTTTGATTTTCTGAGATTTAGATGGCCTAGGCTTCTTTGATGATTCGCCTTGCTCTGTTTTACTTAATGTGTCATAATTTTGAGCGCATTCTGCAGACTGTTCTGAGCTCTTGATAGTATGAGGTTGATCCTTTTGTTCAGACTCTGAATCTGAGTAGGGTAGATTTAAGAGACTTTTACCTGTGCTCTGTTGTGCAGGGTGGCATGAGTCCTGCTGTGCAATTGGCTCTGTACTCTGCTCGAATTTTAATTTCCTCTTTGAACTGTGAGACTTTATCTCTGGTATCTCCTCTTCTGAAGGTGCCGCTATGGCCCTTCTTCTCTTTATGCTGCTCTGAGGAGAGACTTTCTTTTTGGACTCTGTCATCTGTTCGATTGCAGTTTGGTTTTGAGTCTCGAATCCTTCCCAAAACAAGAAGTGTTCCCAACTTCTCCCCTGTAACTTTAGCTCTTGCAGAATAATGAGTTTTATTAATCCCAAATGACAGAGAGTCGTCTTGATGCTTAAAGGTTAGGCTCTGATTCTGTTGCAAACTTTAATCAAAATGTGGTATAGAAAGTAAGGTAGATTGATTGGAGTTCTGCTTGAAAAATGGTCCATTAATTTAAAATGATACATCATTAGCTTGTCGTATCTACCTTCAGATGTGATATATAACTGAATACCTTTGAATAACAGTTGCCATTCTTCGTCCAGGTATGAGACTAGCATTCCTTTAGCCCAAGCTTTATGCTTATATCCATCCTTCAAATAGAACTTGAAATCCAGCTTTTTCATAGCCATGGTTTTGAACCATTTCTGCCCAGTCAGAGGTAACCCTGTAGCCTCTGCAATAAACTTCTCATCAACTTTAAATTCAACAGAACCCACCCGAGCTTTTTGACCATCGAATGACTTTGCAAAGGCCTCGGCTGTGGCTTGATGATACCCACTCTGTAATTTTTTCACGAACTCCATGCAACCTGCGTTTGCAAAACACCTTTGAACCCCGGGATGCGATTCCAGAAAACATAAATCACTAAGTTCTCATTTTAACAGGAGTCCACCACGTTTCTTCATCGTTTTAACAACTCTGTCACTCGGCAACTGTGATTTCTGCAATTTTTTGGTCGAACCCTCGTCTTGTGCTGTTGAAAGCAGTCTCGGCTTCTCCTCTGTGTTGAGTGAAATGCAAACCTTGGGTGTATTCTGGAAACGGCCTGTGAAATACCGTCTTTATCTGATTTGATGGTGTCATACCCTCTGAACGTCACCTGTACCTGCGTCGCCGGACATGAACTTGCCATTTCTGGTGTGATCATAGTCGCGCGTCGGTTCTGGAAAGATTTCAAATTCCTGTCATTTCTCGTTATACAAGCTTGAACTACCATGATTACTTGCTTCCACCAGCGCATGTTTCGGATATTGTTGTGACGTGAAGGTGATCAATTCATCATTTCGTGCATGCGTGGGTAATGAGCACGTGAACCGGGTTTTATGCAGCTACGGCGTTGGAGAATATCCCTATCAGCAGGCTCGCTTGCTACTTTCCACAGCACGCGAACTCTTCGGGAACCCCTGTTAGCTGCGGAAAGTGAATACTTTCCACAACGCACCCGTTGATATGAAAACTCACTTTAGCTGCTGAAAGCAAAACCACGTGTCACGTCATTTAAAAACATTTCTTAGCGCAAAAGCCAGTACTCTCCGTATCGTGCCACGTGCAAACTGTCTATCGAGTTTCTAGCGCCTCGTTACTTTCCACAGCACCTTGAACTGATGAAACAGCGATGTTAGCTGTTGAAAGCTAGTGCTTTCCACAACACACAATGGGTCGTTTTACATAAGGTTAGCTGTTGAAAGTAAACAGTCACATTTTCGAAATAGAAGACTTTATTTTCGATTATTTCCTAGGACACACCAAAAAAATAAAATTTTTCTGAACTGAAAAAACTCAAAAATGACTTGAAGCTACTACTGAAAGCTATGATATCCCACCAAAACTCGGTCGAAAGGACGGTTTCATTTTGGGAGTTAACATAACCATTGATCACTAGTAGGATGAATGGTCCATATTATTTTGGATCTCATACCTCGACGGGTTCTATTTTTTGGAGAGTATAAAAGTTATGATGTCCCAACACCGAGATACGTCAAGATGATATTAGAGCTCCACTCCGGGGAAAACATTTGGAAGTAAGGTTCCATATCGATCAAAGTTCCATGGTGTCCCACGTCATATCGCAGAGGAAGAGATTGTGACCATTGATATCCAATAGGATCAATGGTCGAGATCATTGTGGACCATGACCTTCGGGATTTTTGGGTTGTTGAGAAGGCATGGAGTCTCGATGTCCTGAGATCACTATACATGGAAATCATCCATTGAAGAGTAGAGATTGATTATCCAAATTGATCATGTAAATATGTGGAGTGGTTTATGGAAATAAATCTCATGTTCATAGACTATGGTCACATGGAATGAGAGCGGTAGAAGTTAGGGACAAGGTTTATGCACTCATGCGGATAAGCATTGGTCACAACCACTAGTCACGTGAATAAAAAGGATATATTAGCACTTGGTGTTTAAGTGTGATAATAGAGCATTACAGATCCTATAAACATAGAATGTTTGGGCCCCTATAAATAATCTGAGAGCATCTTGGACCTTGAAGATGTTGCAGGGTAAATTCATTTAACTTTGCACCTCTGGGACACTGACTTGGTGGGTCGCTATCAATATAACACTTAGTCTTCCTCAATTTTTAAAAGTGTATACTAAACATGATATAAATTGGACCTTTTAATGCCATATGTTTTGAACCCCTTTTGTCCAAATCTGGCTAAAACTTTAGAAGAATTGTTGAAATTATAGATAACAATTGTTGAGATTGCACAAATTGGGTACAATAGGGGTTTATGGGGGCGCTAAATCTATTTATGAATCCAAAATGTGATTTCAACAATGAAAAATTGCTCTTTGACCGAAGATTATATAGCAAGATTCTAGTGATGATTACTAGAAAACGTTGAAATCGTATAACATCTAGACTTCTCAATTTTCAAAAGCATATTCTAAAAATGCTATGATTTAGACAATTTTTAGCAATTTTTTTCCAAGCCATTTATGTCCAAAATATAGCTAAAATTTAGAAGAATTGTTGGAACTGCATAACAATTGTTGAGATTAAACAATCTAGGTGCAATAGGGCTTTTGAGGATGTTGAATCCATTTATGATTTCAAAAATGCGATTTGAGCAATGAAAAATCACAATTTGACTAAAAATTATATAGCTGCATTTTGATGATGATTGTCGGAAAAAATCCAAATTGTATAATGTTTAGACTTATTCAATTTTTTAAATCAAAGTCCAAACATGCTACAATTTGGACCTTTTGTCACCATATTTGTTTACCATTTTTTTTAAAAATTGTCTTAAAATTTAGAAGAATTGTTAGAATTGCATATAACATTTTTTAGATTGCACAATCTAGGTGCAATAGCGGTTTTTAAGGATGATAAATATATTTAAGCATTCAAAAATGCACTTTTAGCAATGAAAAATTGCAATTTGAGCAAAAAATATATAGACTTATTCGAGTAATGATTCTCGGAGAAAGTCCAAATCGTATAAAATTTACACTTCTTCATTTTTTAAAAGTGTAGTTAAGACATGTTACGATTTATACCTTTTCTGGCCATTTTTTTCCAAAATCCTACTAAACATTTAGAATAATCATTGGAATTGCAGATAATAATTCTTGAGATAGTGTAATATAGGTGCAATAGGTGAATTTGAGGATGTTGAATCCATTTATGCATTCAAAAGTGCCATTTTAGTAGTGAAAAATTGCAATTTGACCAAAATTTATGTATCTAGATTCCAAAGAAGCTACGATTTGAACCTTTTCTCGCCATACTTTTCCAACCAGTTTTGTCAAAAAATTTAAGATTTTTCAAGAATTTATGGAATTGCATATAACAATTTTTGAAATTGGAGAATGTAGATGTATGATGTTAAATCCATTTATGCATTCAAAAATGCAATTTCAGTAATGAAAAATTGGAATTTGACCAAAATTTTTAAAGTTGGATTCTAGTAATGGTTACCAGAAAAATTCCAAATCATATAATGTTTAGACTTCTTGAACTTTTAAAAGCATAGACTACTATTTGGACTTTTTGTAGCAATATTTTTCAACCATTTCTTTTCCGAAATTCGACTAACAATTTAATAGAATTGTGATATTTACAAATAATAATTGTTGAGATTGCACAATCTAGGCGCAATAGGGTTCTTTTAGGATGTTGAATCCATTCATGCATTCAAAAATGTAAATCAACAACATAAAATTGCAATTTGATAAAAAACGTTATATAACAAGATGTTTGTGATGATTGTCATAGAAAGTAAAAATCATATAATGTTTATACTTCTTCAATTTTTAAAAGAGTAGTCTATAAATGCTAATATTTGGACCTTTTCTACCATAACTTTTTAACCATTTTTGTTTGAAATCCAGCTAAAAATTTAGAAGAATTTCTAGAAATGTAGATAACAATTGTTAAGTTTTCCCAATATATGTGCAATAGGGGTTTTTGAGGAATCATAGTCCATTTATGCATTCAAAAATGCAATTTGAATAATGAAAAATTGCAATTTGACCAAAAACTATATAGCCAGATTTCAATGTTGATTGTTGGAAAAATTCTAACTTGTATAACATTTAAAATTCAATTTTTAAAAGGTGTAGTCTAAACATTCTACGATTTAGACCTTTTCTACCCATATTTTTCCAAAAAACATTGTCCAAAATCTAGCTGGAAATTTAGAAGAATTGTTGGAATTGTAGATAAGAATTCTTGTGATTGGACAATCCGGGTGAAATAGGGGGTTTTGAGGACATTGAATCCATTTCTACATTTCAAAATGGAATTGTATCCATGAAAAATTACAATTTGACCAAAACGTAGATAGCAATATTCCAATGATGATTTCCTGAAACAGTCCAAATCATATAATGTTTATACTTCTTCAATTTTTAAAAGTGTAGTCTAAACATGTTATTATTTGGACTTGTAACACCCCGGTTTTTTATCCCTATGAACTATAATGTATTATGTAAATATTACTTAGGATGGTGAGATGGTAAAGTTGCAAAGGGGCCAGAGTGCATAGAACTGTAATACATATTAATATTTTTCTATGCATTATTATTATTATCTTTGAGAGGTGTATTCATAATGCGCCTTCTTGTTGGTTATTGTTGTGCATGGCACATTGTTCATTTCTTTTATGTTGTAGCATGAATCTTGATTATTTTCATGTGTGGTTATTTCTTGGACTGATTATTACCAGAATTCGAGATTAGTTAAAGTGTGTTTTGAGGTAGCGTGCTTGGCTTGTGGGTTGTTGGGTATGTTATAGATTGGTATCAGATATTTTGGTTGAAATACCATACTGGTATGGGCCAGAACCATCAATAAGAAAATTAATATCAAACACCAGACTAGTATGGGTTGAGATCCTAAATATCATAAGAGATAGTGTATTATGACTAATATGGTATTTTCAGTAAGAAATAATATCTATTTGAGATCTTAAATCTCAGGAGAGAGAGCGTATTAGGTTGCACGAAATTAGAGTGTGCATAATTAAACCTTTGGAAAGGTCAAAGAAAATATCAAGAAAATGAGCACCTTAAGGAAGTTCTATTGGGGTCGAATTCCCAACATATCAATTGTAGAAACAACTTTAGAACTGTGAGGAAACTCTATTACAGTTGGGAGATGAAAATCGTTGATCCTTTACCGAAGGCACAGATCAATGATCGTGGTTCAGTTGGAATCCAAGTGTAAATTAAAAGGAGTGTCAGAGGAATCGAACCCCTAAATAATATTAATTCCAGGTCAATAACGCTTTGGGAGAAGGTGGATAAACGAGATTTGTCATATCTAGTTAAGAAATTTTGGGTATAACTAGAGCCATCATATTGAACGATTAAAACCTGAGCCATTCGACTGGGTTGATGAGTTTTTTGGTCATTCAAAATTGATAGTTTTGGGGATAAATGATTTGGAAATGGGTGGAATCCCCGAAGGCTGAAACCACGAGTTAACATAGGTTGTCATATCTAGGAGGAACTTCAGGTTAATTCTTGACTTTCCAATTGAGTGTAGTGAAAGGAGAGGGTAAGCCATAAATTTCTGGAGTCCTAGAGTGTCGAAGCCCCAAAATACAACCAAACATAGGATCAAGGAGGAGCTTTGGGTAAATTCTCGACCATCCGATCAAGTATAGTGGAAGGACATGGTAAGCCAAAAATTTTCGGAGTCTCAGAGTGTTGAAGCCCTAAAATCCAGCTAATCCTTGAATCAAGGAAGAACTTCGGGTGAATTCTTGACCATATAATCAAGTATATTTCAAGGACAGGGTAAGCCACAATATATCGAAGTAAAAAAATCATGCATACCATTGATATAAGATCACTTCAGGACTTTTTCCAACCATTAGATAAAGCAGTGGAAGGATGGCGTAAGCATTTCAAAAGGTATAACTCTGAGGGAGTTCGAAAACTTGAGAGTTGTAATACCCCAGAGTCTCAGAGTAATGAAATCACGGAAACCATAAATCTAATATCCCTTTGGGAATTTTCTCAATCGTTAGATTAGGCAGTGGAAGGATGGCATAAGCACTTTGGTAGGTATAAATTTGGGGGAGTTGGACAACTTGAGAGTTGTATTATTTGAGAGTAATGAAACCACATAGATTATCAATCTAAGATCCCTTTGAGACTTTTCTCAGTCGTTAGATCAAGTAGTGGAAGGATAACATAGCCACTTCGGAAAGTATAACTTTGAGGGAGTTGGAAAACTTTAGAGATGTAATATCGTGGAGTATCAAAGTAATGTAATCATGCAGACCATCGATCTAATATCCCTTTGGGACTTTTCTCAATCGTTAGATCAAGTAGTGGAAGGATGGCATAAGCACTTCGACAGGTATAACTCTAGGGAGTTGGGAAACTTAAGAGTTGTAATATCTAGGAGTCTCAAAGTAACAAAATCATGTAGACCATCAATCTAATATCCCTTTGGGACTTTTCTCAATCATTAGATCAAGAAGTGGAAGGATGGCGTAAGAACTTCTGCAGGTATAACTTCGAGGGATTTGGAAAACTTGAGAGTTGTAATATCCGGGAGTCCAGGAGTATCTAAATCATGCAGATCGTCGATCTAGGAACCCTTCGAGACTTTTCTCAACCATCAGGTCAAGCGGTGGAAGGATGGCATAAGCACTTCGACTGGTATAACTCTGGGGGATTTTAACAACTTGAGAGTTATAATATATCGAAGTCTCAGAGTGTTAATGTCCCGAAATAAATAAGGATCATCCATTTAAAAACCTGATTAATTTGTGACTTCTAATTTCATTGAAGCCTCCATATGATCAAGGATTGTTGAGTTAATGGGAGACTAAATCTCAACTGTATGATCTACTAGTGGAGATAATATAAGTACTTTGGCGAAGTGTACTTCGGTAAGTATTACTCTAGAAGAATGCAAGAATGTCGAAGTCTGAAGGACCTGGTCCCAGAACTGATCTCAATATAAGGTAGAGGTCCTAGAAGTAAACAATCCCATAGACATTTTGAATGACGTCCTATGTAGAAGAAAAAATATAAAAGCACTAAAGGAACATCGCTTAGAGTGAATACGATCGTGGTTTCGAGCCCCCGGTCACATGGAATGTGAATTGAAGGAAGTTCATGTATATAATTCGAATTATGTACCTGTTTGAAGGGCCTCGGGAATAATTTGACAATATTGACACACAACCATTCCATTTCCACTACAAGATCTTGTTTTCCTAAAAAGGGTGAAAGTGACTTTTTCAGGAAGCCATCATTTTAAGCTCAGAGATTAGATTGGGGTATGGGAATAGTCATTAGAAAGATGATTACGGGGATAATAGCATTGAATTGTTATAATTTGGAGAATGATGATATATTTCTTCATGAATTTAGTAGAAAACAGACGTGTATCATTGTTTGGAAAATTTTGTATAATATGCATAATTCTAACAAAATGGTTGCTTGCACATTTTGCAGAATTAGAAGTATAACCAAATAATTTAACATACAAAATTTGATATTATAGCCATGGAAGCATGACAAATATTATGGAAGTTCGATGAAGCAAGTAAGGGCGACAATAAAAAAAACAAAAAGTGGATAAATAACTCTAGAACATCATAATAGAAGGATTATTATTTAGTTGTTATAGAGTGTGACTAAACTGAAGGTACAACAAAACCAAGAATCCTCACATATGAAATAAAGCTAGTAGGTGAATAATTTCATTAATGGGCATAGAAAAGGAAAATTAAGTCTCCATAGTATTGAAGGTAGATAGGTGTATATAGTTCCAATCTTTATGTGAAAGAGAACAAGGAGCTTAGGAGATGAGGTCTGAATAATATATATGTTCCAAGAACAGGAGTTATTGGGAATTTTTTTATAGCTATGATTTATCTACATGTATAAAAGTACTCATATCAATAAATCCGCTTTTGATCTCATAGTTCATAGTGGAAGAATAATATTAATGCAAGGAAATTGGAGATAGAAAAATGAATGCTCGTTCACTTGAAAAGTGCCACTGAATGAGAATATACTTCCATCGGGAATGGTATTAAGTTTCAAAGGTATGGTTTGACATGGAAATGTTAAATGATGTAATCTAATGGACAACTCAAACTAATATTATTGGTTCAATAATGTTTTGGCAGTAGAGTGATAAAATGTTCTAAGTTGCTTCATTCCAAGGTTCTGAGATGTTTCATAATGGTAAATTTTGGATATGATTTCCTAAGAAAAGTTGTCGCACATAAAACACCTCGATTGGATTGTAGAATCAACAAGTGGGACTTGGCTGGAAATTATTCATACCATTGAACAATAGTGTAGAGGAGCAAAGTGGGAGCACACAAGGAAACAAGGATTTGAAGAAATTCAAGGACAACTAGCTACAACATAAATGCACTAAGTGAACTAAAACATAAATGAACTAGAGTGCATTATGCATATAATGAAGTTAGAATGCATATGCATTAGTAGGCATGTTGATAGTGAATGCTTGTTGAATATGGATGTGCATTGTGCATATGTACATGTTGGATATGCATATGGCATGCTTGTGGGATTAGAATAACATTTTGTTATATACATGCAATACTGATGTTATATTGAGTATGACTAATGATGGATTATGTTTAAAAAAAAAAAAGATATTTAACATGGTTACGAGGTGGATGTTGCTACTACATATGAATTCTCTCTATGCGAAGACCCATGAGGGTGGTAGGAATGGTGTTCAAAAGAATGGAGGAGGAAGCTTGTGATATTCTACAAATACCAATTGATCAAATAACATAAAGTAGGTTGATAACAACCATGAAGGTACGCATTTGATTGCTTCCAATATTGAATAGAATTGACGTAAGAATTCCCTCAGTTAAATTTCTAAGGTTTAAATTGATATGTTGTTTCCAAAGGCCTAGAGAATGTGAATGTTTTTTATGCTAGAATGCATTCAGATAAAATTTAGTTGCATATTTGTTTATGATTGGTTATGAGATCATAACCAGATCAAGTAAAGAGACATGCTCTTGATATAACAATAAATATCCATAGAGATAGTCATGTGTGATAAAATGAGATGGTTGGATATGGGAGGGACATAGTGCTCTGTGATTGTTCAATGGTATCTACTTTGTATTTGATGTTTGGACTGCAACCTCTTTGTCGACATTGAAGAGAACTTAAGAATTATATTCTTTGTGTTGCATTTGGGTTGAAAAGGAAGGTATCCAAATAGTTAGGAAAGCAGTAGGAAGTCTGTGGATGATGTGTTGAGGCGTTCTCCAATCCTTCCAACTCACCTTGGTGAATGCATGACATAGTTATGTGGTATTATGTAGTGAATGAAAATATGCATTGTGTAAATGTGGTTATGGGTATTGGAACATCGATTTCTATTTTGTTGTATTGTTAAAAGAACGTGCTGTTGAAAATAAATAATAATAGATAGTTGCATTATATTTAATATGAATACTAGCTGAAGTTGATTGAATTTTTGTTGTTACAATTTTGAGATAACTTTTGGAGCTATTGAAAATGTTACAAGTTGTATTAAAAAAATTGTTGAATGCATTTTGGTGAATGCATGTATATATTATATGGCATAGAAATGATGATGCTAACAATTGAAATGATGTGAGTATTTCTAACTCATGAAGTCAAGAACACTTTAGGACCTATTAGAT
>SNQJ01S0002524.1:270517-308929 GCA_010110895.2 Picea sitchensis
TAGTAGTTTGTTTTTCTGAGTGAAAGGTGAATGAATTGAAGAAATATTTGTATTGGATATGGAAGGGATGTAATCCCATAAAGAATATTGATATCTATAGTTGTAGAGCCAAACATTACAAGAAGAAAATTCATGCCTAGAAATTTGATTTCCCGTATAAAACAGATTTCAGAAATTAATAGTTACAAATTGTTATGATATGATAACAATTGGCTTGGCTAACTGAAGGTTGAGGAAATTGCAGGAAATGCTTGTTACTGCAAGAGCCAAACAAATTATGAGCAGTAATATCGTGCTTGAAAAAAATTGTTTTCTTGTATAAAATAGATTTGGCATTTATGATTGGAAATTGTTATAATGATATCTTATGATGATTGTATGTGTATACTACATATGAGATGTTTTCTATGGAATATGGAAGCTCATTAAAAATGAGAACTAGAAGGAAATTGAGCTCAATGATGAAGGCATGGAATGAAGAAAAAAGGTCTAGTGGACTTGTGGAAGTTGGTGTTCTTGAAATTGCAAATCTGAAACTTCCTAGATGAGTGCACTGGAGCCTTGGAAAGAAGTGAGACATCCTGATGGACTGCATGGAAGATAAAGGGGTTCATTTATTTGGGTTTTATAGGCTGATAGGGAAGGTGATCTTGTTGGTTGGAATTGCTACGAGAAATATAAATTATGAAAATCATTATGCATGTTTTGGGTCGGAGTGCCTACGTATGCATGTTTTCTTGTAGGTTAATGTGCTTATGTATATAATAATTTGGTTGGATTGTCTGTGCAGAGTAAATGCCCAAGTTCTTAGAATTGTAAGAACATCAGCACAGTCTTGTGTACTGAGGACAGTGCCAAAATAAGTGGACGGGAATGTAACACCCCGATTTTTTATCCCTATGAACTAGAATCTATTATGTATTTATGACTTAGGCTGGTGAGACAGTAAAGTTGGAAAAGGGCCAAAGTGCCTAGAAATGTAATACATATATATATTAATAAAATACATCGTTGGTTTCAAGACATGCAAGGAAAAAAGAGACAGGGGGGTATAATTCCACGAGAGAGGGGGCATAAGGGGATAAATATTTTATTATATGGTATTTACCCATAATTGATTTTATGGATAAAAGTGGTTGCATGAGCTTCTTGGGGAGGCCATGGGGTTCTTGATTTCATGTAATTGTATGAACCCTATCTTTGGGTTGTTTGGGGGTTGTTCTTTGTTCTTGGTTAATCATTTCCTTTGGATTCTTTCTCATTCACTCTTGCTAATTCATGTGCCCTTGGGATGATCATGGATAAATATGGTAGGAGGAGGAGATTCATTACTATATGGATGTAATAAAATACTGATCTTTCCAGGTGGGAATGGATGCCTATGGGCATGAGATTGATGGTAAATGTGATTGAATTGTTCGCAATTGAGAATCCTTGGCATTTCCAGAATGGGGATTTCCTTACTAGTAGCACTAGAGCCCTGGAGAGAAATGGAACAACCTAAGGGACTACATGGCAAAGAAATGGGTTCATTTCTTTGGGTTGTGCAGGTTGAAGCAAAAAGATATATTGAAATTAGGAATGTTGTTTGGTTTGGAAAACCTGAGAGATAATTAGCCAATTGTTGTGTGTTTTATATTTTTCCTAGGACCCATCCTCATGGATTCATAGCCCTGTCTCAAGGGTGACCTTTTGTTGAGAATTGGGACAATGTATATGGCTGGGAGGAACGTCCTTGGTCTGCAGCTAGTTGGTGATGGTTTAATTAAAGATAAGTTCTCTCTGTGTTTTCTATATATTTATATTTTGATTTGTATTATTACTATTATCTATGATAGATGTATTTATAATGTGTATTCTTTTTTGTTATTGTTGTGCATGGTACACTCTTTATTTCCTTTATGTTGTAGCATGAATCTTGATTATTTGCATGTGTGGTTATTGTATTCTTTCATGCTTGATTTCAGATTAATTATTACCATAATTTGAGATCAGTTAAGGAAGTGTTTTTTGAGGTAGTGTGCCTGGCCTGTGGGTGAATGCGTATGTTATAGAACCTTTCAAGCCATTTTTTCCAAACATTTTTGTCCAAAATCTAGCTAAACATTTAGAAAAATTGCTCAAAATGTAGATAACAATTATTGAGATTGCACAATCCAGGTGAAATAGGTGATTTTGGGAACATTGAATCCATTTATGCATTCAAAAATGTAATTCCAGAAATGAAAATTGAAATTTGACCAAAACATATATAGCCATATTCTAGCGATGATTAAAGAAAAAGTATAATTCATACAACATTTAGAATTCTTCATTTTTAAATCAGATTTTTGAGGATGGAAATGTACTTCATATCAAAAGTACATGTGGAAACACTCTCCATCGATTTAGTATTTCTACCCATTGACCTCCACCTCTAGATATAAGATATAAATTCTAATCGATGTAATAACAAAAGTTCGAACTATAATTTATCATATTTTCAAAAACAATAAAAGGTCAAAAAGTAAAATGTATTTAAATGTAGGAAATCCTAATGAATACATTATCAAAATTTGAACTATTTTTTTAAACCATTACAAAATGTATGCTAATTAATAATGGGGATGTCAATTTAAAAGAAAGTAAATAAAGTAGTGAATCCGATTAAATATATCCTTTGGTAAAAAAAATTATTGTGCACTCCAACCAAATGATAAGTAGTGGTTGTACTCTACATACACCTAGCTCATAATATGAAGCAATAACTCATAATAGTAGATTCAATGTTGCAACTTGTCTAAATTCAATGGAATCTTGCTATGTTTGTATTTCCATTCATTTGTTACAAATAATATAATGGAGAAGTCTAAATGTTGTATTATTTGGACTTTTTCCAATAATCATCCTCAAATTCTCGCTATAAAAAGATTGTAGGAATTGCAATTTTTCATTTCTACATTTGTATAATTTATTACAAAAATGGATTTAGCACCCTCGAGAAACAGTTTTTGAAAAAGGAACTAGATAGGCCTTCTGTGAAGATAGCTAAATGTTGAAATGCTACAATATAGTCAATTATTGTGCTTGTTTGGCGTAATTTTATCATTTATCCTACATAGTGAATGTCATGTTCAAAACGAGCATAAAGGAACTTTTTAAACTAGCTCCAAGAAAGGTATCCTGCATAATATTTCTTATACCATTTCCAATGTTCTACATCCAATTATAAGACTCTCACTTTTAGTTTATGTAGGTCATTAGTACTACCATGGAGAGAGAAATATTGTTCCATTTGGGTAAGCTAACCGAAGGGATTGGAACCATCAAACTTGTCACATTGACCTTTGGAATGTGATGAAATGAATTTTGATTCTGAAAGGGTGGGTGATGGGGATCCTAGAAGAGCATGTGACTGTCCTATTCTGCATGTGTTGAGTAGTCCTCCTTTGTTGGACTGGTGTGCGGATCTAGTGTGTTCATACCGAAGTGTGCGCATGTATATCATAGCACTTGTAGGATCGTGTAATGTTTGTTGTAGAGATTTACAAAAGGGTCTTTGAATGTAGGCTCAAGGCTAGTAACCTTGGTCCTCCTTGGTTGGATTTGTGTGTGGATATGACTTCTTCATACCCAAGTGTGCACATCTAGATCATAACACTTGAAGGATCATGTAATGTTTGTTGCACAACTTTACAAAAGGGTATTTGAATGAAGATTAAGGGCTAGAAACCTTGGTTTCTAAATGTTGGTGATAGATGTGTAGGACATGGGGTTGGTGTTAGCCCTCGACCAAGTTTTGGGAGAACCTTGTTCATGTTTAACCATTTTTGGGACTTCGATAGGCTGGTTGAAGACGGAACACCCAGGCCATGCGTAGATCATGGGATATAGCCCATTTTTAGAGGCTTTTTGGGTTTTGGGGTTTATGTAACGAGTATGGGATGTCATCCCATGTGTTTGCCCATGATTAGGTCTCTTTTGTAATGTATAAATAAGTATCTAAGCTATGTAAGAAAGGGAAATGGCTTAGTTCTAATGTTATTTTTGTGCAAGAATATGTGTTAAGGCTCACAGAGCTAAGTGCAATCTTTTTGTAAGTGCTTGGTGCATACAAACTATGTAAAGCTTTCTTCTTTGATCCAACTCAGGGAAGGAGGATCTAGCGAGGTGCGCACAGATATCCTGTCCTATGCGGAGTTGGATTTGTGGCTTGGTGCATGTAAGAAGATTGGAAGAGACTAATAATAAGAGAAGCATATTGGTGGATGTAGCCCCACACTGGGGTGAACCACGTATATCCTGTGTCGATGTGCTTTGTGCTATGTGTTCATTTTGTTTTTGTATTTACTTTATTAGTGTAATGATCTTGGTGTATGACATATAAGATCCATTGATGCTTAGTGATTTATGACATGAATGAATGCTATATATACTCTGATGCTATGTGCTAAATGGTTATGTGTGCTTAATCTTGATTATTACTACGTTGATCTGTAATTAGGGTTTTGACCTGTGATTTGAATCAGATTCATAACTTAATACATACTCTTTTCTAAGTGCTTTGTTAAGTATTGTGATCACATACCTGTGTCCCAGCTAGGTTGTAGACACCTGAGTCTTACAATCCCCCATACCCCTATGTCACGTGAGACTTCATCTTCTTCGCAGGTGTTGCCAAAAGGGTTGATAGTTAGGGTTTTGTTGGTGTGTTGTTGAAGCGTTGAACCTTGGGTCTTCCCATGTGCCAAAAAATGGTTCTATTTTCGAGACCTAAAACTATGATTGATGGGAACTGAAGAAAAGAGAAATCTCTGTGCGTAGATTTGTTGTTGTAGCACGCAGTAGTCTACCTGGCCTATGAAGCTCTGTGCTAAGAAAGGAACCACATCTGAAGAAAGAGGTAAGATCTTAAATTTTTTTTCTCTAGTAAAGGTAAGATAAGTGGAAATGTTTTCATCAAAAGTATGAATCTAAGTATGTTTGATAGATTTTGTCCTAGTCTACAAACTAGGGCACAACTAGAAGAAATAATATTTGATTTGAATAAATTTGATATAAATAGTGAAATATATGTTATTCCTAAGCATAGAAAGAAATTTTGTACTAACAAGTGGATGCAAGATCCTAGAAAGAAATTTTGTAGATTGCAGGCCCATCACTGTGATCTTAGTGCGAAGTACCTAAAAGGTTAGGGATCGTTTAAAAGAAAGAGAGGATTGAAACTATGTTATAATTGTAGAAGACTGAGACATCTTGCTAAGGAATTCCCTGGTATAGGTCATATTTGTCTTTGTTGTAAATATGATGATCATGAGGTTTTGGATTTCCCTAGAATGATTGCTAAAGTTGAAAAGATGAACATGATACAAGAAAACCATGAAGAAGGTCAAGAAACTAAGGATATGTTAGAAAACCAGAAAGAACCAGAATCTATGTCATTATAGCTGAAAGAAACATTAAATGATCACAGAGACATCAATTTACTAGAGATCTTAAGGGGAAAATAGTGCATAGAAACCATAAGAGGAGACTTTGACGTAGACTGTGTTCTGGATGAGGAAACTCATGTGAATGTTATGCCAGAAAGTAAATGGTAGATTTTGGGGAAACCTGCTATAATTCCTTCATTGGGAAGGGTAGGATTGTTTAAAGGAAAAATGATAACCCTATGTGGAATAGTTACTAATGTACCTATTATTTCTCATGGAACATCGAATGAAGAATAATTTGAAGTCATTAGGGAACAACATGCCTTTTGCACTTTTGTTAGGAAATCCTAGATTTAGAAAGATCAAACTCGGATAAAAGTAGAGGAGGAAGCTACAGAACATAAAAAGAAAGAATTAAGAGACTTCGTGGCTAGGAAAATAGAGTGACTAATAGAGGAACAAGAGAATAAGTCAAAGCGATGGAGGGCCAGAGAATTAGTTGTCGAAGTTGAAAGAACACAAGAAAGTTTGAAGAACCTGTCCATGAAGGAAAGAAGTATACTCAACTCATAAATAATATTACCCTTGAAACCGTTGGAAGACCATTGACAGTGAGAAGTTACTACGTTAAGGGAAGAAAAGAATATGAATCAAAGGAGGAAATCAGAGACTGAGATCACAGGAAAGAAGGCCAGAAATATCAGTAAGAAGAAGACAAAGTTAGAAAAATTACAGAAAGTTCTAAAGAATACTTCACAGAGGGTAGGATTGCAGAATTTGAACCTCGTTGGGATAGCATAACATCGCATAATGGAACTTCGCCATGGCGAATATATATTACCATTGGAGGCATCCCGACTATTAGAACAATGCTCCAGAAAGGTTAGAAACATAGTTATTGTTGAAAAATTTCCATTGGACCATTGAGACCATGCCATAATGCATGGAATGGTATTGATTGAGGCATTTTGATCCATTGGAGGAATCTATTACGACGTTGTTTATTTAATCCGTCGACTGCTGCACCAAGACCACTTTTTGAAAACTAAGATATTCGAGATCACAGAGTACTGATTGATATCATGATGTGCTTTTGAGACCTCACCACTTGTTTTTCTTACCTTGAGTATCTATTTGTGTAACACCCTATTTCCCCCAAATTTGTAATTTATCCTGATATAGGAATTACCATGCTAAGGCATGATGAAAATGTAATTATATGATTTATTGAGTTGCCAATAATTGACAGTGGGGGTGAAGCCTTGAAAGTAATGGCCATGATATCACTAGAGGAAGAATGTGAAAACCATACAAGAGGGTTCATATATCAAATAACCCCAAATATTCATGATAAGGATGACAAACCTCCTTCGAATCCCAAGGAAAGGAAAGAAATCAATGAATAAAGGATGGTGGATGAATCACCAACCACCCCCATGAATGGAAACATGGGTTGTCAGCCCAAAGTATTGCAGGGACCTGCAAACCTGAGTTTCCTTCTGACAGAAGGAACATGATAGGTCGGTGAAACTGTCCAAGGTAAGAGGGACACGAGATAAGAACGGAAGCTCGCAAGGTAAAGGGTAAAGCTCTCCATAGAATCACAGATAAAAGGCCACAAGATTGATGTTGAAGACCATCTGAGAAACCTCGTCAAGGCCACAAACAAGGGAGAAATCTCCGAGTTGTAGAAAAAGGGACCCGAACAAAAACTGAAATAGAGAGAGAGAGAGAACCCTCGAGACGTGGGAGAATTCCCTGGTGATATCATGGCTTGGAACAAGGGTGGCCAGAGAGATAATATTGAATGCCTCTAAGCCTATGGTCGGGTGGAAGGATGAACACCCATAGTCAGTTGGTTGGCGACAACCTGTAATAGATAGGCATTTTCTTACTCTGTGTAATTTAGCTAGAACTGAGCATGAATTTGGTTATACTGTGTATGTTTCAAGAATTGTGCTTGATTTATGAATGGATATATTGTGTCTCTTTCCTTACTGTTTAGTTGTATGATTAAGCTAGTAAGAGATTATATGGATAGGACATGATTGGTATTTGTAAATTCTTGTGTCCTGTGGCGGCTTGAGTTAGAGCCACGAACAGTGAGTTCATCGGCCTTAGGCATAGTCTCATGTACACATTCCAACCTTCCTAGTCGCCCAGAGTCCCTTGGAGGATGAATTTTGTTAAGCTCAGGAGGGACAACACTTTTCGTAGGTGCTAACGAGACCCAATAGCCAACTTCCAGTAGAATATCGAAGGTTGAGACCTTTGAGACTTTGAAATCTTCCAAGGAAAAAGGAAGAAAGTGTGAGCTCAAGGAATATCTCTAACTATCGTCAGATCTCACATGGATAGCTGATAGCCATAGGATCTAGGAGAAGCTGCATGAGGTTTAACCCTCGCATACGCAAAGGTGAGGACTCGTCAATGTCCCGAAAAGATCAGGACCGCCCATTTCAGAGGACACTTGGCAGAGACCCAAAGCCATCGGGGTTTTGGATACCAGGAGGTTGAAGGACCAAGAGTTTGGTCGCAGCGGATTCGTGAAATCGCAAATCCTGAAGTCCCGAAAGGTTTGCACGGTTGAGGTTTCGGGGAAATCCTCGAAAGGAGACTTCAGTAATTTGGTTATCGGGAAAACAAGAGGTAAGAGTTCTGAACTCTTGACCCATAAAAACCTCGAAAGGATCTGAGCCGTTGAATCAAGAGAGGCTTTGATCCGTTGATCTTTCTCAGGAGAAGGAGGAACAAAATTTTAGGATTCGACACTTCGGTACTTCAGATATTGGGAGTACAAGAGGACAAGTAATTAGAGCAACAAGATTTGCGAAGTCTCGAAACGTGAAATCCCGATAGATGAAACCCCGAAATAGTATAGCGTGAATAGATTTTGGTGTTTCGGCATTTTGGCGCCCAGGAAACACAAGGGTAAGTTCCCTTGTACTTGCCAATCGCGAAGTCCTGACTTGCAAAACCCCGAATTGGCATAGCGTGTCTAAAGTTTGGATGTTTATGTGTTTCGGAACCCGAGAAACCCAAGGGTTAGTTCCCTTGTACTCGCTAGTCGTGAAGTCCCGACTTGCAAAACCCTGAAATGAGCTTAGCAATGAATATAGGCTTAGGAGTTTTCGGCTCCCAGGAAACCGAAGTGCGAGACCTCCTATCTGCGCATATCCTGAATTCTCGAATTGTAAATTTCCGATGAGGTTTAGCGCGTGTAGTTTTGGTTTTCAGTGTTTCAGCACCCAGAAAACCGAAGGGTATGACCCCTCATCCTCTTCTATTGCAAAAACCCGATACGTGAAACTCTGGAAGGTGGAATGCTAGGTTTTAAATTCGAGGCATTGTTAGGTGTGATGAATTGTTGGTTCCTTTCGGATTTCAGCACCTTGAGAGGCAAGAGAGAAGGGGGACACATGCATCATGATTTATCAAATCGCGAAAGTTAGAAGAACCTCTCTGGTAAGGATTGTGGTCATAGACAATGATCACGTGGGTAAGGATAAGGGATGGTAGGGTTTGCATCAGGCCCCATAGGAAATCATGGATTCTGTTCCTCGAGGAAAAGAAAGAAAAAAGCCAAAAAAATTCAGTTCTCGTAGTGGGTGTGTGACAAATTGGTATCAGAGCATGGTTACAAAACTTGGCCTGCATGGGCTCAGGTATGAGCCATGTAAGAAGATATTGTTATCTGCGTTTTCTCTTTAAGGAGAAGGATTGTAGAATGAAACTGTAATCTAGGAATTTCTATAGTCCCTCTGATTAAAATGGTAACTACTCTTATAGGAGTAGGGATGCACTGATCGTTATCATTGATAAGATCTGAGTGCAAATGCAAAAGGTGGAATAAATTGTGCTATGAAGCTGGACGAGCCAGAAAAAGGACATGAACTGCGTTGTCCTATTTTAGTGTTATGATGGCTACCTACTAAAGTAGGTAGAGTCTCTTACAATTGAGATGGTTGGTTAGATAAGGATTAAGACCCAAATGAAAAAATCCTTCATGATTGGGAAATCTAGTAGGGACTTGTAAGATTCTTAGAAAGTTATGACCACTGTATTATTAAGAGACTAAACCCTAAGGATATAATTCCTCATGATTGAGAGGAATGGTGAGAATATGTAGGGCTAGATTTACCTAACCTATAATGGTTAGAATCGACAGTGAGGATAACCTGTTTGAGGAGTCCTTTGGGACTGGTGCTAATCCCCAAGAGTAACCCTTATTGGTTGTTCCCATAAAGAGAGGGTAACATCCATATGAGTTATGACTATGAGATTAGTCCTGTAAGTAACCTAAAATCTCATAAGAGATAGCGGGATAAATCCTCCATAAAAGAGTTTTGAAGATTGGGTAGGATCGAGAGTCAAGATCCATTTAGAATGAACCAAAATGCTTCGATTTGTTCGATCTCAGAGAAGTAGCACACCAGTTAGTTGCGAGGAGATACCATAATTTCCCAAAACCAAAGGACTTGGGATAAGAAATGAGAAATTTGCGAAAAGATCATAGCCCTTGATCAAGGAGTGATCTAGACAATTGATCGTCCAGAGAGAATTTCACAATTTTGGATACCGGGAGTCCGAGAGGTAAGAGTTCGGGAGACTAGAGGTCCCGGGCCACGAAGTCCCAAAAGTGTCGAGACCGTTCATCGCTAGAGGACAAGTGGTGGAGGATTGAGTTTTCAGGAAAATCCCCGAAGGGAGCCATTTCGACACTCCTGGTACCGGGATGTGAAGGGAAACAGTTCAGAACTCTTGGCCCCCCCCAAAAAAAACGCTGAAAAAGGATCAAGTCTGTAGGATGCGGATTGGATCATGGTCGTTGATCCCTCAATAGCGTTACGCTGGTATTTCGGGTAGCAGGAAGTCAAAGGAGCAAGGACTAGGCAACCCTTGTATCGCGGGATTGCGAAACGCGAAATCTCGAAGGCGCTGAAGGGACGCAATAGGAAGCTGACATTTCGGCATACTGGGATTCGGGATTTTGGAAGTCCTGGAGACAAGGAATCCAGACACTCGGGGATGAAAACCCCAAAGTCACAACAACACGAAATAAATAGGAGTGGGGCTGCGATCATATCGGGATATCAGGAATCAGTATTTCGGGAATCGTGCAGACAGAAAGTTGGAGAAATTGATATCGGGAGTTTCGAAGTAGCGAAATACGACGAGCCGGGGAGACACCTCCTTGGAGGGAAAAGACGGGGATAGACATTTCATCATTTTAGAGGTCGGCATTTTGGCCTATCGGGTTTTGGGGAATCGAGGAACCAGAGTTCCTTGCAACATGAATCTCGAAATCATGAAATGCGAAGTGCCTTTTTGTTTAGATCATGGTCACTGCCGGTGGTCACGTGAGGAGAAGGCATGAGCTAGTATGTTGAACATGCATGATTTGAATGCAGTGTGAAGATTCATAATAGGAAGCCTGATATTAATATCGATAGGGTATGAATGATACTAAACATGCGAAGTAATGCACACTGATGTAAAAGTATATTTATAGGCATGATATGGTTTTCCCGATGGCCGAAATATAAAGCAATTATTACTTTTGTCAAGATTGAAGGAATACCATGAATGCACAACTTCATTTTGAAGAGTTGTGAAAGCTTTGTCTTGAAGGATAGCTTAAGGGAAATGTAATCCATCTCCCTAGGAAAAAACAGTACAATTAAATGAAAGATTAAATGAGTAAGGATGCTCTGTTGTCATGATAAGGGGCAAATGTTTATGCCTTTGAAGATCACATGAGAAGGACTGTGAACAAACCTGAGATGACTAATTTTAAAAATGGAAATGTATGTAGGCTATGAAAGATAGCTACGATAGCTACATGCAGGCTTAGGATTATGAAAGTGGTTAATTACATCATAGATGTATGTTGACAAAGATGCATGTTTATATTCCTTAAGGGGAATATTCGGTAGACCACAAAAAGGCTAACTCAAGGTTGAGGCCATCACAAGTGGTGATGGATCTGAAACAAGGAAGTTACATGCTAATGGAGTTCCCGGTGGAGGAACTATATAAGGTCTCTATCAAAAGAATAGAGTCACAACCTTGATAATTGTTGAAGGTTGGATAATGAGCTGCAAGGTCTATCCATGTATAAGAATCTTGGATTACATTTTGAAAGAATCATGTAAGTAATAGAAGACTAATAACCGAATATTGACCCTTCTGATAACCGAATGGAAGTATGTAGGATGCACATGTTCATGATTCATTACGACCAAAGAGTTGCTACTAAATCATGCTGAAGTATCCTAAGAGTTAGGATGAGCCTAACCCAGGGCCTCTCAGAAAAAGAGCAGTTGCGGAAACCAATATGGTTGGTAAGAGGCCAGTAAACCCCTGAGTATGATTGAATGAATAAAGGGGTATGTTTAACTGATACATCTTGGTTGAATCCGTGATTAACGAAAGGTAGTGAGACCTTAGAGATAACTTGACTGGGCTGAAAATCCCCAGGCGATGTAGAAAGAATTGGAACAAGGGGAGAGCCCTCAATTCTTTCCTTGTTGTGCATTACGTTTTTATGGGATAAAAAAGCTAGTACACTGATGAACGAAAATGATTTGACACCATAATAATGATGGTTGTAATGCTATGAAAATGATTGAGAACTGTTGTGTTACACTCATGAAAAACATTAAGGATAATGTGATGAAGTGCATACAGATATGCTAGACATGCCTGAAAATGTTTTTATTAATTAAATGCTATGATATTTGCATTTTAATTTACAAGATGATTAATGTTCCTATGGTGTATGTCATGGGTAGAAAGGAATAATATTGGAACTGTTGAGAAAGACAGTTTCCAATAATGAACAACCTCAAGAAGAGGGTGATCATGGAAAGGCTGCGGTCGAAAGGTTGTTGACGGGATTGTGAAAATCCCGCTAAAGCACTACTGATAAGGTAGAGAACAGAGAGAGGGTGATAGCAGCCAAGAAATGGTATAAATATATTCGTTCCTATGTGGCACAGGGTATGAAGGGATTTGGTAAGAACCCCTTCCGAAATATTTTATTATTGCATGTTATACCTGAAAATTGAAAGGGCAGTTGTATGCCTTGGATACCCAAGTAGGGTATGATTCAGGAAGGAGAACCTGAATAATGGAGGTATGAACCTCTTGTAGTAAACACTGGTTGTAACCCTTAAAAGAATTCATGAACTGATATGTCATGAACACATGGACCAATCAAGGAACGATTGGAAACAAAAGTGCTCATAGATAGCACGTTGCATGGAATTACTTCCAGGAAATGCACATTTGCATAAAGGACAAACAAGGGATTTCTCATTAAGAAAGCAGTCAATGAAGAAAGGACAGTGGTTGAATCACCAACCACCCCCATGAATGGAAACATGGGTTGTCAGCCCGAAGTATTGTAGGGACCTGCAAACCTGAGTTTCCTTCTGACAGAAGGAACAGGATAGGTCAGTGAAACCATCCAAGGTAAGAGGGACACGAGATGAGAACAAGAGTTCACAAGGGAAAGGGGGAAGGTCTCCATAGAATCATGGATAGAATTCCATGAGCTTGATGCCAAAGAACATCTGAGAAACCTTTCCAAGGCCACAAATGAGGGAGAAATATCCAAGTTGCAGAAAACAAGACCCGAACAGAAACTGAAACAGAGAGAGAGAGAGAACCCTCGAGATGTGGGAGATTTCCCTGGTGATATCATGGCTTGACACAGGGGTGGCCAGAGAGATAATATTGAATGCCTCTGAGCCTATGGTCGGGTGGAAGGATGAACACCCATATTCAGTTGGTTGGCGACAACATGTAATAGATAAGCATTTTCTTACTTTGTGTAATTTAGCTAGAACTGAGCATGAATTTGGTTATACTATGTATGTTTCAATAATTGTGCTTGATTTCTGAACGGATATACTATGTCTCTTTCCTTACTGTTTGGCTGTATGATTAGGCTAGTAAGAGATTATATGGATAGGACGTGATTGGTACTCATAAATGCTTGTGTCCTGTGGCGGCTTGAGTTAGAGCCATGAACTGTGAGTTCATCGGCCTTAGGCATAGTCTCATGTACACATGCCAACCTTCCTAGTCACCTAGATTCCCCTGGAGGATGAATTCTGTTAAGCTCAAGAGGGACAACACTTTTCATAGGTGCTGACGAGACCCAATAGCCGGCTTGTAGTAGAAGATCGAAGGTTGAGACCTTTGAGATTTTGAAATCTTCCAAGGAAAAAGGAAGAAAGAATGAGCTTGGGGAAGAGCTACAACTGTCATCAAATATCGCGTGGATAGCCGATAGACATTAGATCTAGGAGAAGCTGCACGAGGTTTAACCCTCACATACGCAAATGTGAGGACTCGTCAAACTTCAGAAAAGATCAGGACAACCCATTTCAGAGGACACATGGCAGAGACCCGAACCCATTGGGGTTTCGGATACCGAGAGGTTGAAGGACCAAGAGTTTGGTCGTGGTGGATTCGCGAAATCACAAATCCCGAAGTCCCTAAAGGTGCTCACGGCTGAGGTTTCGGGGAAATCCCCGAAAGGAGACTTCGGTAATTCAGTTAACGCGAAAACAAGAGGTAAGAGTTTTGAACTCTTGACCCATAAAAACCTCGAAAGGATCTGATTCGTTGGATCAGGAGAGGATTTGAGCCATTGATCTCACTCAGGAGAAGGAGGATCAGAATTTTTGGATTCGACACTTCGGTACTTCGGATATTGGGAGTACGAGAGGATAAGGAATTGGAGCAACAGGATTTGCGAAGTCCCAAAACACTAAATATTGATAGATGAAACCCCGAAATAGTATAGCATGAATAGATTTTGGTGTTTAAATATTTCGGCACCCAGGAAACACAAGGGTAAGTTCCCTTGTACTCGCCAGTCGCGAAGTCTTGAATTGCGAAACCTTGAAATGGTATAGCGTGTCTAAAGTTTGGATGTTTCGGTGTTTCGGCACCCTGGAAACCAAAGGGATAGTTCCCTTCTACTTGCTAGTCATGAAGTCCTGACTTGCGAAACCCCGAAATGAGCTTAGCGATGAATATAGGCTTAGGAGTTTTTATCTCCTAGGAAACCTAAGTGTGAGACCTCCTATCTATGCATATCCTGAATTCCAGACTTGTGAAATCTCGATATGGCTTAGCGTGTGTAGTTTTGGTTTTTGGTGTTTTGGTACCCGAAAAATTGAAGGGTATGACTCCTCATCCTCTTCAACCGCAAAAACCTAGTACGCGAAGCTCCGGAAGGTGGAATGCTAGGTTTTAAATCTGAGGCATTGTTAGGTGTAACGAATTGTTGGTTCTTTTCGGATTTCAGCACCTCGAGAGGAAAGAGAGAAGGGGGACACATGCATCGCGATTTCCCAAATCGCGAAAGCCGGAACCACCTCTATGGTAAGGCCTATGGTCATAGCCAACGATCACATGGGTAAGGATAAGGGATGGTAGGGTCTGCATCAAAACCCATATGAAATCAAAGATTCTGTTCCTCGGGGAAAAGAAGGAAAAAAGACGAAAATTTTCAATTCCCATAGTGGGTGTGTGACAGTTTGCCTACCCGAGATATTTGCTTACGAGCATGCGTCTCGAGCAACCTTAGCATAGTGGAGAAGTTTGTAGAAGAGATCCTGATAGACCTTATGGCTGAGAAAGTCATGTCTGCAGGAATACAGGCCTCGTCGATGGGAGTATTGAAAGCATCACCCTCGACTAGACATCGATCTAGGCCATCCGAAATTGGGACAGAGAAAAGAAGAAAGAACCATGACAATATGGAAAATGCAAAGAAGATCCCACCGGTCTTTCCCAACTATATCCTGCCCTTGGCTAGCACAGTTAGTCGTGACAACATCCCGTGAGATTTCAAGTACACACTCATCACTGCGTACCTCCCCAAGGGGATACGTGTAATAGGACTGCAATTGGGACTGATCCCAGCTCTAAAGATAAGTGATTTCAACCTCGATGATAGGAATAATTATGTGATGATCGCACCACATCGCTACCTAAAAAAGATGACTAGGAAGAAGCCCAAGATAGTTCCCTAGCCATGGATCAAGGAGATTGTGAGAAAGAACATCTTAAACATGATGAATATCCCCCACTTCGGCTGACATCAGGAGGTTCACACATGTGCTAAATTCCTCCTGTCTTGCTTCCATGGAGGGTACCTATGGTTATATAGGTGCATCACTATGGATCTGGTGTTGATTCGCTTGATCACCAGACTATGCGTGCAAGGACCAGACCCTCAGAAGTTCTACCCAGGAAAGATATCAGATCTCTCCTTGGCACAACGAATCAAGGAGGCGTATGGTGATGTGGAAAAGGGGAAGTGAGGCTACAAGGTAGCCTCCATTCAGGATGGCATAGTGCGCTTATCTTGTCAGTTGATAGTGGGCAAGATCTTTAGAAGGAATCGCCCTACACAGGTCACAAGGTTCATCGTCGACCTCGCAAGGAAGTGTGTCGAAGGGATGCAGATAAATTAGGTGAGCTACCTCATCAATGAGTTAGATAAGGACTATCGCGAAGAACAGGACCAAGGCTATGAGTTTCAATTTAGTTGGTTGTTGATATTAATAACATTTTTTTTCTTGGGAGATGCTGGAGGGAGCGACATTCTCAGAAGTCGATCCATTAGAACCACTGGCTGCAAGGTTCACCACCTTGTGGTATACGTGAAACATGGCGAAGCAGTGGCAATCAAATGCGGTGTTCCACACCTATTACCTACAGCTGAGGACAACCATTGAATCCTTCGCCCGAATGATGAAAAATACACTCCATTGATTCATGCCACTAGAGAAGTTCTGCTCAGACCAACATTTCATATATATCATCGTGCGTGGGGATGAAAGTAAGGAGGAGCTGCAATCTTACTACAGGTTGACTGAGGAAGACATGAAAGAGATCACTAAGGAATGAACTGTAGAATTCCTTGTACCAGTGGAGGATGCAGAATCATCCAACCCTAATATCATCGGAAGCCCATTATTCACCCAGGTCGAACATGATGGACAAAGAAGAACCAAGAAGAAGAATAAAAAGGATAAATCCCAAGACATAGAAAGTGATGAGAAGGACATTGCTTCAGAGGAAACTTTGTCTGACTCACCTGTAGGGGGAGGAGGCAATGAAGTAAACAAATAAGAGGAAGGGGAAGAAGACAAAAATACAAAGGAGAAGCTACATCGCCGAATGATCCCCTTACAGAGGTTGAGATATCAAATAAAAGGAAGGTTTCTCCGTAGAAACCCTCAGCATGGAAGCAATCTCGAGCCACTAAGCCCCAGTCACAGAATGTGCCTACAATGGATGATATCCAACTCATCATCACAACTATCGAAGATGCCTCGAAGGCTATCCTGCAAAGACACAAAGTGAAGAAAGAAACACTCTATGATAGGATTAAGAAAGAACTGAAAGACATCCATCAAGTTATCCAGTTGAGTCGCACAGTGTCTACTTGATCCTACAGATTATTTTCGGCATGAAATGAGAATGGAGATATAATAAAGAAATGCACAGAGATATCATAGATATTAAAAAATATAACAGAAATGTATCAGAGATGCAACCATAAAAATAGATATACAATAATACATGATTTTTATTAATGAAAGAATTGTACAGAGATTGCAAAAATACAGAGTAAAAGACTTGCTAGAATGGTGGCAGCTTATCTTTGAGAAGAGATGTGACGGATACTCGCATTCGCAGGAAGATCATTATAATGAGGCTCTGAAGGCATTTTTACAATAAACAGGAATGCCAAAATTCATAGACATCCAAAAACCTAACCCTAGGAGATGAAGCATTAAAAGTCATGTGGGCCCCGTTTGGGTAAGTTAGTACATCAACATCCCGGGGCCGTAACTTTTGCATACGATCTTCGTTTTAGGTGTATGATAGCTCGTTGGAAAGGTATCGTCAAGGAGATTCATTTTGGGGGCTCAATCATGCCTCTCTCTATCATTGATAACCTCGATCTCGAAAAACCTTCATTTAGGCCCTCAAAATGGCCCCGAAAGTTAAAACCTGCTAAAAATAGTAAATTGCCAAATTTGCCAGAAAGTTGTTTTGAGCCAGTTGGAAAAGGTGGGTGGACAAAAATTTCCACATGGATCACTACTATGCCATCCTTAGTAGAGAATGTAGAATTGGACGATGAGCCCACCCAATTGCGCAGATTAGCAGATGCTACAGAAACTCGACTTCGTCGAGTCCAGACAGAAAATTACCAGGCCACAGAGGCATTGAGGAAAGAAAAGGAAGAGGCCTTAAAGCAACTTAGGGTTGCACAACAACAAAAATATGACCTTCGGGCAAATTTTGAAGAAGAAAAGGAGAAAATCCAGAGGGAGAAAGACCAACTGCTTGCTGAGGAGATTGGGATTAGAGAGGCAGTGAATAAAGCACTTTGCTTTGTGCCAGGCTTGGCATAGATGGAAGAAGAGATAGTTAAGAGCCAAGTGGGGAAGCTCGCTGAGGCTATTCAAGAGCTTCAAGCATGAGTAGCAGAACTATAAATCCAAGCATTTCCTAGCACTCAGCAAGAAGTGCGAGATCATAGGGAAAAAACTGCTAGGAGCATAGTAGAAAGAATCAAGGCATTGTCTTCCGGATGAAAGAAACTAAGAAACCAAAGTACATAGACCTATGAGCTCCTTGTAGAAGACCCGGAATTGAGGACACTGGAGGCACAACTTCAAGAAGTGAAGCAACATGCATCGAATTTCCAAGCGTAGTAGAAACTGCTTACAGCCGTGGAGAATATGAAAAGGCCGCAGGAGCAGCACATAGCTCAGAATGGGGTCACTGCCATTCAGATCAAGGTTATGGAGGTGACAAAGAGACTTCAATCAGTGCAGGACAAAGTGTGCACACTTTTTGAGGACATCGAGGAATGAGGATCATAGTTTGATTAGGTGCTCTCCACAATGGAGAAATACTTGGAGGGGCCTGTCACTGAGCAAGTCATTTAGGAGTTTGCTGAGCAGGAGGCTCTGGTGAAGCAGTGAGTTGAGGCAGCTCAATGCCTTCGAAGCAGTGTTTCCCAAATCAGAGTTACTCGAGACAAGTCACAGGTGAGTGTTGGGGGATTGTTATCCCTCGAACAAGTTTTGGGAGAACCTTGGTCATGTTTGACCATTTTTGGGACTTAGACAAGATGGTCGAAGACGAAGCACCCAAGTGAAGAGGAAATCACAGGATCTCACCCATTGTTGTGGGATTTTTTTGTTTTAGGGTTATGTAACGGGTATGGGATGTCATCCCATGGGTTTACCCATTCTTAGGCCTCTTTTTTAATCTATAAATAAGTAGCTAGGTGATGTAAGAAAGGGTGATGGCTTAGTGCTAATGTTAGCTATGTGAAAAAAGATGTGTTAAGGCTTGCAGAGCTAAGTGAAATCATTTTGTAAGTGCTTGGTGTAGACATCTATGTAAGGATTTGTGCTTTGATCCAACTTGGGGAAGGAGGATCTGGCGAGGTGCGCGCAGATCTCCTGTCCTATGCAGAGTTGCATTTGTGGCTTGGTGCATGTAAGAAGATTGGAAGAGACTAATAAGAATAGAAGAACATTGGTTGATGTAGCCCCATACTGGGGTGAACCATGTATATCCTGTGTCGATGTGCTTTGTGCTATGTGTTCATGTTATTTATGTATTTACTTTCTTAATGTAATAATCTTGATGCATGACAGATAAGATCCATTGATGCTTAGTGCTTTATGATATGAATGAATGTTATATCTACTCTGATGTTATGTGCTAAATGGTTAGATTTCCTTAATCTTGGTTATTACTGTGTTGATCTATAATTAGGGTTTTTCCCTGCGATGTGAATAAGACTCATAACTTAAAACATACTATTTTCTAAGTTCTTTGTTAAATATTGTGATCACATATCTGTGTCCCATCTAGGTTATAGACACATGAGTGCTACAACCCCCCGTGCCTCTACCTCGGGCGAGACTTCATTTGCTTCGCAGGTGCTGCCAAAAGGGATAGTAGTTAGGGTTTTGTTGGTCTGGTAGTTAGTTATTCATTGATTGATAGATCGTTTTGTTATTTAAAGATGTTGGAATACATATATCTATCCTAAAATAAATTCTACTAAAATTCAGAGGTGCATTAGCTCAAGAAAAAGATTTGATACCACTTGTAATATTCCTTAACCCTCAAACTTGAAACATAATCAAGGTATACATAAATAATAAGTGTATAAAACTATACGCGACTAACAATGAGATAAAATGTGAATAATAAACCCTTGCATTATTGATATTCAAAATATAGAAAGAAATGTTCACTTGTCTCTTAAAGTGGGGTAACCCTTTACTAATAAACTCCCCAAATACAATAATACTCTGCAAAACATTCCTTAGCCTCATAACTCTTTAAATAGAAACTCCAATATAAAAACTCTTAACTACTTGTGGTCTCGTCATTAATGAATACCAACAACCACCTGGTGAGGAATCTCTAATAATGATAACCCTTTTAGATTAAATACCTACCCACTACTATCTAATGAGTCTTATTAAAATAAGATGGATGCATACATCAATTAACTAACTCCTAGGTAGCCTAAAGTAGGGAGGTTAGGGTATGACCCTAACATTAACACTTATCCTCAAGTGACAATATTTTCTCCTCAAGATAAAAATCATAGATGTGACCAACACAAATATCACCTTCATTCGATCATAATTTTTTCTCATAACCCATACTACTTATCTATCTAGTAATAAATTATATCAAAGCCTATATTTCTTCTTAATGGCCACACTTTGGGTTTTCTTCACTCCAGGTAGCTTTGTTTTACTCTAAAAATATTGTTTTCTTCTCTTTGAAACTCATATTCACTTCTAATTATAATTCGTCTTTCCATATTTATTTAGTAAAATCAACGTTTATTTTGTTCTTTTCCACAACTTCATATGATTTTCTCTAACATCTTTTTCTTTAAATTTTGTTTCGTTCTTTTCTTTATCTCTTGCATTCTTCTATTGTAATATTCTCCTCCAAAAATTAGGCTAGATTCAATACCACTTAACCTAGTGGAGGGGTTGTACCATTGTGCTCTGCCTTACAATCAAACCTTCCTTGATTGAACCCCTACTTATTTTCCACTTTCATTTTATCTTGGATTTCTCCATAATTTTTATGGTGGTCCATTTCTTGTCCTTTTTTCTTCCTTAATATTCACCTTCACTTGTTCCTATAAGCACCATGTTGCCTCATCTTTTCCCATGTAAGTCCCTTCTCATGATGTTTTGGTTTAATCTAGCTCAACCTTCATAGCCAATATTCATTGGTCTACATAAAAATGTTGTCTCTACTATGTGATTTGCTTCTTCCTCATAGTGATGTATTTGGTTTCTTATCACATCGAAATCATAACTCACATATATCATTGTGATATTTACAAAGAATTTTGTAGTAATGTTCCATCAAAGCTGACAAAGGTGTAGAGAACACGACCACCACCTCATCGCACCCCTGCTCACAGGATCAATCTCAATCGAGTCGTGAGCCGAATTAGTTCATTCGACTCCCTGCTGGAATCTCCGATGAAATTGACCCACAGGTTTTTTCAGCACTTTAAAGCCCTTTAGGCCGGTCACTGTTCTGTTCGTGACAAGAAGCCACAATCGGGTTTCAGGGTTTTCCAATCCTCGATGTCATGACCCTTTGGGTCCTGATTTCCCGATATCAGATATCCCGATGTGCCCCTTTGTTGCCTTAGCCTCCAGCTATGTGCTTGGTCTATGAGACCTCCTCTCATATGATCCCAGTCATACGCCTTGTCGGGATTCGGGGTTTCGAGACCTTCGATGTCATGAACCTCTATCCTCGCGATCTCCCAATATCCAATGACTAAATTCATAGATGCGCTCCTTACGCGTTAACTTTCGTTAGCCCTTCAGGCTAAACCCATGGTCCACATGACCGCTATCTCTCATGACCGAAGTCTTATCCCTTATCAGGATTTCAGACCTCGCAATGCCAAAATGCATAAGTTTCCTGTCATCAGGATTCCCGATCCTCCGATCCTAACGCGCTCCCTTTCTTTAGCCTTAGCCCCTCCTAGCTATGACCTGGTCCACGTGACCACCCCTCATATGACCACAGCCATATACTCTTGTCGAGATTTCGGGGTTTTCCAATGCCGAAACACGTATGTCCACAGGACTTGTGAAATGTCGATCTCTGATGCGCCAATCCTTCGATGGGCTCACGGCCTTGACCTCTCAACGCTTCTTCGCATCTGTCGGGGTTTCGGACCTCACGATCCTGAAATGTCCAGACTTCTTGTCCATGGGATTCACGATATCCCGATTCATGATATGCCGATAGATGACCTCCCCTTTGGGACTTTCCCTGATAATGCTCGATCACTGCCATGCATCCCAAGAATGAATGGCTCTAATCGCTCCTCGTGATTTCGAGACTTGAAGTGTCTCGAATTCCTCGACCTAGAGAACTCCAATATCCCGGGTGCTGATATCCCGATGGCTACACCTCTCGTTGGGACTTTCAACCTTCTATCCACGAGGTTATTTTCTCAAGATCTGACAGCTCAGATCATTTTTTCCCATGCGCTTCTCCTGTGCGCCTTCCTAGACGTGAAAACCGACGGTCCAAATCTCCTTCTCCAGCCGATCTGACGGTTGTTGTGCTCCCTTTTGATCCTGCACACTTTCTTCCCAGACTTGGGAAAATTTCAAATGATCCAGAAGGCCTCAACCTTCGTCTGTTTGCTCCTGCGAGCTCTCGACTCAGAGCTCCACTGCGCATATGAAAACGCTAACCCTCCTGAGCTTATCCTTCCCTCGAATACTCAAAGGGCTCTTGAACTCCTGCTTCCTGCGGAGTATTCATGCACGCACGAAGGTGCTATCCATCCTGAGATTTCCTGTGGCTTTGAACTCCAAGGNTTCTCCCACAGATGGAGAAATTTGACGCCCTCCTGGTTGTCCTCTGCTCAAGCTTCTCCCTACTGAGTCCTTCTGGGTGTTCAACAACCCTGTGAGGATCTCTCAATGGATTCTTCTCTTCCACCCATAACTCAAAGAGTTGTCTTCTCCTGTGTCTGTCTGCACACTAACTCAATGCCCACTTGGCAGAGTATTCTTTCACACAACGTCCAACAGTTTTGTCCTCTTCTTCCTATGCCTATCTGCACAATGTCTCTATGCCCTCCTGGCAGAGTTCTTCTTCCAGAACTTCCAACAGTTTTGTCTCCTTCTGCGCACCCTATGCGCCTGCTCAATGGCCACTTGGTAGAGCTCTCAGAATCCTCAATGATTCTGGTTCTCTAGGAACTCACAGCAGAGTTCCTTCCTCCATGCACTCCTTGCACTTGCTCAGTTCCCACTTGGCAGAGCTCTACAGAATTCACAGCAAAATTCTGTCTGCAACTATGTTTCTCATACATAGCCTTACCACCAAGGTGTTTAGTAACCTTGAGGTCTTTCCCCCTTGAGTTGATGATTTCATCTTGCTGTGCCGCAACACGTCTCTGTCTGACTCCACAAAGTTCATAAATGCATCCTCTGTGCATGGATCTCAGAACCCACATTGTTCTGTCACACCCTCCTAGTGTGAAGCCTCAAATACCTTCACTTGAAATCAAACACACTCTTGCAAATGCACAACTACAGTATACATCTACAGCATAAAAGAACACTCACAGACACCCACATAACACATAATTCATGCAGGAAATACTGCTATTTGTATTAAAATGGTAAATGCCTATTTGTACAAGGTGTTCTCAATCTCTCTCTGTCTCTTCTCTTCTCTATCTCCTCCTCACTACAAAATGAGATACCAAAATCTCTTTTTACCTGAGGGGGCTCTTTGAGCACTTCCCTCCAGATATCACCTACCCTATTCAATTACATTTAATGGGTTGTCTAGTCCAGCATCTGGATCTAGATCTCATCCTTACAAATATTAAAGGCTGATCTACCTAATGCCTGCACAAAGGCACAGCTTCCCAACTCAAGCTTAAACATTAAAGTTACATTCAATTCAAATTTTAAATGAGGCTGCGCCTCTCTCTTAGCGTGCGATTTGAATTCGCTGCACGTGGATGGCTGGATGACATGGAGAGATGCTCCTACATCATACTCCTTAGCTGCAAAATTCATGATCTCTTGCTCATGAGCTTCCCCTCTCAGCTGTTGGAAATCCTCCTCGATCCCAAACAAATATCCTTTGGAGCTGTTCATCCGCTCCATCCTGCTGCTGCTTCTGCTTCTGCTGCTACGCTTCTTCTTCTCTTCTGCTCAGCTGCTCCTCACTGGAAGTCTCTGTTGACCCCAACATCGTCCTTATGATCTCCTCGATCACTTTGTCTAGCTTCTCCAGTGGCTGGTCCGGTTCCTGCAGTCTCCCTAGCTGCAAAAATTTTTGGCACATGGGCAGATCACTGTGATCTCCCATGCCTTCTTCATTATCTACTTCCAACCTCACCTGTTGGATGTACACGCTCTGCACTTTCACCCTCTCTTCCAAGGATTCTACCTGTTCCCACAGATCAGCAAAACAAATGTTGTCTGCCTTTACTTCTTCTTCTTCTGCAAACTCCCACGTTGCAGTCTCTTCAGCTTCTTGGCTGAAAATGTTGAGCCATTCCTCAGAATGATCATCATCCTTTTCATCTCCTTCTTCTGCTATCATCTTCAAAGCTACAGCTTCCTCAGCTTCCTGGCTGAATGCATTAAGCCATTCCTCAGAATGCTCATTCTCTTCTCCTTCTTGGGCAGCTCCCAAAGTTTGTTCCAACTCTCCTTTGACAGTAATAGCCGACTGTTCTTTTGTTGTTGCTGCTTCATCTGCAACAAAAACTTCTGCCTCCTCCTCGGCAAGTGGCGGGAATACTTCCATTCCCCCAATCATTAGAAGATTTCTCATATCCTCCTCCTCTGTCAGCTGCATCTACTGATCCAAATCCATTTCTAAGCTCACCTACTCTGTCATCTCCTCTGGCTGATTCCAACTCACCTGTTCATCCCTACCCATCTGGCAATATGACATGCTTCTGCTACATCCCTGGTAGATTATGAGATCAACCGATCCCATCTTCATCAACACTCCTTGCTGAACTGAACTCATTTCCGAGTCTATGAGACTTTCAGACATTCTCAAATGCTCCTCCATGCCCACCTGGCAGTATGAGATGTTTTCGCTGCCCTTCTGGTAGTTTTCAAGATCCCACAGCGACCTCATATCATTGCCCAACTGGCAATGTGAAATTCCCCGGCTGTCCTCCTGACAGTCTCTGAGATCCCGCAGTTACCTCAGTTCGTTTCCCACATGGAAATATGGAATCTCATCTCTGCCCTCATGGCATTTCTTGAGATCCTCAACTGATCTCAATTCATTTTCAAAATCATTGAGACCTCTCCCAGTCTCTGGTTCACATATCTGAACCTCTTCTTCTGCTGGTCCTTTGAGGTTTTCAGCATTACTCAGCCATGTTCTTAACAGCCTGCACTGCCCTCTGACCATAAACTGCTTGACTCGCCATTTCATCATCGGCTTCTTCATGGGCCATTCGTATACCCATCTTGGCTTCTTATTCAGCCACATCTGCAGTTCCAGCTCCTCCATTTTTTCCCTAATGTGAGCAAGTTCTTTTTCCCTTTTGGCTGGGCTCATCAGCTCTGGATTTTTTCTCCCATCATACCTATGGCCTTCAGTAGCCATGTTCTTGTCCCTGTCTTCTCTCCTATCAAACCTGCTGCTATCACTCTGCACTAAGAGTGTTCCCAGCTTCATTCCTATAGTTCTCCTGAATGCTTATGGATTGTTGCTTACCTACTTGCAAACAATCTCTATAGAGTCTCCAGCGCTCTTTCTTTTTCCTCCTCCTCTCTACTTCACCTAAAATATACAAGTGAAATTCTTGCTCTGATACCACTTGACGCAGGTGCAGAGAACACGACCACCACCTCGTCGTGCCCCTACTCACAAGATTGATCTCATTCAAGTCGTGAGCCAAATTAGCTCATTCGACTCCCTGCTGGAATCTCCGATGAAATTGACCCAGAGGTCTTTTCGGCATTTTACAGCCCTTTAGGCTGGTCACTATTCCGTTAACGACAGGAAGCCACAATCGGGTTTCGGGGTTTTCCAATCCTCGATGTCATGACCCTTTGGGTCCCGATTTCCCGATCTCAGATATCCCGATGCGCCCCTTTGTTGCCTTATCCTCCGGCTATGCTCTTGGTCTATGCGACCTCCTCTCATATGACCGCAGTCATACGCCTTGTCGGGATTCGAGGTTTCGCGACCTTCGATGTCATGAACCTCTATCCTCGTGATCTCTCGATCTCTGATGACTAAATTCACAGATGCACTCTTTACGCGTTAACTTTCGTTAGCCCTTCAGGATAAACCCATGGTCCACATGACCGCTATCTCTCGTGACCGAAGTCTTATCCCTTATCGGGATTTCATACCTCGCAATGCCAAAATGCATAAGTTTCCTGTCATCAGGATTGTCGATCCTCCAATCCCGGTGCGCTCCCTTTCTTTGGCCTTAGCCCCTTCTGGCTATGCCCTAGTCCACATGACCACCCCTCATATGACCACAGCCATATACTCCTGTCGGGATTTCAGGGTTTTCCAATGCCGAAACGCATATGTCCACGGGACTCACGAAATGATGATCCCCGATGCGTCAATCCTCCGATTGTCTCACGGCCTTGACCTTTCAACGCTTCGTCGCATCTGTCAAGGTTTCGTACCTCGCGATCCTGAAATGTCTGGACTTCTTTTCCATGGGATTCGTGATATCCTGATTCCCAATATGTCTATAAATGACCTCCCCTTTGGGACTTTCCTCGATAGTGCTCGATCGCTGCCACGTGTCCCAAGAATGAACAGCTCTGATCGCTCCTCGTGATTTCGAGACTTGAAGCGTCTCGACTTCCTCGACCTCGAGAACTCCAATATCCCGTGTGCCAATATCCCGATGGCTACGCCTCTAGTCGGGACTTTCAACCTTCTATCCACGAGGTTAACTCCCTCGCAACTCTCTGGAAATCTGACGACTGTCGGGTATCTTCTCAAGATCTGACAGCTCAGATAATTTTTTCTCATGCGCTTCTCCTGTGCGCCTTCCAGGACGTTAAAACCGATGGTCCATATCTCCTTCTCCAGCCGATCTGACGGCTACTGTGCTCCCTTCTGAGCCTACACACTTTCTTCCCAGACTTGGGAAAATTTCAAATGATCTAGAAGGCCTTGACCTTCATTTGTTTTCTCCTGCGAGCTCTCGACTCAGAGCTCCATTGCGCATATGAAAACGCTGACCCTCCTGAGCTTATCCTTCCCTCGAATCCTCAAAGGGTTGTTCAACTCTTGCCGCCTACGGAGTATTCATGCATGCACGAAGGTGCTATCTTTCCTGAGATTTCCTGTGGCTTCGACCTCCAAGGAAAAACTCGGTTCTTCTTCCCTTTCTCCCACAGATAGAGAAATTTGACGCCCTCCTGGCTGTCCTCTGCTCAAGCTTCTCCCTGCTGAGTCCTTTTGGGTGTTCAACAACCCTATGAAGATCCCTCAGTGGATTATTCTCTTCCACCCAGAACTCAAAGATTTCTCTTCTCTTGTGCCTGTCTACACACTGACTCAATGCCCACTTGGAAGAGTATTCTTTCACAGAACGTCCAACAGTTCTGTCCTCTTCTCCCTGTGCCTATCTGCACAATGTCTCTATGCCCTCCTAACAGAGTTCTTCTTCCAGAACTTCCAACAGTTCTATCTCCTTCTGCGTACCCTATGCGCCTACTCAATGCCCACTTGGCAGAGCTCTCAGAATCCTCAATGATTCTCGTTCTCCACGAACTCACAGCAGAGTTCCTTCCTCCATGCACTCCTTGCACTTTCTCAGTGCCCACTTGGTAGAGCTCTACAGAATTCACAGCAGAATTCTATCTACATCTGTGTTTCTCATACATAGCCTTACCTCCAAGGTGTTCAACAACCTTGAGGTCTTTCCCCCATGAGTTGATGATTTTAGCTTTTTGTGCCGCATCACGTCTCTGTCTGACTCCGCAGAGTTCAGAAATGCATCCTCTGTGCACGGTTCTTAGAACTCGCAACATTCTGTCACACCCTCCTGGTGTGAATCCTCAAAGACCTTCACTTGAAATCAAACACACTCCTACAAATGCACAACTACAGTATACATCTACAGCATAAAAGAACACTCACAGACACCCACATAACATAGAATTCGTGCAGGAAAAACTGTTATTTGTATTAAAATGGTAAATGCTTGTTTGTACAAAGTGTTCTCGAGTTCTCTCTGGCTATTCTCTTCTCTATCTGCTCCTCACTACAAAATGAGATATGAAAATCTCTTTTTACCTGAGGGGGCTCTTTGAGCACTTCCCTCCAAATCTCACCTACCTTATTCAATTACATTGAATGGGCTATCTAGTCCAGCATCTGGATCTAAATCTCAGCCTTACAAATATTAAAGGCCGATCTACCTAATGCCTGCACAAAGGCATGGCTTCCCAGCTCAACAGCTTAAACATTAAAGTTACATTCAATTCAAATTTTAAATGAGGCTGTGCCTCTCTCTTAGCGTGCGATTTGAATTCGCTACGCGTGGCTGGCTGGCTGACGTGGAGAGATGCTCCTGCATCAAAAGTTCCCCTTTCATGTCATACTCCTCTCTATTATAGTCTTCATTGGATTCCCTTTGTATATTGTTCATCCCAAAAACCATGAAGATATCATCATCCCATTATAACCTTCATTATTCTATTCCTTAAAACCTCTACTTGAATATCTTATTGTTTTCTACTCACATCTCATTACTAGTTGGTATGTTACATCTCATTACTAGTTGGTATGTTTTTAAGAACATTCTTGGTGTCTTCTCAATCCTTGTTCATTTATCGAACCTACTCCCTATCATAAACATTTAGTAGGCATCCAATACGCCTCTTCATATAATCTCTCTTTAATATAAGTACCTTTAAAGGTCTTACCTTTACTTTCAATCATGCATCCTCTCACCTATGCAAACAATTCCAAAATGATATCTTTATTTTAATAATGATGACACTATTGCATCAAATGGTAAAAGTCTATTAGTTAATCTCTACATATTAATTTTTTTTAATTTCTATCAAAAATTGATTGGTCAATGGCCTAGATAGAAAACTGTATTATACAAAGTCAATAAACACAATTTTAGGAAACAAGATTGATTGGTGAATGGCCTAGATAGAAATTGTATTATACAAAGTCAATAAACACAATCTTAGGAAGCATGCAACAATAGTTCTTAGAACTTTGTATTCAAAGAACCTCCTTTATCCTCTAAATTGATGAATGCAATGATCATTGACATAGTAACCGAAAGAAAATGGCTCAAGGAAGTAAGATCTACCGATGATATAACTTATATTTATGGTTAAATTGCAATTACACCAATAGAGGAACGGAAATGGTGCATGTGGAATGAGATCATAGATGATGAAACAAAATCTTATAAGTAAGATATTACTCATTAAAAAAAACAAGTTTAAAAGTCATTGTATTTCTTAATGGGGTAATGGAAATTTGGGTACTATCACTAAAAGACATGAACCAGCGAAATTAACATTTAACATGACTGTCGAGGATCCCCATATTTTAATATGTCTCTTAATAAAATATTTTAAAATAGTTTTATCTTTATATAAAAGAGGGCCCAATCAGGCAGTTCCATTTTCATGATATTACGTAAACTTGCCACTTCCAAGTCACTCATGTTCCATGTGGTGTTTTTTTAATGACTAACAACGTCTCAATGATGAGCAAATACTGATTCTTTAAAGCTTTGCATTAAAAAATGCAATATGTCAAACATCAATAACGCAACATGACAACATTAATGACATATAAAAGGGAGACTGCTTTTAAAATGTAAAGCCTTCCAGCTGCATGAAATGCAATATATCCATTTTCAAGCATTGCTTCCTTTGATAAGGCAAAAGAGACAAAGAATTAGAGGAGCCGCGAGCTCCCTTAGCGCATAATGAGGCTGACTTCTTTGAAAATGTAAACCGTTCCACTTGCATTTATGAACGAAAACCAGAAAAATAAAAATTAAAAACAGGTTTTGAACTTTCATACGAGAATTTTTAAGAGGTTGATTCCAAAGGCCACTATCAGCTTTTAATATTTAAAGTTAAAAAATTGACAACCTGTTTACTTATGCCTGGAAATAGTTGCACATAAAATATTCACCGATTTATCATCCGTTACAGTTAAAATACAGGTCGGATGCGAGTTTAGATACAGGTTGGATCTGAGATGTTTTTTTTTTAATGTATTAAAAGGAAATATACCTCGCACGTAAAACACAGTTTCGATATAAGTTGGGCTTATTAGATAGAGATATCCTTGGAAGCAAGTTAATGGGCATTTAATTAAAAAAAATATAATTCTGAATTGTTTTCATCCTAGATTTGCAGAAGATTATGGTTAGGTTATAAAATCTATGTACCCGCGTCACATATCTGTCTCATTTGCTTCTTCCGATGATATAATACAAACACTTTAAATGACGTAATATTAAGCAATTAAATATTTGCATAATACAAAACTATGAAGTGTCTATTAGGTATACATTTATTTTAATACTCATTCTGATTTAAAAGGTATACATTTATTTTATAGTTAATTATTAAAAGTAATTTTATTTTAATTTGTAATAATAAACAAAGTAATATATAATAATAATAANTAATAATAATAATTATATGAAAAAATATAAATACATTTATATAATAATGAAATTCATATATTATACCATCTAATATTCTCTTTTACATTTCTACACAACTATACCCAATCCTAAAATGCATACTCATTTTATTTCAAAACAAACCCCTAATACTTAAATTAGTTGTTGAAATGTATTTTTGAGAGGGAGGGGTGGTGCTAGAATAACACTTTCCATATTCCTAGAGATACCAAGAGTACTTCCAAACGTTTATCTCCATTCCTTTATCTATTTTGTATAATTTCAATACCTATATATATGTATGGGAACATTACTATATATATATATATATATATATTCTTATATATATATATGAATTCTTATCTATATATATATATATATATATATATGAATTCTTATCAAAGAAAATCACATCATTCAAATTTTTTAATTAGATATGTGATAATGAGATTTTATATGATTATTATTATATTTATTTCTCAATATAAAATCAAATAAGATAGAAAATCACATCATTAAAGAAATAAAAAGATATGTGAAAATGAGATTTCATTCAAAGATTATTTCGTTGATTTTTCAATATAATATTAAATAAGATAAATATATTCTTAATCCTTCCAAAAAAAAATAGTAATGGGAAAATGGAAATACTTATCTTAAACCTCTAGAGTAAGGAAGAAAAGAAAAAATTGAAACATTTGTCAAAAGTGAAAAAATAAACAAAAGAGGGACAACCCTCAATCGAATTTACTAAACACATGAGTGTCCACTTATTCAAGCCATAACAAAGCACATGCATGTAAAACCTCCACCTCATCATGCACCTTTCCAATGTAAAACCTCTCTATTTATATTAGATATCTTAAGTATCCTTTTCTCATGAAATATTTAATACACATTTTTTATTTATACCCCTAATATGGTGACATGAAACAACCCTTTTAGGTTCTAGATCGTGATCATGCAAACTTATGGATTGTCTTTTTTCCACTTCATTCCTTCATTCAGTTTAACCAACGAACTCATGAGAGATTGGTGGACATTATAGAAACACTAATTTATCCACGTGGATATCGGTGGCCACCCACCCCTTCAACTGAATCATAATCGTTCCCCATGTTGGTATTTATTCTCTAATTTGTTAGGTCTTGAAGTTCCAATGCTTTTTTAAGGCCCTAAATAGTGTTTTTTGGCCTTGTGATGGACTAGGGTTTCCATGGCAATGTTAATCATTGAATAATATTTTTATTCTCATTGATATATTTCTAGAAGGCTATTGTGTGACCCAAATGGGTTTTTTATGTGGAAGTTGTGATTCAAGAAGTTGATTTATCAACTAGACTCGTAACAACTCACATTCCTTCTGGAACTTCATCTCCTAGGGTTAGGGTTTTGGATATTTAGGTTTTCCCCTATCAAGGCTTGGTACTTTATGTTAAAAGGTTGTTTTAGCCTCTTGTAATGATTATCTTGCGAATGAACATAGCTAACACCTCACTTGTTAGAGACAAGATACCACCATTCTAGATAGTTTGTGTGGCTTTTCATTTCAAAGTCTTTTCCTATTTCATTTACTCATAGAATTCTTTCTCACTCTATTTATTTTTCTATCTTAATATTTTATGTATGTGTATTTCCATTCATATTCCTACCTTTCATTTAGTTCTCTATATAATCCAAGTCAGTGGTATAAGAGAAATATTATCTTTGTTGTTTCTGAATGCATGTCATCAATGAGGTCAAAGTCTAGAGAATTTGATAGTGAAATAATTTCACTTTGAGAATATCACTCTTTCCACCGATACATATGGGGTCAATATTTGATGAAATATTATGACGACATAAATAAAGTTAATGGTACTATTGAAAAAAAAAAGATCGGCTCCCCAAAGTTCGTCATAATTACGAATTTGTTCTCTATACATTGAAATTCCGAATAAATTTCTTTAGAAGTTCGACTCATTCTCTATTCATCAAAATCACAAAAAAAAATCATCAAAATTTCTATGCACATGAAGAGACCTATGAAAAGGACATGGAAATCATCATCGTCATTGTCATAACCTTCATCATCATCATCGTCATCGTCATTGTAATCGTCAACATCATCATCATCATCGTCGTCGTCCTCATCATCAAAGTCATCTTCCTCCTCATCATTGTCATCACCATCATGAACATTGTTGTTGTCCTCATCCTCATCATCGTCATTGTCATCATCCTCATCATTGTCATCTCCATCATGCACATTTTCGTTGTCCTCCTCCTCATCATCATTATCGTCGTCATAATTGTCATCATTGTCATTTCCTTCGTCATCGTCATCATCATCATTTTTATTGCCATCATCATAATCATTTTCATTTCCTTCGTCATCATCATCGTCGTCATTTTTATTGTCATCATCATTGTCATTGTCATCATCATCATCATCATCATTGTCATTTTCATCACCTTCATCATCATCATCACCATCATCGTAGTCATCATTGTCATTGTAATCATTGTAATGATCATCTTTTTTTTCATTATTATCATCATTGTTGTCATTTCCATCATCATTTTCATTCTCATTATCATTTCCATTTCCTATATTTTCATCACCATTATCATCGTCATCATCGTCATCATCGTCATCATAATTGTCATTGCAGTAATGACCATTGTTGTCATATTCCTCCTCCTCCTCATCATTTTCATCATAATCATCATTATATTCATCATCATCGTGATCATCCTACTAATCATCATCATCATCATGATCATCCTCCTAATCATGGTCATCACTGTCATAATTCTCATCATGATCATCACAATCATCATCATATTCATAATGAAAATCATCATCATCGCAATCCTCTACATCATCATGATCATCATCGTCATCATAATCATCATCATCATCATCAATTTCATAGTCATCATCATCAACATCATTTTCATCATCATAGTCAACATTTTTTTCATCGTCCTCCTCCTCATCATCATTATCATGACCAACGTCATTACTGTCATCATCGTCATCATCATAATAATAATAATAATCACTATCATTGTCATCATCATTGTCATCGTCATCATTTCCATTGCCATCACTATCATCATCATCGTCGTCATTGTCTTCATAGTCATTACAATCATTTTCATCATTTTAATCATTATCATCATCACCATTTTCATCGTCGTCATTGTCATCATACAAATTCCATTAATTATTAATTATACAATTAATGTAAAGTCACGTCCATTCTCTAAATACATGACTATATATGGATGTGACTATATTCATTTGTGTGTATTTATACACATCGTTGTAAACCTAATGATCGTTGAATAATAAGTTAATGAATATTGAATATAGATATTTTCATATATATCTTCTTGTCTACTTTCACATCACCATAATCACAATTATCATCATTGTCCTCCTCATCATCATCATTGTCATTTTTATCATCATCATTGTCTTCATCCTCCTCATCACCACCATCATTATCCTACTCCTCATTGTTTTCATTTCAATTATCATCACTATCATCATCATCATCATTTTCACGTCATCATCGTCATCACCATCAATGTCATCATTTTAATCATCATCATCATCCTCATCATCACCATCATCATCATCGTCGTTGCCATCATCTTCATCATCATCATCATCATTTTCGTCATTGTCATCGTCATCATCATAATCATCATCATCATCGTTATCTTCATCGTCGTCATCATCATCATCATCATCATCATTATAATCGTCATCATCATTTTCATCACCATAATCAACAAGATCGTCCTCCTCCTCTGCATCATCATCATCATCATCATCATTTCCATTGTCATCACTTTCATCATAGTCATTGTCATAATTTTCATCACCATAATCAACATAGTCAACATAGTCAACATTAGTGTTGTCCTCATCTTCATCATTTTCATTGTCATTGTCATCGTCATCATTATTGTCATCATCATCATCATCATTTTCATCATTGTTGTCATCCTCATAATCATCATCATCATCGTCACAGTTGTCATCATCATCATCATCATTGTCACCATCAACATCATCATTGTCATCATCATCTTCGTCGTCGTCATTTTCATCACCATAATCACCATTGTCATCATCCTCTTCCTCCTCCTCATCATCATCGTCATCATCATCACCATCGTCATTGTCATTGTCATCATCATCATCATTGTCATCCTCCTCCTCATCATTATCATTGTCATTGTCATTATCATCACTGTGATCATCATCATCGTCATCGTCATCGTCATCATCATCATCATCGTCTTCATCGTTGTCATCACTATGACCATTTTCATCATCCTCCTCCTCATTACTATCATCATCATTTTCATCATCATTATTGTCCTCCTCATCATGCTCGTCATCATCATCATTTCCATTTTCATCACCATCATCATCATCATCATCATCATATTCATCATTATCTTCCTCAACATTGTCATCACGATAATCACCATTTTCATAATCCTCCTCCTCCTCCTATTCATCATCATTATTGTCATTGTCATCATCAGCATTGTCATCCTCATCATCCTCATTGTCATCATCCTCATCATCATTGTCATTGTCATCGTCATTGACAATGTTATTATCATCACCATAGTCAACATTTTTATTTTCATCATCTTCCACATCATCGTCATCCTCCTCATCATCATTTTCATCATCATTGTCATCTTCATCATCATCGCCATTGTCATTTTCATCATCATTATAATTTTCATCATCATTTTCATTGCCATTGTCATCAATGTCATGATCATCATCATTGTTATCATCGTCATCCTCCTCATATCTATCATCATCATCATTGTCATCACTATTATCTTCAAAATCACCATAATCAACATTTTCGACATCCTCGTTTTCATCGTCATCATTGTCATTGCCATCATCATCATCATCATATTCACTTCCATCATCATCATTGTCATTTTCATCATCATCATCATCATCATTTTCATCATCGTCGTCAATGACATCATTTTCATCATCATCATCGTCATTGTCATCATTGTTGTCATGTTCATTTTCATCATCGTAGTCGTCGTCGTCATCACCATCATCATTTTCATCACAATAATCACCATTGTCATCGTCTTCCTCCTCCTCATCATCATCATTGTCGTCATTTCCATTGTCATCATCATCATCATTCTCATCATCATCATTGTTGTCCTCCGCATCATTGTTGTCATCTTTCTCCTCCTCACCATCGTGATTACCATTTTCCCCATCGTCATCATCATCATCATCATTGTCATTATCGTTTTCGTCATCATCATCATCATCATAATTATCACTGCCATCACCATAATCATCAATTTCTCCATTGTCCTCCTCCTCATCATCATCTCCATCATCATCATCATCATCATCGTTGTCACCATCATCATCATCATCATCCTCATCAACATCGCCATCATCCTCCTCATCACAATCATCATTTCAATTTTAATCATTGTGATCATTATCATTATCATCCCCCTCGTCATCATTGTCATCACCATAATCACCATTGTCATAATCATCCACCTCCTAATCATCATCATCATCATCGTCCTCATCATTGTTAACATTGTCCTCCTCCTCATAATTGTTGTTGCCATTGTCATCATGATCATCATCGTCATTGGCATCACCATCATTTTCATCATTTTCACCACCACCATCATCGTCATTGTCATCGCCAACATTTTCAACATTATCATCATTTTCATCACCATCATCATCGTCATTGTCATCGTCATCATCATTGTCATCATCATCATCATCATCACCATCATCTTCATCATTGTAATCATCATCATCATTGTCATCACCATAATGAAAATTGTCATTGTCCTTCTCCTCCTCATCATCATCAATGATGTCATTGTCATCATCGTCGTCGTTGTCGTCATCATCATCATTGTTATTTCCATTGTCATCACTGTCATCATCATCATCGTCAGTATCATCATTGTCATTGTCATCATCGTCGTCGTCATCATTTTCATCACCATAATTACAATAATTAAGATTGTCATCGTCATCGTCGTCATCATTGTCATTGTCATCATCACAATTTTCATCATCGTCATCTTTGTCATCATTTTTGTCATCATCATTGTCATCATCATCATCATTGATCTAAATTATTTTGAGCACGAAATGAGGGCAAATATATAACAAATAAATATACCTAGATATTGCAAGAGATCCAATAACGTAACACAAATATATCACATATACATAGCAACAAACACAGATATATAATAATACAAATTTATATTAATGAGTGAAATGTATAGAACTATAAAATGACAGAGTGAAAGACTCACTAGAATGGTGAGATCTTATCTCTGAGAAGAAATGTGACAACTACACTCATTCGCAAGAAGATGAGTACAATGAGGCTCGAAAGGAATTTTTAACATAATGTAAAAACCCTAAACATCCAAAAACCTAGCCCCCGGAAGATAAAAATACAAAAGGTTTGTGGACGCAATGTGGAGATGAAGCGTCGAAAGTCATGTGGGCCCTGATGGAGTAAGTTGGTACAACAACTTGTCGGGGTCATAAAATTTGCATACGATCTTTGTTTTAGGCACGTGATAAATTGTTGGAAAGGTCTATCAGAGGACTACACAATGTTCAGTAAAAATTTGATTACTTCTATAGTTTGACTATGTTGAGCTTCAAAAACATTGTTTAGGGCCTCAAAATGGCCCCAAAAGTTTAGGACTCAAAAATCTAGGAAATAAATGCTAATGATGAAAAATGCATGTGAGACAGTTGGAATAGATGGGTTTCAACTGATATCCATCTAGATCAATCGTCATTGTCGTGATCGTCATCATCATCATCATCATCATCATTTTCATCACCATAATCACCAATTTCATCCTCCTCCTCCTCCTCCTCCTCATCATCATCATCGTCGTCATCATCATCATTGTCCTCATCATCATCATCATCATCAGTATTCTCCTCCACATCATCGTCATTTCCATTGTCACCACTTTCATCATTGTCATCATCATTTTCATCAATGTCATCATCTTCATTGTCATCATTTTCCTCATTGTCATTGTCTTCATCGTTCTCATCATCATAATTACCATTGTCATTGTCCTGCTCCTCCTCATGATCATCATCCTCTTCATCATTGTCATTGTTCTCATCGTCATCTTCGTTATTTCCGTTCCATCACATCGTTCATCACCATTTTCATCCTCCTCCTCATCATTGCCATCACCATAATCAACATTGTCATCATCCTCCTCTGCATCCTCTTCATCATCGTCATGTCATTATTGTCATCATCCTTATTATTGTCATCATCTTCGTCCTCCTCATTGTCATTTTCATCATCCTTGTCATTTTCATTGTCATCACTATCATCATCGTCGTCATCATCATCATTGTTATCATCACCATCATCATCATCATTTTCGTCGTCATAATTATCATCACCACAATCAACATTTCCTTCATCATCACCATTATCATTATTGTGTCACTCATTGTCATCTTCATCATCATCAGCATATTCATTTTCAGCATTGTCATCATCATCATTTTCATCTTCATCATCATCGTCGTCGTCATCATTGTTGTCATCATCATTGTCATCATCATCATCATTGTTAAAATCATCATCGTCGTTAGCGTCATCATCTCCATCGTCATCATCATTGGCATTATCATCATCATCCACATCTCTGTTGTCTTCGTCATTGTAATCACCATAATCACCGTTGTCATCGTCCTCCTCTTCGTCCTCATGATCATTGGGATCGACATCGTCATCATCTTCATCCTCACCATTTTCATTTTCATTGTCATCACCTTCATCATCGTCACCTTCATCATCATCATCATCTTAATCATCATCATCATCATCATCGTCATCATCGTCATCATTGTCATCACCATAATCACCATTCTCGTCATCCTTCTCCTCCTCATCATCATAATTGTCATTTTCATCATCATCATTGTACTCCTCCTCATAATCGTCATCCTCCTCTTCATCATCGTTTTCATTTCCATTTTCATCACCATCATTATCATCATCATCATCCTCTTCGTCACCATTGCCATCACCATAATATACATTTCCATCCTCCTCCTCCTCATCATCATCATTTTCATGATTTTCATCATCATTGTCATTTTCATCATCATCACCATAATAT